>JAEBUS010000058.1:0-303676 GCA_023014475.1 Amanita pallidorosea
CCAATGTTGAGGATACGAGACGATTTCAGATAATTTAGGATACATAGGCCAAACTTGTTCTTTATAGTATCTGGGTTGAAATAAAACCATATAACATAATCCATTCTTATTCCAATAGGATGATTTTTAGTATGTTTTATGATATGTGTTTGTTTGTTAACCTATATTTGACATTTATAAAGAACGGAAATGCAAGTTCTAATTCCTTTGCTTTAACACTGAAATTAGATTGAATATTCTTATCAGATTTTGATTCAGTACCTGAACCTGATTTCAAGAATTTCCTATTTGATGAAGAACTTGGTTTACTTATAGGTGCAACGTTCTTCTGCCATCTGATTTGTGGAGCTTGAAAATTGTGAACCCTCTTCTTTCGTCGAAGATTCCTTGGTTTAGAAATATTATTTTTCGGATAAACAATTTCTTCTGAATTTTCGTCAATCCAATCAGATGCTTTATGTGGTTCATATCCCCAAGGTTTCTCATCATCATCTGATTTGTGTTCATCACTCCAACCGTTATCCTGATTTGAATCATCAGCTTTCTGTTTCTCACAGATCCTTTGTAGACGTTTATTAAACCAGCAATAATTTCTTTTGTATTTAATATTGTCGGTTCAGGGGAATTATTAATACGTCCTTGAGACTCTGGGAATTGTTGAACGATGTTTTCATTGTGGATGGTGAACGCAGTTTTTCTTCTTTCAAAATGGATTACTCTTAGGATAATACATGTTGATGATATCATCAGGAACATATACAAAATTATCCAAGTTCGACGTATGAGTAAACTCATTTTGATGAAGTTTTTCATCAGATTTAACCGTTGGGAAATTATTCTTAGTCTGATTTCGTTCTCATCGGACTGTGACAAAAAATTCATAATTGGACCATCTTGGTCCGCATTTGTACAAGTATTATGACTACTAGGTACTATACCTGGTAGTCTACGCTGTCCTCGGAGACGGCTGAGTTCGCTGAACTCCCTGAGCTTCTCGATTTTGTCCTCGATCGGGACAACGGGCTTGAATCTTTCCGGAGCATCTGCTCCGGTCTCTCTCCAGCTACCAGGGATAAACTTTTCCCCGGGCGAATGTGACTGTACGGGGAGTGGCGTAACTCCCTCTTCTGAATGACTGGGGTTCTCACGACCCCTGAATACGTACGCTGTCACAGATACATCAGCTTTTGATTTTAATAGCTGATTAGATTGATTACCAAAGACATATATCTGTCTTTTTCTAAGATCCAACTTAGATTTTTGGATCGCTTTCTCCTCCCTTTGCATTTTCGGCTGCATGGACGACTTCATCATAATCTTGCTTATCATGATAAATAACACCGTCATGAATCCAGATGGGGTGTTCTCTGGCTAGTCTCTTCCTAGCCAATTCTTGAGAAAGCTCCTTCAGATCATAAGGGTCATCAACCCTTCAGAGCGTCGTATCGATAGTCTTCTTCAGAGACTCATACTGTGGAGCGGGCGGCCATCAAATCCCATATAGTGACATTTCGGTCCGAGATGCTGTGGAATCCAGGGATGTCAGATAATTTTTCCCGACGTGTGATGATCTCGATTTCTCCATCATCTTCCTCAGCCCTGTCAAACTGATCCAACAAGATCAGATCTTCGTTCTCGCTGATGGCCATGCCATCACCTGATCTATACTTGACACCTAAGATATGCGGTTTATCGCCAATGTCCCTGACTTCCTCAGTCAAGAAACAATCGAGAATGAAACCAAAAGTGTCAATGCGAGGGCAAAGGAAATTTGATGCGCAGGAAGATCGTAAGATCGGATTGCTGGATATATTTCCTGACTTCAGGGGTATCTTTGATATTATTATATCCGGCACAAGAATGTGCCAGATGAAGAAGGCGAGCAAGTCGAGCATATGGATCACATGATGCCATATCATCTGCGTCATATTTGTTCATGATTTTGAGAACGTCCTCTTTGGTCAAGTTTGGGTTCCTAATCAGGACCCGAGCTAAAATGCCCTGATTGATGTAATTGTCATAGCCGATAGCTCCATCAAGATAGACATGATAGTACATTTGAGTGCAGAGAGGACCGATTTGGTAAACGCGTGACATTTCGATTTGTTTCTAAAAATAAATTATATTAGCCTAATTCTTATTTTCCCGAATGATACATGAGAAAAAGAGTGCTTATCAGGCTGTGCTATTTTTGAAACAATACGTCATGGACTTGTCTGGCAATGCAAACGACTCATTGGGGTTATATGGATGTTGTTATGCCAATCTCGTACCAGGGCTCCTTCAAATTCCCTGCGTACAAACTAGTATGTATGTATGTATGTGTGTATGTATCTGTGTAAGTGACATCCTCGGACGTCCTAATCTAGTTGGGGTGCTATTCATCTGCCCAACAATAGTCTGCGTGTACAACGAAAGTTCGCCTCAGCACGACCTTTATACGAATATTAAATAATTAAATAGAGAAAACGACGAAAACGGTTATTATGATATATGCATTAATGTAACGGGCAATTGGGGGTGCGTGAAGCCTTTACAGGGGATTGGCCCTGTTATCGCATAAAGCAGCCCAAAATCCGTGTCTTTTTTGGTAGTGGTGTGACAAAACCACAACATGATTAAAGACCTGCCGGTCCTGGGAAAGTTTTGATTTCATTGTCTTCCAACAACGCACGACTCCGATGCGTGACACAAGATATTTATTCTATCTTCCCAGATAGTCTGTCACAAGTGTGACAGAATGGTATCCCTGCTACCATTAAGCGACTATTTATCCCATAGTTGGGTTAGCATTTATTCGTAGGCATGAGAGAAAGTCAAACACAGATCACACAATATCTTATCAGCTATAGATTCCATCGGTCATGATAGAGGGCCATCAGCCATATCTATGATTCCGATATTTTGAGATCCCATCAGCTGATCTGATCACACACTTAAACTATTTATAATACACTGTAGACTATACCCTTCTAGACATACAACGCCCAACCTTGAGCGTTTGAAGGCAGTCGCCAGGGCCCATAACCTATTGAAACAAGAACAGCAGCGCAAAGCCATTAGCTAAGTAAGGTTCCAATTACTTACATTGTTAGCTAAGGTTGCCTTATACTAATGTTGTTAGTTGTAAAACTGAGGGATAGTCGCTCAAACGCCCTCCTTATATGCATTCCAGAAACCCTAACCTAAGTACAGTGTAATCTACCTATTACATAATATCGGTCCCTAAAATGAGTCATTCTGAGTCTTCATCTATTTATATTCCTTCTATGATGTTCTATATGACATCATTTCCTTCTATATGACGTTGTATGAGTCATATGACTCAGTGTGAGTCATTTATGAGTCATAAATATGAGTCATTATGACTAATCATGAGTCATTATCATGAGTCATTGTGACTCCAAATGAGTCATAAGTATGAGTCATTATGACTAATCATGAGTCATAATTATGAGTCATTATGACTATAAATGAGTCATAACAGTGAGTCATAATTGTGAGTCATAAGTCACATGACTAATATTATGTAAGCTATTTATGATTAAATATGAAACACTTAATTAATAGTTATTCAATCTTATCTAATAGATAAGATATAGATTAGATATAGATTAGATAAGATATCCATTACATTAGTTATTGTAATGAATGTAACTAATCTAATGTAACTATTATAATAACTGTCAGAGTTTCAACACGTTTCACGTCTTCCACTGTCTCTCCTCTTACTTTTCCAGGTCGCTTTGGTTTCACTGCTGAGCGCTGAGCGGTGACTTATCTATTGTGGCAGCACAAAAGTGTCGACTCAATCGAAGTTCTTCTGCACGCGGAACAAATACTCCATCAAGCATCTCGAACATACCTCCCACTCCTACAGTGTCTGGTACCGATACAGCGTCTCCATCCTTGACATCATTCCCCTACGGACAGCAGCCCATACGCGGCGTTAACGTGTGAGTTTGGCTTCGTTTCCATTGACGCTGTTAACTGGACGGCCCTTGATAGAGGTGGCTGGCTCGTGTTGGAGGTGAGGATGCTCACGTTCATTCGATCATCGTCTGACTTGTAAACGCAGCCCTGGATAACCCCAAGCATATTTGAAGCGACAAACAACACTGCTATAGTCGACGAGTATACGCTAGGCCAGTATCTCGACGCAAATACAGCTACGAGCATCTTGCAGCAGCACTGGCAAACAGTACGTGATTTAATTTCGCCTGTATCAAGTCTTTGATCATGGAGATGAATAGTGGATAACAGAAAGCGATTTTATCGCCATCAAGGCACAGGTCTGACCCACGTTCGGTAAGCGCGTTCAAACCGATTAAACGGACAATGATGTATTCTGCATGTCCAGGATACCCATTGGCTACTGGGCCGTCCCACTCACTTCCGCAAACACGAATACGAGCACTTCCATTGCCCCTTCACTGCCGGCGCGTGGCCATACCTCTTACAAGGCCTGAATTGGACTCAGAAACACGGCATATACGTCATTCTCGATCTACACGGTGCGCCTGGCTCTCAGAATGGCTACGATAACTCGGGCCAACGGACGAACAACCCACAATGGGCATTACAACCCGCTCGTCCAGCGAACACTCGACACGATAAGTTTTATGGTTCAAAACGTCAGTGGGCTCATTGATGTCATCGAGCTGCTGAATGAGGCGACCGGTTTTCAATCACCTCAATGGCCGGCAGTCATACGGCAGTATTGGCAAGATGGCTATAACGTCGTGCGCGAGGCCGCGGGGAGTGGCATCAAGCGAGACTGACGTTTTGTGATGAAATTAGATACTGGGAAGCACAAGCCAATATTGGTGAAAGCATCCAGGGGTGGATATACTGGACATGGAAGGTAAGCGGCCCGTTGTCAGAATATCTGTGACGTTCACCAAGATCCTTGGCGTAGGCAGAGAACGCGGACGAATGGAGTTACCAGAAAGGACTAGAGGGTGGCTGGATACCACAAAACCCAACACAACGGCAATATCCCGGGTTATGTTCACAGGGATAAGCTGTTATTATATTATATTATTCGAATCTGGGACCTAATATTTATACATACAACGCATGCATGTGGAATACAACATCAAAGACAGATTACACCCAGAGCGAACAAAATCAATACAACTGGGAAGGCCAATCGGGAAGTGTCTGCAGCGCTGCATTTGTAGCTGCGCGGACGCGGTTCTTGCTTGCCAGATCCGGAGAGTGTCTGTATCCAGAAAAGACTTCTCGCATTTGGAAGACGGAAGCAGCGACGGAGTCTGCAAACACGAGGTCAAGAGAGACGAACAATAAGAGAGTGTCTGTCTGTATACGCACCAAAATTTCTTTCAGCCTCTTTCCACAGCTGCCGAACATAGAGTATCATAGGTAATGTGAGCCTGAGATGCCAGACGAGAGAGAGAGAGAGAGAGAGATGTTCGTACCGCTTGCAAGCGACTGCCCTCCTGCTGAATTTGCTGCGCCTGATAATGATTCGCGTACTGGATCTGCTGCTGCAACTGCCCGGCTTTGGACGCCACCTCTTTCTTCCGGGCGTCCCAGGCGTCCTTGAGGGACTCGAGCGTGGTCAACAGCTGCCTCCACGCGTGTCCGTCTCACGACTCGATCTGGATCTTGTACACCCTCACCAACTCGCGGAGCCCGGTAGCCGATCGGGACGTCGTCGGAGTCTGTTGTTGGGAGGATGGCAGGCCGATGGATCCGGCGCTGGTGGGACTCACGCTCAGAAGCTTCTCTGATTGGGGCGTCCGTCCCAGCGCTGTTGTCCGATGGTGGGCGCGTACGGATCGAACTGGGCGACATAGCCCGGATTGGAGAGAATTTGTTGCTGGGCAGGATTGTACACGGGGGCCTGTTGGGCAGTGGTCTGGCTTGCGACATAGGCGTAGCTGGCTGGGGGCTGGAATTGGGCGTATCCTGTGGGTTGGGTCTGCACGGAGTACTGGGTCTGTAGGTACTGAGGATTGACCCAAGACGTATACTGGGTCGTGGTTGTGGCCGGACCGTCTATGAAGGGGTTGTTGAAGAACATGGGCGCTGCGGGGGGAAAGGACTTTTTTTAATTTTTAATAGAAATGTGATATTGGACCAAGGGGAGGCGAAGCCTACTGGATCATGGTTAGAATAGCTCTGTGAGAGAGAGAGGGGGGTGAGATGGGCCCACGCTAAACCAAATGGTCAGCCACGTACGATAGAAGGAGGACAGAAGCAATGTTCAGCGTCTTCCATTCGTTTAATAGCGAATCAATGAGTGCTTCCCATGTCACTTTTAAATTCCAGAAAGGCGACGTTGGGCTAGACGGCTCTTTCGTCCCAAATATGTTCACAGAGCTTTGGCTATGAGTTGTCGAAGCCTGTGCCAATACCGAGATTTCGTGCAAGCTTAGACCGCCTTCGTCAAAAATACGAGCAACACGGCCAAAGTACAGCGAAGGAAAGCGCAGTAACATATAAAGGTACATTTGGCGCGGAACCGTGTCCAGCATGAAGGCGAGCACGTAGTCACGAAGCTTTGGCTTCTTCATGTCACTGTAGCCAAGGCTATACGATATGGAAACTGGATAAGGTTCAATTGACGAGAAGGGTCGAGTGGTAGATGTATATGATCTATACGTTCCAGAGTGGCCCGTTGGAGTTCCTGGACGCGCTCTCGAATACATATGTCGTGATCGCACTGACGAACTGGATCGCGACACGTCATGGTATTCGTAGACTGGCGGGATTGTAAGGGGTGGTGGAGTAGCGCGTTTAAAGTGAGATTGCGATGCGAACGATGGGACGTCGTGCACAGAGTCAGCAAATGTGGATATGGATCGCCTGGACATCTCATTCCAGAAACCCGAATGGGTATTTAGTGCCCCAACGACACTCTGCTCTTCAAGAGATGGCATCTGAGAGCTGACATCGTTTGCTTGTGATAGCGATGGCGAGCTGCGTGTAGGAAGGGACCAAAAACTGTCAGTCGACGCGTCAGCCGAGCGCGGATAAAGGGGGCTCGGAAGATGATGTGAAGGAGGAATCTCGTTGTCCGAGCCGGATGTATTGTGAGGTTCGGCAAGAGAAAGGCCATTAATGTACGTTTTCTCTGCGTCGAAACCTTTTCAATTGTCAAAGTGTGCAGGAAATTAATTCTAACTCATCACGTACCGTCCATTGCGGCAAGTGAAAGTCCATTAATGAATGTGTGTTCCACGTCGGATGCTCTTCGAACGTCAAAATGTGCAAAAAAAGCTAATTCTAGTCGTCACCTACCTAAATTTGAAGCGGTTTGAGAATTCGAGTAAGAATCCATGTCGAAGTACAGCAATCATGCCCGCAGGTGCCATGTTCGGAATACCGAATGATTGACGCCCGTTCTGAAACTTGAGCTTGGACGTTTCGGCAATTGCCGTTCACGAAGAAAGGTTTCACACTAAAAATACTTTAACGCTCAATGAGCAATCTCATATCTTCTGTTGCCTGGGTCAAAAGAGGTGTAGCTGTTCAACATCCAACAAAATATGTCCTCGATGACAAGGAGCTAGCACGGATAAGCAAGCTTGCTCACATCGAACTGGAGGATGCGCGCGTCGAGCTCGAACGCGCACAAAAAGCCGCACAAGTTATGCAAAAGAGAAGAGAGGACGAGGATGAAGCAGAGACTGATGTTGATACCGGTGAAAAGGGTGATGAAGAGGATGAGAGTAACTGGGTCGAGTAAATCTTGTTTGCCGCCTCTGTTATCCCACTGATAATCGCTTCAACAGTGATGACGACGATGAGGCGATGGACGTCGACGGTGCAAGGCCGAAACCAAAAACACAAGACCCAACCAATCTATCACAATATAACCTCGATGACTACGACAACGATGAGGTAGATCCCACAGGTCAGATTTTATTTATTTAAACATTCATTGCTGAATCATTTACTGATCCACTTTCAGGAGGAGGAATCTTCAGCAATATCAAAGGTCTAACCTACTATCGAACTAACGACGAGGACCCGTACATTACTCTGAAAGACGTGTGTTGCAAGTCATTGCTTTCACTTGCTGCGCGATTCGCTCATGTCGGTCCCTGCTATATATAAAAAAGGATGACGAAGAGAACGAACGCGCCGAGCTCGAGATTCTGCCCGCAGACAACCTCATCGTCGCCGCCAAAACCGAAGACGAGATATCGCAGCTGGAAATCTACGTCTACGACGAGTCGGAAGAAAGCCTCTACGTCCACCACGACCTGATGCTGCCCAGCTTTCCGCTTTGCCTCGAATGGCTCGACTTTCCGCCCGTCTCCACGACCGTCCCGGCCGGACCCAGGAACGCGGGCACGCCCAGCTTTGGAAACTACATCGCCGTCGGGACTCTCGATCCCGAAATCGAAATATGGTCGCTGGACGTGCTCGAGGCCATGTACCCCGCTTCTGTCCTGGGCCGACCGGAGGCGACCAAGGCACACGTCCCCACGCCCGCCGGCACGGGCAAAAAGAAGCGCAAAAAGGTCAAAGCGCGCGCGTCCGAAAAGGGCTACCACGTCGATGCCGTGCTCGACCTCAGCTGGAACCGGTCCCAGCGCAACCTTCTCGCCAGCGCCAGTGCCGATCGCACCGTCAAACTCTGGGACCTGACACGCAGCCCGGTCGCGAACGGAGAGGCGGGCGCGATGAGAAGCTTCGACGTTCATAAAGACAAGGTGCAGGCGGTTCAGTGGAACGCGGCCGAGCCGAGTGTGCTTCTGACGGGCAGCTACGATCGCACGGTGCGAACGTTCGATTCCCGCGCGCCAACGGGCGGAGTCGGTGCCGTCGTAGGGAGCGACGTCGAAGCGGTTCGATGGGATCCATGGGAGAGCTACGGATTCTACGTACGTTTCGGCGCCTCTTTTGAGACGTTTATCTGACCAATCTTAGGTGTCACTGGAAAACGGCCTTGTTCTCAACTTTGACGCGCGCACCCTACCATCCAACATCAGCCAACCTGCACCCGCGCGCTTCACCCTTTCTGCACACGACGGCGCAACTTCCGCTCTCGACGTCAACCCCCACATCCGGGGATGTATCGTCACGGGCGGCATAGACAAACTCGTCAAAGTCTGGAACATCACAGACGAAGCAACCGGCAGACGAAACATCAGCCTCGCCACGTCCCGCGATTTGGGCATAGTCAGTTTTCCTCTTTGTCGTGTACACAAATCCCTTATAATAGAGTTAAATAACAGGGGAAAGTATTCTCTGCACAGTTCTCTCCCGACGATCCTCTCACCATTGCCGCTGCTGGGTCCAAAGCAAAACTACAAGTGTGGGATGTGGGGGCCAATTCGGGTGCACGCAAAGTCTTCAGCAGCAAGCTTGCGCAGGCAGGCAAGGATCTGGAAGAGAAAAAGACTAGAGGAGGAGATGGTGTCGTGGGTCTGGTGGAAGACGAGGAAGAGAGTGAGCCGGACGTCGATGACGATTAATCGATATCTCACCTTCGTCGTGCAAATAAATCATACATACTTGGCCTCCTGGACCTCAAGTAATGTCTAAAGAATTAGTCCAAGATGTATAAAATATTCAATCCCTGATCTCAACCGTGATATTGATGATCATGATGGTGACATAAGACAAGATTAAGAGGATCCCCCATTTGCGAGTAAGGTAATACTCGTTCAACGGTACGACAATCAACGTCGCAGTCAAAAGACACAATAGACCTATCGTGCTGATGCGCAAGCTTTGCGAAAAATCGACAAGGTAAGGCTCTCCGGTTTGGCTGATGATGTACGTTCCGGATATGCCGATGCCAAGGAGGATGTTGAGCATGGGACTGCCGAAACAGGCGGAAAATCCCATGATGGGAGCAAAGACCTGCATCGGGTAAGACGAGGACGGTGGAGCGAACGGGCGGGTCACTTACCGCTACTGTCATGTTGGCGACGAGATCGGCTAATGAATTGCCCACGGCGAAGATGGTCAGCCCAATGATGGCGTCCGACAAGCCAAAGATGAAGCCAAAAGTCTGAAGGACGTTGACAACCTCATCCGCGATAGCCATGATCCAGACGATGGAGACAAAGAAGCCGACGAAACAGCGAGCCATCCTGGCCGTTGGATGGTCGCCCTTTTCTCCAAAGACAGCGACGAGAATGGCGACTGCCAATCCGCCGATGAGAGCTGCCAACAATAACCAATTGCGGTGGTTTACGTCATCTACAAAAA
This sequence comes from Amanita pallidorosea, assembly GCA_023014475.1. Lineage (NCBI taxonomy): Eukaryota > Fungi > Basidiomycota > Agaricomycetes > Agaricales > Amanitaceae > Amanita > Amanita pallidorosea. The sequence goes on from JAEBUS010000058.1 coordinate 10,198, forward strand.
AAGACGAGTTGAGGAAGAATACACAAGGTCGGCAAAAACGACACTCACTAAACAAGACATTGACGCAAAAAACAGGAGCGAGCGCACACTGGACAGCCATAAGCCACTTATTAAACTTTATCTCGTGCATCTCCTCTTGCACCTCCTCTTCGGCTATCAGCACGCGTTGAACGCCTTCTTCCTCGAAATCGACCAAGGGAGCATCGTCTGCGTAAATTTTCTCTCGCGAAGCCCTATGATCCTGAAACGGCGTCACGACGACGGGGAGTGTTATGGTTAACGCCAACACTGCTGGAGCGGCAAACACAGATGCTACCCGGCCAAGGATACTCTGCTTGTGGAAATGGTGCAAGGTGGGGAAGAGGACGTGAAGGACATGGCGCGCGCCTTGCAAGAAACGTTGTGTCTTGGTTGGAGCTACGTACACCTGCTCGCTTGCATCTGAAGAAGTGGGTGATGGGGGTATACGATGGATGATTGGGACGGATATGTTCTGATCCGCAGGTCGGTCAAAGTAGTCAGCTTGTTGTGGTCTGTTCTCTGGGACCACACCAGGGGAAAAGATCAGCGGCCCTCGTTGTGGAGACCTATCACCCAATGGCATGGAAGTTAAGGCAGGATCCCAGGGATCTAATTCACGCGAGGCCGCAGAGGGAGAGAGGGCGGATCGTGATTGGGGATATGCATGATAATACCCACCAGCATACGGGGAAACGGGAGATTCGAATAGACTGAGAGTGTTTGTTGAAGCCTGATTCCGTAGAGAGGAAACAACTTCGCGGAATTCAAGAGCTCCAAGGAGAGAAAAAGACGGCAGTTGGTTGACGAGGGCCGATGGAGAAGGGGACGGTGTTCTTGAAATAGCACCTCTAGGAGGAAGGTCTGTTCGAAGGCGTGGGGCTAGTGGACTAGATAAGGCGCGTGATCGCGTTGGGGATGGAGAAGTGAATCGCAAAGGGGACAACTCTGGAGACACGTCAGCTATGTGGAGGAAGGGGTCAATCTGGTTGAAGCATCAGCTCGAGTTGAACGATGGCTTACGTTGATCTCTATATGGGACGGGAAAGTCGGCTTGATCATATTCCGCACGGATCATGTCCTCCCGCTTCTTCTTTTGCTTTTGCCTCTTGTCCCACCAGCTTCCGAATCCGATGACCAGTGCATATGATACGTAGAGTGCGATCATGAGTGCGGCCTCCCACATGTGTATTTTATCGTCGTAGAGAATGACGAGAAGCAGTAGGACGGCGGCAGTAAAGAAGCCAACGTCGCGCAGAAAAGGCCAGCGGTGGACATGGAAGGGTCTGATGATACACATGGAGCCGACGACGCAGGAGACGATGAATGAGGCAGCGCCGAGAAGTTCGCCGATGGCGAGACTCCCGGAACCGGCTTTCATTGCGGAGAAGGTAGAAGAGAGATCTGGACTGCCATTTCCAAAGGCGAGAAAAGTGACGCCTGCAACGTTCTCGTCTAGGCCGAGAAGGCCTGCGATGGTGGCGAGATTTGGGGTGAAGAAGTCAGAGGCGCTTATGCCGAGGGTTGAGAAGAGGAAGAGGAGCCATACAATGAGGGCGGTAAAGACGAGGGGACGGAAGGAGGGTTGGGAGCAAAAGTAGCGTTCGAGGTAGTTGACAGAGAGAAATGTGACAGGAACATCGCATGCAGATTTGACATGGCGGCACTGGGAATGGAGGGGATAAGTGATGGGTTGGCACTGAGCCTCTGTGGTTGTGAGATTTGTGGTAAGGTGAGTTGCGGCGAGGATGGCAGAGATTGCGAAAAGGAGGATGAGGAGGGGACGTGCAGGGAAGGACATGGCAGACACGAGAGTCCACCGCTTATTAATTATTGGTCGTGGGATTGCCGGCCACTCGACATTCAATCGATATGACACTTTTCAGGTGGAGGTGGAGGTATGTTTGCATAAATTCATGCCGAGACTTGATTGAAAACCTGATGGACACTCAAACCAGTGGATGGAGCGAGGTCCAGGGCTACCCAGCAAATGTGTGCGCTGAATGAAATATCTTTCTACAGTACGCCCTAACACGTCGCTTTCTTAGGTCGTCGACTGAACGGTTGTGCTACAGGTCAAGCTAAGATAACGAGAGGCTATGGGCATGCCAGTGGGTAATATAGATGAATGCGCAGAGTTATTGACATCATGCTATAGGGATAACAATCATATCGTAGGCGCCGTCTAGTTATCACCCTTCCCTCGTTGACAATTATAGGCTTTCCCAGCCATTACAACTGGAGTGTATGGATAGTTTGGTCTGTACTCCTCCGTAATTGTAAGCAAGTGAGTGACAAAGATGTACAGCGTCGAGCAGGACATTGACAATCAATAGTATAACGGCAAGTTCAACTGCCCTGTCTCAGTGTCTGTCATTCTTGGATGGAATGTCGTTATCAAGTATGTAGTTCAACAAATACTGCATTCATTGTCATGATTTTGGACGCCATCTAGCTTGTTTTATATATGGTACATATTTCGACGGGTCCGGCGCAGCCCAGCCCATAACACGTTGTTGATTATCAGACAGTTCTGGCTCTCGAGGACGACGACTTAGGACCTCACCCCTTCTCTCTGCCTTCCACATACAGCCGGATTCGGTCATAACATTTCACAGAGTGTCCTTGACAACTCGCATCACCACATCACTAGTTATGTAATGGTGTCAATCTCAAACCGCCCTCGCCTCCGGTTCGGGGATGAAGGCAAACGTCCAGAAAGGCACAATTGTCCATATGGAGCACAGCACGGCTGCAAGGGCTTGCACCGCTAGCTTAAGTACTTAAAGCATGCATCACGATTTCGACGTCCACCTAGGCCACTCAACTTCCGCTTGCGTAATAGTGAGCCATGTCGCTTCGAGAACGCATCAGAGGCGTATCTCTCATCTTCGCGTCGGTCTCCTCGCTTTACCTGGTCGTGACACTTATTAACAACATTATAGTTGCGGGACTGCCCTATTCTCTGATGGTATGCATAGGATCATATCATCGACGGTTTGTTAACAGGACATTCAAGGATATTCGAACAGTGTTATAGGAAACGGTATGTCCGCGCTCCACTATTCTCGACAAGAGCGACTCACAAGACGGTTATCTAGTCAATACAAGTAACAATTCTTCACTGTCCTTGCTGGAAAACACACTTACCCTTTTTTCACAGTTTTGACCTATATCTATGGACCAGATATCCTGAAGAGACACGACTATTCTACCCTCCTCAACAGCATGGGATTTGTTGGTATGATAGTTGGGATGTTAACTTTTGGTACGGGACGCTATACATCAAGTCAATGGTGAACGTGAAAATTTTCTCTGACAGGATACCTATCAGACAAGATTGGCAGAAAATTTGGCATGGTATGGTTGCAAGCAAATGCATTGGATCATTCGTCGTTATTCCAAACTTAGATGGCCGCAATTAGCATTATCATCGTCTTTTCTGGCTTGTCAGCGGCTGCCTCAGGTGCTCATGGAAGTCTTGATGGCATGCTCTCCATGCTTATTGCGATGCGGTGAGCAGCGATTATGCTGACAATACCCCCTCCTTCATCGGTCGTCCGCCACTAGCTTCTTTCTCGGCGTTGGCCTGGGTGCTGAATATCCTACTGGATCTGTTTCTGCATCGGAACAGTCTGAAGAATCATCTATTAGCAAGAACGCACAACATCGTTGGTTCGCGCTGGCGACAAGTTTGTGTGATCACAAGAGACTGTAATAAACGTGACTGAGCAACTCACAGATACCATGATTGATCTGGGCTTTGTCATCGCGGCATTTGTTCCATTGGTTCTGTATTGGATGTGCGTATTCGCATTCCCCCCGTTTATCCTGGCTCACGAAAATGCAAGATTTGGTCCCCACCATCTTCGAGCCGTATGGAGATTATCCCTGGGTCTTGGGGTTGTTCCTGCTTTAGGTGTCTTCCTATGGCGGTTTAACATGGAAGAGCCTGTTCGGTACCGCAGGGATTCCATGAAACGCGCTCGTATTCCGTATTTGCTAGTCATCCGCAGATACGGAGTATCAATGGTAGCGTTAGCTATAGCCTGGTGCGTTACTTGATGGCTCTTGCTCTGACTCTAGAAGGGTAAATTAACATTGATTAGGTTCATCTATGATTTCATCACGTACGTATACTTCAAAAACTGTTGAATTCAATTCATAAGGGTTGCACAGGTACCCTGTAAGCGCAGTCTCCTCAAAGGCACATACGGTTGTTTGACAAGGCATAGTTCGGTCTATACTCCTCCGTTATCGTAAGCGAGTGAGTGAGAAAGATGTACAGCTTCGAGAAGGGCATTGACAAACAATAAATAGTATAACCGCAAGTTCGACTGCCCTGTCTGTCGTTCTTGGATGGAATGTTGTTATCAAGTATGTTTGTTCGACAGACACTGCTTTCATTATCCTAATTTTGGACCCCATCTAGCTTGTTCTATATGCCCGGTACGCAATTAGCAAGTTATCACCCACATCATGACTTATGCTTCTTTAGGCACAATTGTTGGTGCCTTTATCGTTGACTATCTGGGGCCAAAATACACGATGGTAACACTCCCAGCGTAATTGATGGCGGAACCCACTAACTTAGTTTTGCAGATTGCTGGTCTGCTGTGCCAAGCCGTGGTTGGATTCATCATGAGTGGGCTCTACAAGCAGTATGTCACTGAAATTTAGACCATTGGATGCGGTGACTGAGCGTCGTTTTTCAGCCTTACAAATCATATCGCGGCGTTCGCGGTGGGCTGGTAGTTGCAATGCCCCTTGAAGTGTTCTCACCCGTAACAGGTCGTATACGGCATTTTCCTGAGCTTTGGTGAAGTCGGTCAGTGTATCCCTTTGAACCTGTCGAATATTTGTAGCTGAGATGGGTCGTAGGCCCCGGTAACTGTTTGGGTCTTTTGGCTAGCAAGACAGGGCCCACCGCAGTACGCGCCAATATTATGGCTTCGTTGCCGCGTTTGGGAAGATTGGAGCATTTGCGGGCACTTGGGGTATGTGGATAGCATAGGCGTCGTATCGTTTCACTCACAATTCCCAAGCATTCAAAACCATAATCAATGGTGTGCCAGATGGTTTGCGCTACAGAATTGACATCTAATTATTCTCGCAGACTTTGGTGGAACTAAGACAGCGCGTGGCAACACGGGTCCTTTCTGGATCGGCAGTGGTAATGGATGACTGACTCGATCGTGTTGAATACAACTCATCGCTTTGACAGGACTGTCCGTACTTAGTGCCATCATTGTTTACTTCTTCATTGATCCGTTGACTCAAGACGGTATGGCAGAAGAAGATCGCAAGGTTTGGACATTTACACCCCCTCGCCACGCATTGAGTAGCTGAGTAGTGCACCAGTTCCGTGAATACCTTAAAAAGAATCGTTATGATACGACACAAATGGGCATGGGCGATCCTCCCACTGCCGACTCTGCCTCGGAGAAGACAGACATAGCTTGAAGAATACACACGTGGAGATAATATTCATGTTGAAAATAACATATACCAGCCTATGGAGAACATTACTGAATAGACCCAAATCTGTTATGTTGGCTGTTCCAACAGATTGAAACCTTACTTAGCTAGTGTTACTGTGCTGCTCTTTATTATTTCAATACACCACTGTGTTGCCATCTCCATGCTTTGACAGTCAAAGTGGACAGTGGTAAAGTAAGTACAAAGTGTGCATATCAAGGACTCATTTTTCTTGCAAGTACAGATACTTCAATTTCTTTCAATGTTGCGAGTGACACACGTGCTTCAGCTGCGTCACGTGTCACGGCCATGCGACCCCTCGCCTACGCCGCCATCTTGGCCAGCATCCTCGTCTACCGCAATGCAAACCCTCTCAAAAACGATCTGTTCTCCCCAGAGCCCCTCCCAGACGCCTACTACCACGCCGGGAATTTCTCAGACAGGTGCTCGCCGCTCGACGCACCCAGTGATCTGAAATACTGCGAGGATGCCACCTTTTGGGACTTTTTCGACAACGGCGCACTCGTCGCCCGCAACCTCATCGTCAGCTGCGATCCCGGTCGTAGGGCATGGAATACGGTCATGGGCCCCCTGCACAACCCAGAGCCCCGTGGCCGTCTCTGGCTACACGTCCCCAACAGCGCCGACACGCAGCCCATCGTCTTTTCTGGCTATCCTGAAAACCACGACTTTCACCCGCTCGGACTGGCCATCTGGCCCTCGCACAACCGCGACCCCTCCGCTCTTTATGTCATCAACCACGCCCGCCACCGTTCCGTCATCGAGCACTTTAACCTCAGCCCCGCTGCCCCCACCGTCGCCCGCCACGTCCGCACCATCTCCTCGCCCTACTTTCTTGCACCCAACTCTATCGCCCTCACCTCTCCCAACGCATTTTACGTCTCAAATGACCACCTCATGACCAGGCGCCTCCCCATCCTAGGTCACATCCTCCCCCTCCTCGAATCCGTCCTCGCCCTTCCCTTCGGCTTCGTCCTCCACGTCACCCTCGCACCCACTTCGCAACCCAATCCCGAAGCCGTCACTCTCTCGCTCCCATTTGTCCCTTTCGCCAACGGCGTCGCTATCTCCCCAGATGGCGCAACCTTTGCCGTCGCCTCCTGTTCCCTTGCCCATGTCAGGTTGTACCACCGCGACCCGGCCACCAACGCACTCGTTAAACGCACCCACACTATCGACCTCCCCTTCGCAGTCGACAACCTTCACTTTGCAGACGACGGAACCCTCTACGCTGCGGGTCATCCCGACTTCTCGACCCTCTCCAAGCTGGCGGCCAACAAGACGGACCACTCACCCAGCTGGGCGGTCGCTATCCCGCCGCTGCCCAACATAAAGACGGTGCCGCCGCCCGAGTTTGACGCCGATGCCCCTACGTCCATGAACGGCTTGGTGAACGGCGTTCCGGGCATGTTCACCGTCTTTCAGAGCAACGGGAAGGGCTTTTCGACTTCCGCTACTAGCCTCAAGGATGACAGCACGGGGATCTTGTACATCATCGGTCTCTACGCCAAAAAGGTGTTTTTGGTATGCCAACCCAAGGCCTAGATCTTGTATATCTTGTATATAATGGTTGGACAGTCTCCCTGAGTGCCCAGCACACCATCTCAATTGGTCCCTAGGTGCGCTCCAGCATGATATCCAGGTGGCTCCTCTTCGCAATATATTCCACCACGATCGACCTAGGTTTTCACACCGGAACTGGCAAAGTGGTGCTTCCCCAACTCCACTAGCCGACGATGCGTGAAAATGCATTAGTATTGCATGGCATATATAACTAGATAAGCGTCGGCTGACGCCGGCCGCGACCTTGCTTGCATGAGTGTGGTTGTTTTTTGTCGTGCTGATTTTTCATGTTTTGAGTTTTTACGTTATATCATGGCCATCGTACTTTGTGTTACATGTAATTAAAAGATGAGAAAATATTATGTAGCTCTTTTTTTCCCTTTCTTTCGTTCCGTAATGTTATCTTCGTTTGTTTCGGCTGAAAAAGTCGGAGATCGTTCATGGTCATGTATTTCTTTAACGACCATGGTGTTTTCGTTGGTTTCTTCTTTTTGTGTTTTTGTTGGAGAACTTGTCGATGATTGGTTTTCGGATATGAAGGAAGTGGAAGGAGTTGAGGAAATAGTACTAGAATCGTTAGGATATAAATTTGATTGTTTGGTTTAGATCACAAACGGTAATGGGTGGTACGTTCCAAATTTTCTTTTTCTGCCTCCAGATAGGGATGTTTTTTCTAATGTCGGTGTTGTTGCGGAACTGCGTGTATCGGTACCAAGATTGAAGGTGATAGATAGAAGGTCAATACGGAGAATGCCCGAGTCCGTTATCGATTTACAAATTCCCTCGAATTTAATGCAGGAGCGGGTAGCGGGGTAGGTATTTTACTCCATCGAGGGTGATTTTTGTCGTATAAACAACTAAACACACTTTCGTCAATTTATATGTTGTCAGATGATGTAGAGCAAATCGTACCGGATTGAACTCGACATATATTGATCTTTAACATAGTCACTAACGTTCACTTGAATACAAGCTGAAGATTCTGTAGGGGAATTTTTTTCTGCATTGACGACATGTCCGACACCTATAAAATATGGGTGTGGGAGGTCAGGGATCGTTTCTTCGTATTTTGGGTCGGCGGGATCTCCAATGATAGGAATGATTGTTGAGGCTTCTATATATGCTTGTTGTTTTGTGAATGCAATAGGACCTATGACGAGGACAATTTTTTCGTCAGGAATGGTGTCATGAGCGTTTGAGCTGTAAGCTCGAATTTGGACAGGAAAGGGGTCGTCGCCGTCTTTTCCTTGAATTCCTGACATGTAGTAGTTGTGGAATCTTTCTGTTTTACCTCCGGTTTTGAATGACCCTACTCGTGATGCACCGGAGAGCATGAAGAAGCCGAAGACAGTTAGGGATGACATGGATGGAAGTTAAGAATGTCAGACATGACGTGAACTTAAAATGTACTGGTGTCTCACTTTTTGGAGCGTCGTGTGTGTGTTTTGTTTGAGTTACGCATAGTCAACTATAGTATTTTGTCTCGTTCCATCTGTTTCGGTTCAGTCATGAACATAAACGTTGATGAGTTAGATTGTCTAAATTGTCATGAATTACGAACCATCATGTCCGGTCAGTTATTGTTTGAATAGTTTTTTTTTTTTTTTGATTGGGTTGTTAGGTTTTTTTCCCCTCGGCATTCACAGACGTCGCAAGAAGGATTTAGTCGACATGATATTTAGTCATGCTTCGACATCTCTTTTTCAACAGCTGCGTCAATCTATTGATGAAAAAACTCAAAGTCGGAAAAGGAAAAGACGTGATGAAATGAATGAAGATGATGAAGAAAAGCAGGTTCGGCGACGTTTGGATTTTGAAGGTCAAGGTTACGGACATTTTTTGGGCGTTTGTTCTGATGATGAACGTAAAACACGTTGGCAAAGTTTTTATGAAGCAACTTCAAACGAGGCGTTGAAGACGAACGTGTGTGGCGTTTGTGCTCGTGAATTACAAACGTTGAAAAATGGCCTGAAGAAACTAGCCTGGGCAGATTTTCCAGGGAAACAAAAGTTACAGCCTCAGTGTTCACATTCTGAGCATCGATTGCTCGATGGCTGTTTGTTGTGTTTGGATGCATTCGAAGAAATTAATGGCGACATTTTTATCTGGACGTGCTCTCATTGTCTTGACGATTTACGTTCTGAAAAGGACAGTCCACCTGCATTATCGTTAGCAAATGGACTTTGGATTGGAGATATTCCGGAGGAACTGACTGGCTTGACTATTGCGGAACAAAAATTGATCGGACTTGTATATCCTCGTCTGCACGTTTATAAGCTGTATCCGAAAAAGTATTGTGGGGAAGAAGGTTTACAAAATGCAATGCGAGGTACCTTATCGACATACAGCTTAAACACAGAGAAAATCGCAGACATGATCAAGGGAAACTTGCTGCCACGGGACGTCCGTTTATTATCATCGGTGATTTCTGTCTTGTATGTCGGCGCACACAGACTTCCGAAGGAACCGTTGAAGAAATTATTACGAGTTCGGCGTCAAAAAGTGTATGACGCTTTACGGTGGTTAAAGAATAATAACAGGAAATATTTTGGCAATATTGAAATTAGTCAAGAACGTTTAATGCTCTTGCCAGAAGATGACGTGCCGAATGAAGTAATGAGTATAGTTAGGAGGACAGACGATGAATCAGTCATCCATTGCGAAAATGAAGGATACGTTCCGACTGAAGAAGATTTGGATCTGTTTGGATCGATTTCTACTTCTAATGGTCATTCATTAGACGACAGTGGTGCGTTTCTATTGTAATCAAAAACATGTTTAACAAATAGTTATGCAATTTGTAGATGTTATTCCGCTGGATATCAGTGGTGGCATAGACATGGATTTGCATGATGTAACGGCGAATGAAATGATGCACTGGGCTTTATCAAATGTGGATCATGGGGAACCTCCATATCTCGTTCGTCATGGAAATCAACCTGTCAGTACTTTCGGCGTTACAAGAGATTGCACGACACATCCTAATAATGTTTCGAACTTTTTCGAGCAAGCTTTTCCATGCTTATTTCCATATGGATGTGGAGGTCCTGAATCACCTCGCAAAACATTCGTCAGCTTTCGTGATCATATTCGTTGGGCATTACAATATTATGATCATCGTTTTCGAACCCACGACTTATTCTCTCTAGTTGCATTTGCTATTGCACAGAGACGGGAAGCCATGTTGACGTCTAAAATTCGAATTCGACAAAAAGATGCTGATGTCTTACGATTTATCAATTTGGAGAAACTGAAACAAGCGGCACATGAAGAAAGTATAGGACATCCAATTTCCGATGTTAATGTTCGACGATTGAAACGTTACATTCAATATTCTTTGAGTAATGTTATTGGATGTAATGAAGTTCGTCGTTCATGGCGGTCTCAGATTTGGTCTACAAATCTCGTATTTGGTCCTCCAACTTTATGGCTGACGATAAACCCATCAGACATTCACGATCCTATTGCACAGATTATGACTGGACAGGACATCAATTTAGACCGTTTGTCAGATCTAGGATATCTGAATGGGAAAGAAAGAGCTAATAATATTGCAAACGATCCTTACGCTGCGTCTACGTTTTTTCATTTCATGATTCATACGATTATGGAAGTTTTATTTGGTATTAAAGTTTCGCCTTATCAAGTTATTTCAGAAATGGGTGTTTTAGGAAAGATAGGAGCTTATTTTGGAGTTGTCGAATGTCAAGGAAGAGGGACACTTCATTTTCATTGTTTGTTGTGGTTAACAGACTCGCCCAGTGCAGATCAGATTCAACTGTTATTGAAAAGCCAAGAATTCCGTCGACATGTCAAATCATACATTAACGCAAATATTCGAGCTTATTTGCCTGGGTTAGAGGATGAGGAAACAGTGAAAGCTATTCCTGCAAGAACAGACATTGCGTTTAATCGTCCTCCTAATCCGGATCATCCAGATTATGAAGAAAACATTCGTTCATTTGAATTGCAACTTGCACGTACAGAACAAATTCATGTCTGTAAAGCAAGTCGTTGTTTGAAACGCAATGACCGAGGAGAATGGAAATGCAAACGAAGAGCTCCATTTTGTTGTAGTCCTGAAGACTTTGTTGAAGAAAATGGCGAATGGGGTCCTAAACGGTTATATGGCTACGTCAATGCATGGAATCCTGATGTGTTGATCAACGCTCGGTGTAACAACGATATCAAAATTCTTACACATGGCCGTGATGCGCGTAATATTACTTTTTACGTGACATCATATGCAACAAAGGACCAAAAACAAACATTCAACTTCTCAGCACTTGGAAACGGCTATACTTATCATATCACTCATCCTCGTTCTGAAACGGAAAGTATTCAAAGTCATCATCAATTACTTTTACTTCGATTAATGAATGCAGCGACGTTTCAACAAGAAATATCAGCCCCTTTAGCGGTGTCATATTTAATGGGAGATGGTGACGTCTATCGGTCTCATACTTACAGTCCAATTTATTGGACAGGTTTTGCGCAGTATTTGAATCATCTTTTTTGTTTTAATGAGTATGTCTTAAATTTTGTGAATGTTATGATCCTGATCTTACTTTGTTAACAGTTCTTCTGGCGTTGTTGATGGAGAGGTTATGACTAATAATGTTTCAAACCAAGAGGTTCGTTGATGAATTGTATCTTTGGTCATATTAATATGAAATGAAAATGAGAAGGATGTCATGTATGTCGGATTGGGATCAAATGGCGAATTGCACGTTCAAAATCAGGTTGAAGACTACATGTTACGAAGTGACGGATTGGATGACTGGAATGTGTTAGACTTTCTAGTTGGAACATATGAAGAAGATTATCGGAAAACAAACACAGTTCCGTCTCATCGAGGTCGACCTAGAAATGAACGCTTTTCTTATCAATCACGACATTGGAAGGCACAAAAGAAAATTCGTGTTAAACGATTGGAGAACCGTTGGAACTTGCCGAATATTATAGGCCAATGGTTCCCTCGTCGTAATGACGAGAAACGATACGATTATTATTGTGCCTGCATGCTTTTGCTGTTGAAACCGTGGCGTAATATCATGATAGATTTGAAAAGTCATGAACAGTCATGGGAGACAGCATTTCATGAATTTGTCGAGAACCATCCAAAGAAAAGAAAAATCGACTTTATTCTTAGCGGCATACAGTTTTTCCATGACTGTAATTCATCCGCTCAAAAGGATTGGGACAAAAAAGATATGCATACAGGTATAACTGAATCAGACGAAGAACACGAGTCAGAGCAGTTGGAAAAAGATGTTGAAAGATTGGAGACCTCACTGGAGATAGTCTCTCAAATTCGTGAAGCACAATTAGGCTGGGCAGACCGTTTATATGCTCAAGGAGCCATTGACGTCGCATTTTTATGTGGTGTCTTTAAAAGGAAAGGGAGCGAATGGCGAACTAATGATCAGACATTTTCCAACGCGACTGAAACAGAAATGATGCAGCTGAAACACTGGAAAGACCAAATGCATTTCCAGTTACAACAACATTCAACGAACGACGAACAAGTTTGGTCTTCAATGTCACAACCTTCTGAATTTCTTATTCCACCGTCCGTTCAACCTTTCTCATTAGAAGAAATAACGCAGTCGTTCTTGTCATGGCAATGTATTTCTGGAGAAGAAAGAAGTTTAAGCGCATCAGACCCGTCGCAATTGAATAATGAACAAGTATGAATATTTAATCTTTGTGTTTCGTTCTTCTAAGTCTATGTTTAAAGCGACGCCCATTCGAAATAATTGCATGGCATTTAAATTGCACACTGTTAGGGAAGCAATCACCGCCATTACGAATGATTTTATACGGTGAAGGAGGCACCGGAAAGTCAAAAGTTATCCAAACAGTCAGCCATCTATTCTGCGAGAAGGGTGTCGAATTTATGTTGCAAAAAACAAGTTATACAGGCGTAGCAGCGTCTCTAATTGACGCAAGACGATGCACACATTAACTGGGATGTCAATCCGGAACAAAGGCAAGACATCATCAGAATGTAAACGGCGTCTCGAACAGACATGGAGCAAGACTCAGTATTTGATCATTGACGAGTGTTCAATGATAAGCAAATTGTTTTTACAAAAATTTGCATTAAAGATCAAACAAGCTCGTAAAAGCGATCATATAGACGATTGGTGGGAGGCTTGAACGTGATTATGTGCGGGGATTTCCATCAATTTCCTCCAGTAGCTTGTGGCCGTTCGAATATCTCTTCACCCAGGCTAACGACGAGGAAATAACGAGTCATCCCAGAGTAATCGGTCGAAGAATTTACGAAGAATTCACAGTTGTCATCGTGTTACGAGAACAAAAAAGAATAGTCGATGAAGAGTGGCTACTTTTTTACGACGTTTACGGAACGGACATGTAACCGCGACAGATATCAACATGTTACGCGGCCTCATTCTTTCTCCGTCGTTTCTGAATGCGTCTTCCGAAGACGTTTGGAAAGATCTTTCACTAATCACTCCGCGACACGCCGTTCGGATGAGTTGGAATGATGAAGCTTGCCGAGAACTTTGTTCTTCAACAGGTCGAACTTTGTTTATTTGTCGTGCAAAAGATTGCGTTGGTGATTGCGAACTTAGTCGTGCGGAACAGTTAAACGTCATGAAAAGTCTTACGATGAAGAAAAAGAAAAGCCTTCCAGACGAAATTGAAATCGCTATTGATATGAAGATTTTGGTGACATATAATGTCGAGACAGATCTGGACATCACCAACGGAGCCCGTGGAACAATCACAAACATTATCTTTGACCATCGAGAACGAATTGATCCACGCTCACCTATAGTTCGTCTTCAATACCTCCCGAAATTCATTTTAGTGCGTATGGACCGAACTAAAGTGTGCCAATTAACGACATTGAATGACAATGTTATTCCGATCGAGCCTCTGACAACACGTTTGGACGTACAAGTGGAAACAACCATGAGCGAAGACACATGGTTGTGCAACGCACACAATATCCAATCACGGGAGCGTATGCCTTCACTGACTATCGAGCTCAAGGTCAAACAATATCACACGCTATTATCGACATCGCTCCACCTCCGAGAGGCTCCTTAAACCTCTTCAATTTATATGTCGCGTTGTCTCGATGTCCTGCTCGAAAAGATTTACGATTGTTACGAGATTTCAAAGCGGACATGTTACTTAAAGAACATGACGACATGTTGCTGGAAGAAGACGAGCGTCTTGAACATCTCGATAATCTGACGAGAGAATGGTGGACGAAAATGAAAGAAGATTAAAGAAGTAACATTTGTGATGTATCTTTACGCAAATCCGTTATTGATGTACGACCGTCGTTTCGAACATTTTTAGTCATCCATGATAAGGCGGGCCGATGTGTTTTGTGGAGCCATGTAGTGGAGCAGATTAAGCGTGGTAAAAGATATACCACGGGCTCCACAATTATGGGGGGGAAAGACCTTGCAAGCAAGGTAATATTAAGCAACGAAAGGCAAAATCGTGCAGATTCAAGTCTGAAGCTATACAATAATTGATTGGGAATGAAATAGGAGAACTGATCACGCTGTAACGCACGTGATGTGACCACAACTATCTACGATTTTGGACCAATATCTTGCATAGAACTGCCTGCAGGTGGTGATTCCATATGGAGGGAATATTGGAGACGATATCGAGGCTACGAGGCTTCAGAGACATAGCGGGAATGGTTGTACAGTCAAACTCAGAATATTAACTACAACTACGTTGCCTCTTAGATATATCTAGCGCGTACAGGCGCCAAGAAAAAAAGAAAAACAGCTCACATCACAACAAGCCAGGAAGCAATCTGCCACGAATCAATTAGTTACCGTCACTTGGGTGAACAAACCAGATACAACTTACACGGCGCCTAATCCCGCTGCAAACGCAGCAACGCCCCATGCAACCCGTTTCGTGCCAGGATTCAGTTGCCACTTTTCAATCCTGTTATTCGTTGCAATCTGCCGTTCTTCCGACTCCGGCTCTCGAAAGTTGAACTCCACTGGCACTTGCCCCTCTTCCCTCGCCCTTTTCCCATTCGCGCTCGCCTGCTCCTCCCCCTCTTCCTCTTCCTCCCCCTCACTCTCCTCTGCCCTGTTTGCCTCCTTTTCCGCCTCCCTCTGCGCCTCTCTTTGCGCCTTGAGCTTTTGAATCAATGCCTTTTGTTCACTGATATCTTGCTCGCGCAATTCATCCCCTGCAATATACTCAACCACCTTTTGCGTGTCACCCTGCATCTCTTCTTGCTCCACAACCGTATCCTCTGACCCACCATATGCTACCTCTTCCCTTCTCGCGGCGACAACAGCCGCCGTCCTAGACGCTTTCGGAGTTCGAGGCACAACGACGGCCGAGAACTGTTGCACCGTCGATCGTGGCGCCGGACTCTTGGTACGCGTAGACCGTCGCGGTGGCTGAGCCGCCTGCGTCGACACAGGTGCCGGCGATGACTCTTTGCGTCGTTTCGGTGCAGGCGGCTCTGGCTGTGCAGGCGACGCGATGGGCAGGGCAACCTGCGGACTGCTCGTCACACCCCCGCCCGCCGCCTTGCCTGACCTTCTGTAGTTCTGCGCCGGATCGGGAACAGCATCGACGACGACGTTCATGAGAGCACCGAGCCTGTAATCAGAACCCAACTCCAACGCAACAGTAGAAGACACCCATACGCCTGCCAGCCTCGCAATGTGCTGATCGCGTATCGTGCCATTGTTGCCCGAGAGGTCATAGTGTTCCTTTATCCAGCTGATCTCCGCTTTCTCTTCCTGATCACTCGCATTGGGGAACGCCGCGCGGAACATAGTAGTGACGCTAACGGCACCGGTGTCAAAACGACGGAGGATGAACGCGTGGCCCGAGGTCTGGAAGCCGATGAGCGAGGTCCGTGAAGGTGAACGTGACATACCGTATTTGTGACGATCTTGAGTCTGCCAACCTGCAAGGATGCATGTTGTCAGCGATGGAGAAGAGAGCGAAGAGATGCTCACGAGGATATCCTGGCCCTGACAGTTGAGAATCTGGTACTTGACTGGGGGTAAAGAAGCGCTTGCAACTGCAAAAAAGTCAGGCAAAGGTCGTGGATAGGAAACAAACGTACGAAGAGAGGGCAAAAAGGGATTGGCATGGGCGTCGGGGAGCGGGGGTCTGGGCGACATGACGGCTGGATTGCGAGACAAACGCGTGATCAACAACTACAAACACTTCTCTAAACATTTACTTTCCCACGCTCTAAATCCACAAACGGCTGACGCACGGCCAGCGACTCGACCAGTGCCGGAATCCCCGCCCACCACGGCTCTTTTCCTCGCCGGTTCTTCATGTCTGCATGCTCAACCATCTCTCGCACTGGAACCCACTTCACCGCGCTCCCCTGGACCGTGATCACTGCTGCAGACTCCCCGCTCACGGGTCTATTTTTGCGTCCGTGTTCGTGATGCTCCTCGAGGAACGTCATGCACTTGAGTGACAGCCGTACTGCACGCACACGGTCCATTGGCGACGGAATACCGCCCTGCAGCGTGTGCCCAAGCGCGGCAGAACGCGCGTCAAACAGTTTCCCGCCCTCTTCCAACAACATTTTGGTCAACACCTCTGTCGTGTAAACCTCGGACGCTCGCTCATTGCTACATGGACAGTTACGATTACATCTTTCACAAGGCGTAGTACATCTCACTCACCGAATCACAAGACGTCCTTCACTCCGGCCCTTTACGTCCATTTGGTATCGGTTCTTCAAAAATTGTACATCCTCTCGCAGCCTGTCAAGCGAAATGCCCTCTTCGGGGATGTAGACGAGGGATGCCCCCGTCTGTTCCCCACGTCAGCATGTCATAGCACGACCCTGGTGCCAACTCACCGCTAACGCTCCCAAAGCGGCAATGTACCCACATTTACCTCCTTGAGTCTCCACGACAAACACTCGGTTCCGACTTGCGCTGGCACTCTGCTTGATCGCATCACATGCATCCGTAAGCGCGTTCAAACTCGTATCGCTTCCCAAACTATAATCTGTCATTGGCACGTTGTTACTTAGCGTTGCCGGCAGGTGCACAAGAGGAATGTGAAACGCGGGGTAATGCTTTCGTGCTTCTTCCAAGATGGAGAGTGCGCTGAACGCTTCAAAGCCTCCAATCATCATTAGTCCATGAAGATTGTGTTCCTGGAATTTGGTCGCCACCATCCCGAGGTCAAACGAGGGAAGGACACGGTTGGTCCCCAGCTCTGAGCCACCGCGCACCGCCCATCGATCAACGCCCAGCCATGTCATCGTACCAACATGGTCGTCCAAAAGGCCACGGAATCCATTGTGGATGGCGATGGGTGTATGTCCTTGGCGTAAGCAGTGTCGCACGGCTGCACGAGTGGCCGCATTCATTCCACCCGATGGTGCTCCAACGCTATTAAACAAATTACTGACTTTGTAAACCGTCAATCTACGCGATTGCTTACTGCATTATCCCTATACGCATTCTCTGCATAAACGTTCAAATCAATTTACACCCAAGGCGCGCAAATCGCTCACTTTCTCGGGCGGTAACAAGTTTTCTGTCGCCACAATGGACGTGGTGGCAAAATGTTCCAACGATTCAATGAATTCATCGCCCCGCAAATTCATAGCCAGAGTAAAATTCTTTTCGCTGATAGCCTTTGCGATGGACTTGGTCTATGAAGTCGTTAGCACAGTTTCTGAATCACTTGAAAGTGAACAACCGTTGAGACAGCTTCCACCAGTGGCACCCTGATGATTTTGTTCTCGGCGACTCCAATCATGTAAGAGGGCGTTTCTGGCGTCGCTTCTAAAATTGCGTGTACTGCCTCTATGCCTTGCAATGTCGGCTAAGCGATGCATGAGGATCTAACCGATTTCCAGTCGCCAATACTCGCCAGAATGCGGTCAATAGCGCAAGGTCGCCCACCTCGCTGCGTATGGCCCAAGGTCGTGACACGAGTGTCAAGCTGGAGCCTCTCAGACAGAACTTTCTTGATATCTTCTGCACGCAACGGATTCAGGTGCTTGTCGTGGGCACCTTCAGCAATGATAACGATAGTTTTGCGCTTTCCTAATTCGCGATGCTAACAGTGACAGGTGAACACCAAAAACTCGGTAATTCAAGAGACATACGCGCTGAATCTCAGTACACATCTCATCTTCCCATGAATCTGCTGCCGGAGGCCGCTCCGGTATAAAAATGAAATCAGCACCGGCACTGCGAATTGGTGTTATACATCTTCGTTGAAGTTAACTGTCATACTCACGCGATGCCGGCCAATAAGGCAAGCCAACCACAATCGCGGCCCATGACTTCCACGACAAACGCTCTAGAGTGACTGTATGCGGTCGAATTGATGTTATCTATCGATTCGCATATCCGATGCAAGGCGGTAGGTGCACCGATTGTAAGAGCTGTCATGGCCATGTCATTATCAATGGACCCAACCAGGCCAACAATCTTCAGATGAGAGTGCTTCTGCAGCTGCTCCGGCGTGATCTTACCTACCGATCTTGGTTAACTAAGGTTAATTATTCGTTATCAAATCCATACCCTCTGATTGCAAGTCTGCGATTAACTGGGGCCACTCGGATCTGAAGAGGTCGGCGCCGGTGAGCGAACCATCACCTCCGCAAACAACCAGTGCATCGATTCCCTCCTGAACGAGGTTATGCGCTGCAGCCAAGCGGCCTTCCCTTGTCCTGAAAGCAGCCGACCGAGCTGTTCCGATGAGCGTCCCACCCTTTAAGCGAAATCGGACGCCGAAGTATTGGTCAAGGAGTTGAGCCACGCACCTCAGCAAACCAGCCGCGGACATCGTCGAACCCAACGCGGACAATATGTCTTCCCTTTAAAGTACGGCCACCAAGGGATCCGCTAGTGTCATGTCTCAACAGATCGCCGTCTCCGAAGCGGAGGTTGCGCAGCAGGTTAGACTCAGCAGTATCGCTGGCTGGTGCAGAGGCGTTTGGCTTGTCTTTTGGAAGAGAATCATAGTATGCAACGTTCCCGCGAACGAGGCCTTCGTATCCTTCACGTACGACCCAAGCTTCGCATCCCCTGTAGAGATGTATAAATACAGATCATTGGCGCGGCGATAAGATATACTTCGAGATTGCTGTTTTGACCACGCTGCGCACGACAGCATTCATGCCGGCGCTGTCGCCCCCGGAAGTGAGAACAGCGAGCTTCATGGTCGAGCAGAGCTAAGAGGAGATATCGCGTAGTGACGCAGGTCCGTGAACTATAGGCGATTGATTGTGGCTGCCGCCACAATTGATCGCCCTAGCCTATAGCACTTATGGTTCACCTAAGACTCAACGAATCAGAGTCCAACCCAAATCCACACATCAACTTTATAACCGCTCTCCATGCAACAAACCCAGAAGACGGACAGGCTGCTAGACAGCTTCTGAGGGCGTTGGCCGCACAAGTACGACCCGTTATGAAGTCGCATGGATTTGCCATCAACAGCTTCGAGGAGGTGAGTGCATACACGCCTTCCAAGTAACACTCACATAGAGGTACTGCAGTACGAGCACAACCAGGTATTTTCCGGGAGGAACTGGAATAATGGGGAAACTGTAGGTGAGGTTCAATCCACCTTTCGGCTGTCACCATCCACCCAGTAACGCGCCATCGCAGAGTTGGTCCTCAGAAGGCCAGACGGCTCATTTCTGCCGACGTATTGGCTGCTCAGTACGTTCTGCCACGAAGTGGGTAAAAATGCTGCCATATGTCCTTTAATTTAAAGCGATGCACTAGTTAGCTCATATCAAGGCAAGCATTTCTGATATGACAAAATTGCGACCAGAAATTAAGTAGGTGTAAACAGCATATGAACCATGGATCTGCTTTTCAAGCACATTGGAGGAATCTTCGAGCACAAGTGCGCGCTCTGCAGGACAAAGGCTATTATGGGGATGGTACTCATTCCGGTGCCCCGTCCGAACGATACGCTCATGTCTTTCAGGTTATTGGTCATCCGGCCGTCGTCTCGCGGACTCTGCACATGTCGCAGGTGAAGGAATTGAGCCTGGAGACCTCCCCGAGTTCATGGTGCGCCGCGCATTAACTGTCGCACTCTGTATCTGACAAGTGCATAGTGTGGAGGCGCTCATACGCGCGCACGTCCTACGTCAGTACGTCGCTTCAAGAGCGAAAGGACTGGCCGAAGGATAAAGAAGCGCAAGGCAGGCACGCGTATAACCTCGAAGAGGGCGTTCGTCGGTGAAGGATCTAAGCTGGCGGAGGGTCCAACGGATGGTATTGGCACAGGGTCTCGGAAACGGGCAGGAAGGTAAATTATAAATCATTTCAAGTGACCCAAGCGCTCACTTTGTTGGAAGTAAGCGAGCAAGGGAAGAACGAGCAATAGCAACTGAAAGGCGCATTAAGGCGCTGCAAGGGCAGTCAAAAGGCAAGCTACATCTTTCTTTAGAACACATCACAAACGAGAGAACTTAGCTTCGACGTTGGAACTGCAAATATCCAAGGAAGGGTCCGAAGAAGACAGCGATGACGAAGTCGAAATTGTTGAGACAGATACAGACCGTCGACAAGCTCTTTTGAACTCTGAAGAACAAGAGAATGATCTATTGCGTCTGGACAAGTCTGATACATGGGAAGAATTCCAGCGGGAATTCAACTTTGGCTATACCCATCGTGATAAGAGTGAATGTGATTTGCCCATAGCTTCTGGATCGACATTTACGACTAGCAAGGGAAAAAAGCCTCAATGGTCCCCTCATGAGCCTTCTTCCTCGAAATCAAAGTCTTCCCATCCTCCATCCTCCAGCAAGGGCAAAGCGTCCTCCGACGTCGGTCTAGGAAAAATGGTTCACACTGAGATCCAGTTCCGCAAAAGGGAAGCGCTAGGATTGACGAGACCAGGAAGGATGCTCGTTGACTCGGATGATGAAATTATCATTTCCGAGCCACGGCCACAGCGAACGCATGTTGTCTCGCCTGCCGAATGGACGTGTCTCTTATGCACTTTGTAAGCTCTACGTTTCTGTCACATTGTTCGTTATTGATGAGTAAGTGTGTTAGGCTGAACGAGCCCGCTCACTTGGCTTGTGCAGCATGTGGGACTACACGTGGAGAGAGCGTTTGGAGAGCCCCATGATGGACTGCGTTCGTTGTGCTGTGGACCTCATCCAGGACGTACATATCACTGGTAGGTGGAGGTGGGCGTCGCTATTGATGAAGTGAGAATCTATGGATATATTATCAACTAATAAATCATGAACAATTAAAACAACCAGATGGAAAATTGGAACCAGAACCGGTATACAGAATACAAGCTGAAACAGAGTAGATGTCCACATCTATTAACTACCTAACCGACATGAATAATGACCCAATGCTCGAGTGCGCACAAGACGTCCTTTCACCAAACTGCAACGAAGCAATCAATTGGTCATTGCCGCCTAGATTTCGGGCTCGCTGGTAAATGTGCCTCTTCAAACTCCCATTCGGAGGAATCTATTGGAGGAAAGTTGACGGCCGACTTTTGCTCAGCGGCCGCTGTAGGGGATGACACGCGGGTCTTTGTACTCTTTTCGGTATCACGAACTGCGAGTGAACGAATCTCGCGGGTTAAGAGGCTGTGGTGAATTAAAGATCCATTTTCAATGACTAAAGTAAATGGCAACGCACTGCACTTCGTGTCTTCGTTCTTGGGTCCACATCCGACACTCCTCTTTGAAGTTGATCAATAGACCAGCGAGGTCATTATAGAACTGTGAAACAGTTTGTAACTGGGGGTGCGTGTTGGTAGAATCGTTACCTTGTATCCATCTTCAAGGTTGCGACTGATCTCCTTGAACTTGAAATATGAAAGTTCGAGAGACTGTAAAGCAAACTCTCGACTCTTGACAGCAGGGTCGTCCCTCCGAGATTGCAAAAATAACTCGTTTTGGGTCTGTAAGATATGAATATAGGATATGAATATGGTGACTGTTCTGACCTTGATTTCTGCAAGGATCGCATTCTGCTTCTCCTCAAAGTCTCTCAATTCAACAAGGAACTTGTCATATTTGGCCAGTTCTTGGTCAGAAGCCTCCGAAAATACGAGAGGCCGTATGTCAGCCATTTTGTCAAATTTTGAGGCTTCTTTGATGACGCGGTCGCTAATATCATCCGCGTCTGCCAACCTTTGGGCCCTCTTGACCATCTGATCTCGGTTTCTGTGGAGGTCATCGAGAGATTCGAGGAGAACATGCAGTGCACGCGCCAGTGCCTGAGTCTTCTTCCCTTGTGACGTAGATGGCGATGATGCAGCGAATGTCGATTGTGGAACTGAAGCTTCTAAATCTTCCTGCGAAGCTTCAGAATGGATACAATAAAGAGCTGAAAATCAGTACTTCGCTCCATGTCAGAGCTACGATGCTCTGTTCCCACCCTTCCCATTTTTGTCGTACCTGCTCATCGCTTTCATTAGCTTGTGTCAAAATATCGCGGTAGCGCTTCTGTTTCTCCACTAGTTTGGCGTTTGCTTCATGAGAAGGTAACCGTTTGAGAGGACTATTTTTGCGTGCAGCCTCATCTTCGGAAGCTTCGCTGTCAAGAACGTCCATTGCCTACTTCTTGTTAATGATCGAGTATCAAATACATCAATGAGATTACCTCGTCTAGCAATTCTAGATCTCTACGTGCCAACTTCTGGATATCGCCTATCGATGCTTCAATTTTAGCAGGTCCATTTGCAATCCGAACTTCTTCGGCTCTCTTTAATAAGCTTGGCGGAAGACCGATGCGTCTTTCTAGAGCTTCCAAGGAGGCCGGAAGGTTTGACTTGCTCAATTCCCTTTGGGATTCATTAGCACGGCCAACCATTATTAATGGTGCAAACATACTGATCCGCTCTGAGCTGCAATTGTTGGGACTTTCCAACTAACTTTTCCTGCAGTAGCGATTTCTTTTGTTCGTTATAGATATCTGCAATCCATTAGATGCCAATGCCCTAGAAGGGATAGAGAGCTTACTGATGGCTTCCCTCGCCCCCCAACTAAGAAGATTTGCGAACAAAGGGAGTTCGTTACCAAGGACAACGGCAGGATTAGCTAGTCCAGGCGGCACAGTGGTGGAGACGAGCGGAGCTGGTTTAATCGGGGGCAGGCTAGAGATAGCAGGCACGTCGTGGTGGTAGATCAGATCATTGTCTCGTTCCGCCCGCGTCAGGCTCTTCTGTAATATATCTAGTAGTGACTGACAAAAATCAGAATCTAAATGTTGCTGGACGAGATGATACCTACTTGGACATCCTGAAGAACGGCGTGGGCAATTTTCCCCCGTTTGCCTGCATCAGAAGCTGCCTTTGCATCTTGTAGAGCTTGCCCAAGTCTCGCCAGTTCATGCCCATACCTGCTCATGGGCTTAACCTTTTCATCCAGTTTACAATTTTACTGACCTGCGGGCTTCTATATCATCCATACTTTGTCTATACTGAGAAACAGAGTCAAAGTGATGCCATTTAGCTTCAATATGTGGTAACCAGTCCTACAAGTCCTTGACAATGTGATACAATGAACCATAACTTTAAGGCACACCTACAGAGGGGAATGCACGGCCAATGGACCTGTCCTCTGAGTCTCGTATCGTTTCATAGGCTTGTTGATAGAATGCAGCCGTCTATTCTTCGTTTACTGCCGTCAACGGGATTGAACACTTGCACCCTCACCTGAGCGGCTACTCTCGCAATGACGCCATTTTTGTTATGGTCTAGTATACACGGTGACAAAAGGCAGGACAGACTGTCAAGTACCCTCACTCAGTTTTGCCATTTGCCACGAACATTCCTGAGCTTGAGCAAGCATGAGTCTTTCGAGGCTCTTTACAAACGGCTCAGAAAGGTCAAGTGGAACTTGATCCGTATCTGGCGGAAGCACCAGTTTTGGGATCGCTGACGAAAGCAAGAAAGAAAATGTTCCCGCAGCGAGCTGGAAATGACGCGTGAAGAAGGGATAAATGCCATTGTGCATTATCAGACCTGGAAGTTAATGGTTGCACGTTTTATGCCCTCCATATGAGCTCGATCTTCGGACATGGCAAGACTGCAGTAGAGAGCAGCCAGATTAAAGAGGACGGCGGCGCGCTCGTACTCCAGGTTCCTGAGGGTTATAAATACATTATCTGTTGCGAAAGCGGGAGCATAGGCGATGTCCAGCTGAATATATGAGGTGGAGAAGTAATCAGGTGTATGGGGGTGGGACCATGATACACACGTCTACAGGGAGCTTGGATAATACGGAGGAGAGCTGAGCATGGTACTTGAGTATGGCATGGACGGTATTGGCGAGAGCATTCTTTCTCAAGACCTGCCATCGATCAATGTCGTGCTTGAACTGGTCTGGGTTCGCTGCTGCGCGGTGATGTATGTACTGTCTGACAGGCTG
The DNA here is from genome assembly GCA_023014475.1 of Amanita pallidorosea. Taxonomy (NCBI): domain Eukaryota; kingdom Fungi; phylum Basidiomycota; class Agaricomycetes; order Agaricales; family Amanitaceae; genus Amanita; species Amanita pallidorosea. Next base: position 34,673 of record JAEBUS010000058.1, read on the forward strand.
TGCGAGACAGAGGGGAGCTGTGGGCTTCGGGGGAACAAGGAGGAGATTGGACATTGTGGTCTCTAAGCAGTCATAATAAGAAACACGGCTCCACTCTTGGCTCATCCGACTCGATACCCTTCCGGCCCCCTCGATACCAGCGCAGGCCTCGCTTTCTCCCATCATGGCCTACGAACCAACCTCACCTACAAGCCTCTCCCGCCGTCTCACAAGCAGAACAACCATGAACGACAGGCGCAGCGTAAACGCCTTTTTCAGCATCGCTGCAGAACAGGACGTGGAGGTCGAAGATGATCTTGCTAGAGGTCTGTCCCCTGTCGCACATTTATAGCTGCCCCATCTCATCGCCCGCAGCCCAGAAGCGTCTTAGAGACCTTAAAAGCAAAATTTCCACCCAGTCAAAGAAAAACTTTGTCCTGGAGCGCGACGTCCGTTACCTTGACTCGCGGATTGCGCTTTTGATCCAGAACAGGATGGCTCTGGACGAGGTACGCTTCTTAACCAATCGCAAAGTGCCACCTCCTATTTTATTACTTTCTAGCAACGCGAGGTCGAACGAACTCTAGAAGACGTTGACCCGACTGAAGGTCACTATCCGGATGACAGAAAGCTACAACAGTACTGCAACTTATTCTTCCTTCTGCAGTCGGAACCACGGCATATTGCAGCTCTATGCCGCCTTGTCTCGCTTTCTGAAATCGACACTTTACTTCAGACCGTCATGTTCACGTTATATGGCAATCAATACGAAAGCAGAGAAGAACACCTACTTCTTACGATGTTCCAGTCAGTCTTATCTGCCCAATTTGAAACCGCAACAGAATTTGGCTCCCTATTGCGTGCGAATACCCCTGTGTCTCGGATGATGACCACCTATACCCGTCGTGGCCCCGGTCAGAGCTATCTAAAGAGCGTTCTTGCAGAACGCATAAATAGCTTGATAGAGCATAAGGATCTCAACCTTGAGATTAACCCTGTCAAGGTGATACTCTTTCTGCATCGCGTGAGAGTGAAGCTTACTTTCCAATGAAGGTTTATGAACAAATGATTAATCAAATAGAGGAAGAAACAGGATCCTTGCCTCCTAATCTGCCGCGTGGTGTAGCACCTGAAGTCGCCGCTGAGAATGCTGACGTCCAAGCAATCATCGCTCCACGGTTGACAATGCTTATGGAGATCGCAAACAGCTTTCTACTCACCATCATTGATAGCATGGAGAATGTTCCATATGGTATTCGTTGGATTTGTAAACAGATTCGAAGTTTGACAAGGGTAATTTTGGCCCTGCACTGCCTTATTCTGCCGCATATATTAATATAACCCATAGCGAAAATACCCCGAAGCTACCGACTATGCTATATGTTCGCTCATTGGCGGTTTCTTTTTCCTTCGATTCATCAATCCGGCTATTGTCACACCGCAAGCGTATATGCTTGTAGATGGTGCGCCGGCGAAGCATCCCAGGCGGACGCTAACTCTTGTGAGTAACTAGCGATAATAAGGTGACAGATGCATTGATGTTTTTTCATGACAGATAGCCAAGATGTTGCAAAATCTGGCAAATAAGCCGTCGTATTCGAAAGAGGCATACATGATGTCTCTGAATCCGTTCGTGGAGAACAACAAAGCTCGTATCAATCAATTCCTCGATAATCTTTGCGAAGTAGGGGACTTTTACGAATCACTTGAGGTCAGTCATCGTAGCCTTCTTCTTCCGAGTCCGAATTTACTCTTTACAAGATGGATCAATATATGGCACTCTCAAAGAAAGACTTGATGATACATATCACGCTCAATGAATTGTACAACACACACTCATTAATACTACAGCACATTGAAACATTGGTTAGCCACATCTCATTTTATCTGCAACAGCCTTTGACTCTGCTTTAGTCTCCAAACGACAAACATCACCTCCGCATTTTAACAGACGAATTGGGCCCTTCTCCTCCGCAAGTTCCTCGGAAAGAGAATAGGACGATTGAGCTACCCTTGTACAGTCGTTGGGAGACGCCCGTGCACGATCTTCAGAGCGCGTTGATGGATTCAGTGTCATCAAGTGATATGTTATATATGGAAACCAAGTCAATATTCGTCCAACTGGTGCGATCCTTGCCGAATGCCGCAGACAAACGACCGTATAACCTTGCTGCCATCGCCGACCGAGCTGCTACAACGAAGGACCCCGTTCTAGTCCGCAAAGGAATCAAGGTCAAAGAGATGCTTCGGGAACTGGAAGAGTTGAAAGTGGTAGATAGAACGGACAGTTTCAAGCTCATGCAGGAGGAGGTCGCTGCAGAACTCGTGCATTTGGGGAATATGCGAGAGAAGGTCATTCAAGAGATCAGGTCTTTGGATGCCGTATACAAGACCATCTGCGACCATAACAACTACTTACGAGGGCAACTTGAGCAGTACAAGGCCTATCTGCAGAATGTCCGCCTTACTGCTTCAAAGGACAAAGGGAGTACAACCGGTGTTGGTGTTGTGACCGTTGGCGGCAAAGAGCTCAAGAAGCCTGCGAAACCCGTTGCACTGGGTCCATACCGATTCACGCACGCCCAATTGGAGAAGGAGGGTATCATTGTCGAGAGTAATGTCCCAGATAATAGGTCCGTGTCACGTTGCGGTGCCCCATTCCTGCTTCTTGACGATGCATGTACAGACGACCGAATATCTATTTCAATATAACTTCCCCAACACCTGGAACATTCATCATCGCCCTGCATTACAAAGGTCGCGAGAAAGCTATTCTTGAGATGGATCTCAAGATAGATGATTTGCTAGAAAAGGTCCGTTTGCTCATTATGTCACCCCTTTCCACAGGTTCACTCCAGGACAGCAAAAAGACAACAAACATCTTCTTGACCTTGAATATGTGCAGCTGAATGTTCCAAAGGTGCTGAACCTGCTCAAAAAGGTGTTCGTAAAGCGGTGAATCGATTGCCTTTGCGAGATATTTTTATGCGTTTCTGTTGAATTATCTGGCGCTACGTATGTCTCTCTTTATCATTAGGTTCCGTAATTGGGTCCCGTCTTCGCATTCCCTTCTGCATTGTATTATTTGGATTGTAGTGGCCTTCTTGTTTCTTTTCGCTGAATAATTAGTACCTCAGTGGCCCTGTATACCTAGGTAGATCCAATTGCGAAACACTTTGGGAGCACGGAAATGTCATGGGAATTACAGGGCCGTCAAATCTCCGCGTCTCACTCTCAACAGTGAACACAACATTCTTTTAAACCGCATGCATTCTTGACTAGCTTGACTTACGACGTGTTATTCTCCGCTTTTCTTCGCGCAGAGACGAACAATGCGTTCTTTTTTGTTGGTCGTACTATGGCTTTCCTCCAGTGCGCTTTCTGGCAACTATCAACCGCGCCACCGCGCAGATCCGCTTACGGTTCCTATCCATTTACACTCTGGAGGCCTCCTCGTCAATGCACCCAGCGACACATCCCATACCAATGCGACTCAGCTGGCTGCCGAAGCTGGAATAACATCTGTTGCCTGGACAAGTGATCGGCAGTAAGTATGAGCGAGACCATTGTCATCTTGACCTCCATATAAAAAGCTTACATGCTTATCTGTAGGTCGTACTACACCATAATTAAAATAAGTGATATATTCTTCCGAGTCGCACTCGACACCGCGTCGTCGGATCTGTGGGTCGTGTCGACTGCGTGTCAGTCGCCTGCTTGTAAAACCGTGCCAAGATACCCACTCTTATACGAGAGTCCTACGTTTGTGTCAGTTGCAAATAATGCAACCCCGTATCAGGTCAGTTATGAGGATAGTACCGGCAAGTACTCTGTCTCCTACTTTACACGCGCAATGGGCTGACGTTCCATTACGTGCAGCTGCCTCGGGATTCGTTGCGATTGAGAGCGTACAACTAGCTAATCTGACTTCTCCACGGCAAGCTTTTGGTAAGTCGTGGTGTGCGCGAAGAGATTGAGCTCTAACGAAAATGAAGGCGTGGTTACAAATTGCAACGTCAGTTTAACAGACGAAGTTAGCGGGATCATGGGTCTAGGGTTCCCCCGTTTATCGTCGATACCATCCTCTGTGACGAATTGTGAGCGACCTTGTTTACTCCTGGAGTGGTGTCATTTTACCCTCACCCAGCAACGCCATTCTTTGCCGGTTTAGCGCAGCAAGGACTTCTTGATTATCCTCTCTTCGGTGTCAGTTTGACCAGAAACGCTAGTGGCTCGCTGACGTTAGGTATGATTGATGGACGTGAAGACGTGACAGCATTGGCCTGACGAATGTTATAGGCGCTATTGACGCAAGTGTAGTGAAGAATGTTAGCCAGATCAACTGGAACAAGGTCGTCGAGTTTCCCCCCCATAAACACGCAAAGTCATTCATCCAGTTATTTACAATGGGCGATATCTTTATCAGGGTTTTCTGTATGTTAGCTCGCCTTTATGGGCTAATCCCTGCAGCTCATTAAGCTGTCAAGGTTGATGGGACGCGCCTAAAGCCACAACCAACCTATCCTTCGATAACCAAAAATCAATCTTTCGCCTTGTTTGACATGTCGTAGCCTTTTTTCTTCGAGGGTGATTCTAGAATGACGTCTGTTTAAGTGGACATCCGGGATTTACGGCTCTTATGCTGATGTAAGTTGTTCAAAGTTCCATAGCCAACCTAATTTGCCGTAGGTTTCAAGGCTTTTCGCACTCATCGATGGTGCGCGTTTGGTTGATGAAAGTTCGTACAATTCTTGAGTATGGTTTTTTTAGTGATATTGACAATCGTGTAGGTGCAGGCAGTCAATGGGTAGTGCCATGTGATATAACAGCCATAATTTCATTGTTCTTTGGGTATGCCTACTGCGACTTTTGACGATTGATTTCTGATGACCCATTAGGAGTCATGAGTATATACTCCAGCCAACGGATTACCTGATTGGGCCTGCATCTGGTAATCCGAACCTTTGTCTAGCGTGGCCAAGAGCGACTGCACCTAGCCCAGATGGTATTGATTGGCAAATAGGTTTGTTGCGTCGCATATTAAAATTCACGGTTGCAATAACTGCCATTAGGAACTGCGTTTCTGAGAACCGTCTATACTGTTTTCAGGTGAGCTAATACACCTCTAGTTTATTCCGTAGACCTCAAATCTGGCAGCTTTGGGATCAATACCAAGGAGTCACCTATGATCGGCTTATATTCTCTCAGTAATGGAACTAATATGACGGAGACCGCGGCTGCCGTGTCATCCGTTCTATCGTCGGAATCTGCAACAATAGCTACAACATTACCCAACTTCATCCTGCCAAATCCGACGTATACGATCCCTTCATATATGTTTAATTCATCTATCACAGCCCCCGTAGGTGGTATTGTGTCATCAGGACTTGCAACTAGCACGTACAGTCCTATCCTTGGTCAGAATCATGTGGCCGCTTTACCTACTATTTCACCTTCGCCCACGCTAATGACATTGACCTTTACTAATTCCATTGGACAGTTGACCACTTCTGTTTCTACCGAGGGCTTGGCTGAAGCGACGCTTGGAGTGCCACCTGGCTGGAATGGGTGTGGCACCCTCCGTCCTCCGGACTTTTTCGCGATGGTTACACCCTATTCTATCTTTATTTGGACATTATTTTATGTGCTGAACTTTGCAAGTTGGTAGTTATCGTCATTCGTTGCGTTGATTCTTATATTTTCTCCCTTACTGTATACTTGTATTATAATTGTAGTCTAACCTGACATTACAGATATCCGAGCTTCAAGGTTTGTCCTGAGCCTGACTTGCAGTCCCCGATGCTTGCTCTGAAATGTTGTCAGTCGAATCCTGCCTTTCCAACTCTTTCCACCAGGTGGGGGTAAGTTCCTGCCTCTTTTGCAAAAGGTCCTTGACATTTTTCTCGAGTGACTGTACCGTACCACCCATGGCATCACCTGATCCTGCGCTTGCATGTAATAGCGTAGTGGACTTAATGGTCTAGATGAAAAGCTGTGGGTCAATGCAAGATCACATCCTCCATTTTAATATTGACCTCGATAAGCATTTCTGTCGATGCCACTGCGGTTCCAAGAGACAACCATACGTGAATATTGGACCGGCCAGCAGTATCCATAAAGTCCCGTATTCGCTCATCCTCGCCTCGCAAAGTAGGACTACCCTGACTGACGTTTGCAAGAAGCGGGGCCAGGTAGTCTGACGCGTATAATTTGTCATCTAGCCAACGCCTCAAAGCGTCAGATACGATCGGAGCTTGGGGAACGCCCAGTTTTTCAAAGCTGGTAAAATGTTCAAAGTCGCCACGCAATGGCTGGACAGTGAAATCGTCTAATGCGTGGGTGAACCGCATAAAACTTGCAGGTGCATTGGGCATGAGCTCGCGGAGACGTTGGTTGACTGGCTCGCTGTACTTTTCTACGAATATGCGGCCCTAGATTACTTCCATGCATGAGCAGAGGCCGAGACGTGACCGCACGTAAAGACTGACCTTCTTAGAAAAGCCCTCCATGAACATTGTCATGCTCAGCTCCGTATCTAGACCTCGAATGCTTGCATGATACTGTGCGAGGTACAATGGAATTAGAATGGGATAAGCTGCTGCCTGAAATGCCTGTTGGTATTCATTGCTGTCAACAATGGAACGAGGGTACCATATTCAATTTGATAGATGTAGGCGAGAACCGAAAGTCGTCCATGATTTCCACGTCCCCATGTGGCCAATCTTTCGCAATGTCAAGTATGGAGAAGGGAGATACCGTGTAGGGTAAGCATTGGACATCCATGTCATGTTGCCTTTCTAGCTCGGGCGTGAAGGGTACGAGCTGGTACTGCTGTAGTTCTTTATACCAGAAGGACAATAGCGAGAGAATTTTAAAATCGCTGCCTATTATGAATAGTCAGCACCATCCTAAAAGCACTGGAGATAATGGAACCTGGAAGGTAACTAGTTACTCCTCAATAGTAAGGACATGAAGGTATCGCATGCTGTAGGTAGACATACGTGTTGAGAAATTGGGCTAAAATGGTGCGCTGCAGAATAATTAATACCACGCTGTGTGATGCATCGTCGAGACGCACCTGGGTGTCGTTGTACGAAACAGAGGCCTGTAGTTCACCATCAACCACCCAAGCGGGGAAATACACAGGCACAATCCGGGTTGGACGTATGGGCTCGAAGCCGAATCCAGGTAGTAATCGAGCGCCGAGTGAGCCTATAACTTGCTTAAACACGAGCAATAACGAAGCGTATGGAGCCATTTGAACGACGGCATCTTCCGGAGAAAGCCTGAAGGGAAATGCTGGGGCCAATCTGAGTGACATCGAAGGTGTGTACTAAATGGTGCGTACCTCTGAGATTATGGAAGGGATAGATGGCAGACGAGTGTCTGCAGAGTTGGCGACTTGGCCGAAAGAAATTCAACTGATGGCGGAGCATTTCGGTCCACGTCACACTGTCACACACGGACCAGTGCAAGGATTGGAACACGTCGACGCCGCATCGGCAATGTATTCCTCCACCATCTTCCTGCTGTTATCGCTCGCAACTTTCGTATTCGCAGCGGATCTCTACAAAGTCCTGGATCTATCACCCGGCGCGTCGGACAGGGACATTAGGCACGCGTACAAGAAGCTGAGCAAGAAATATCACCCCGACAAGAATAAAGATCCAGAGGCTCAAGGCAAGTTTGTCGATATTGCACATGGTATGCGACTTTGCTTCATTCACGGATTTTGCACTGACGGCGCGAGTAGCTTATGAAGTCTTGTCAAATGAAGAGGTGTGTAATATTTCCCTGCATCACTGTCGTTCCTAAAGACACATGTAGACACGTAACATTTATGATCGCTATGGGGAAGTAAGGAATCAACCACACCTCTTTGCTCGATGCGCATTCTCACATACCATCCGCGATACAGGAAGGTTTAAAGGCGCGCGAGAACGGGCAACATGCCAATCCATTCGACATATTCCAGAATTTCTTTGGTGGTAGTCGTACGTTCGTCTCTTTACTCGACTTACCAATCAAGTACTTTCACGTTGGCTTCTCTAGATCACGCCGAACAAACACGAAAAGGTCCCTCGTCACTCATGGAATTCGAAGTTGGCTTGAAAGAAATGTGAGTCGTCACGCTACTCCCATAATACTGTGCGCTTACCCCCTGCTCAGGTACGAAGGCGCAAGCATAGACGTAGGTTTAATAATAATGCAATTCTTCGTGTCACTGAGGCCTGCAAACAGTTTAAAGTCCAAAAAAAGGTGCTTTGCGACCACTGTCGGGGGTCTGGCGCGGCTTCTTCTGCGGATATTCACAAATGCTCCTCCTGTGGTGGGTCAGGCGCGAAAATCGTTAAGCAGCAAATATTCCCTGGAATGTATGCTCAAAGTCAAGTCACATGCCCGGACTGCCGTGGTCGCGGCGAAGTCATCAAGAAGACCTGCCCTCATTGTGGAGGTGCAAAGGTCATCGAGCATGTCCAGTCATACACGATCGAAATAGTACCCGGCGCGCCGGAAGACCACGAAATCGTTTTCGAGGGCGAAGCGGACGAGTCACCTGATTGGGAAGCTGGTGATATTGTAATACGCCTCAAGAGTAAGAAGAACAAGGGTGGCTGGAGACGGAAAGAATCTAGTTTATATTGGAAGGAGATCATTGGCGTTGATGAGGTTTGCTTTTTCAATTATCCGCACAATGCTCTCTGAACGGGCGCAACAGGCGCTACTTGGCTTTGACCGTAACTTAACACACCTCGATGGGCGCACAGTACAACTACGTCGTACTGGCGTTACACAACCCGGCTTCGTACAGACGATCGAAGACGAGGGGATGCCTCTTTATGGGCGATCTTCACGAGGGAATCTGTATGTAGAATATAATGTTGTGCTACCGACAGAAGTACCTTCACGACTGCGTCGCAGTGAGTGCCTTTCTTCGCAAAATCACTATAAACTCACTTGTTCCTAGAATTAGAGGACGCGTTCCACTACTCAGGATCCGGACATGACGAACTCTAGTTGGATACCTACATATAGATCATGTTGCATCAGTGCAATTATTTATATACTTAACACACGGTTAAATTATTGAGGTACAGGTAACCAGGCAGAAATGCGAGAGATAATACAATGTGTTGTGGAACGACATGCAAAACATAAAATGTCGTAGATGAATCAGTGCAAGTCAGTTCATGCCTATGGCAAATGGTGAGCTTTGATACATAGCGAGCATGAAAATTGAAAAGGTCACCAAGTAATTGTACGATTTCCGGTCTTCACAGCGTTCTAAATACTCCCTCTTGGTGCGGTGTCAGACGCGTAAAGTAAGAGTCCTTGGGCTCATACCTCAATGAGATTTTCAATGCGTTTCTTTATGCTTAAAGGATCTGGTTGAAATCGGCTGGCCAATTGGCGTGTAGCTTCATTGACAAGGTCGTTATGTGTCATATGTTTGCGATCTTTCATAATCCTGACGATGCATGCCTATATGTCATAGATGAGAAGGGGCACGAGCGAAATGAAATATGGTGATATACATCAGACTGGTGTTTTCGTTCTTCGTCTATCCGATCTCTGGTCTCCTTTCTTTCCTCTCCTGACTCGACTTTTGCAGCAACGACAGCAATCTTGATCTTGTGCAGTTCAGACTGGAATCCTTCATTGAAAGAGAAGGAATCTGTGTCCTTGACATCTCGTCCGGGCGGATGCTTCTTAAGTATCTTGAATTTTGCACAAGCTAGTGATTGTAACTGCCGTTTCAACTCATGATCTTCAATGTTGGTCGCTCCTCTGATATCCTAAGATATTCAATAAGTGCCGTCTTAACTAGTAACATGAACTTCATCTCACCGTGTAACTCATCTTTTCGCCTTCGTCCATGTTTTGAAATAACAGTAATATGACCAGTGCGAATGTTGACACATTCAACTCGTGTTGACGAGTCTTGAACCTCACTTTAACATCCGCACTTCCTAGCGATGGCATCCACGTCAACCTACGGCCAGAATGCCGGGTGTTATAGAACCGTTGATAAGCGTTGCATGCTTGCACCATCTCTGGCGGAAAAATGCAAGGTGGAGCAGTCTGTGACATAGGCCAGAATGTCGCTGTCATCACAATCACCGAAAGTTCAATTTCAGGTGGCTGCAGGAAAGTCAATGAAAAGTTCCACCCCGACATCATAAACAACTGACAGCTAATTGTGACCGCTCAAGATGAGTCCTATAATGACCCATGTGATCCTCTGACAGTTTCATATCGTGGAACATGCCCTCCAACTTTTGCGTAAACTGGAAACCACATTCAACTTTCAACTTAGCCAACATGCCACGTTCTGCGTCATCGGACACAGACCGATTGTGAAGAAGTCGCTTCGCAAGGTGGTTTTTGTAGTAACGTTCGAAAACATCCTTCTCAAAAACAAAGCGGAAGACGGTTATCGTCTTCTCCAGTACAATGTCGATCTCCATGTCTGTTTTCTACTGTCGAGTGAGTAAAAACCACAACGCTTAGACATTCTATGCATACCCCTTTCAAGCCCCGCCTAAGGTGGTCATCAATATACAACGAGATGAACTCTGGTGCCTTGTCCATAAGGTTCACAAATGCTGAGAACGCCTTCAGAAACAAGCTAAGTCCGGTGGGCACCAAGCATATTGAAATCAACTACCTCGTTCATCGCAGATTCTATTTCTCGATCACTATGCCAGCAAGATTTCCATATAATGTCGAATCTGTCCTTGAGGTCGAGGACGTCCTGGACCCATTTCGATGCCCCAGCATTTGCTGACTTGATTTTCGCCAATTTTCCCTTTCTCTTTGAGTCACCCTCATCAGCAGCCTGGTCCTCCTCTGCCTCATCGACTACCAACGAAAGACGGTTGATTTCTTTACCCTGTTTCGTGATGGAGTCCTTCAAAGCACGTTTGAGGCAGGGCAAACCTGTCTGAATCCCGGAACATAACCGATAGAGACGTGCAAGGTCCTCTGTCTTCGACGAGTCGATCATTACATCCAGACCAGAATTTGGCAGAGATATCACAGTTTGTATATACGGTGAAAGGAGATGGTCTTGCAAGATAGCACGCAGGGGAGCTGCTGTGATCCGTGAGAGATAGTGATGCGCCCGAGATTCTTCAGACTCGTATCGTTCGTCCACCTAAACGAGAAATCACTCGTTTACACCGACTTGATATGCAGAACGCATTGACATACCCGTTTGAGAAATGCAGAAGCATCAGAGAGTTGTAATAACTTATCCCCCTCCGCCTTGTAATAAGCCGTACTTTCCGAGAGAATAGCAGGTTCGAGATATTGCTCGTATAACGACGTGTGCTCGTCCTCGGTATAGAGGCTCGTGAATATATCCACAGCCCCTTTCACAGCTGAGCGATTAATCACGTAACCTTCTCTTTCAAAGTGTATCTGATTAAGAATAGCGGATATGAGTTGTTCGCGGATCGAAACCTTCATTATATGTTCTCGAAAGAGGAGACGTCCCAGGTCCCAAGTTCCTGGGACGTCAGCATTTACTGTATAGACCCTGTCCTTTGTACAGTATTAGCAGGGACTAAAAAACATGGAGATCTCACCATGTATTTCAATATCTGTCCTAGTTTAACCATATTGCTGCAATGATCGTCGTATACAGTCGACATGGCCTTGCATAACAGTTCTGCTTCTTGGCTTTGGTGCATCAGATCTTGGCAGCTAGTACTCGGAAAGACGGGTATAATTTGTTCATTTGCGAGGTTATCAAGGTTTTCGATGACAAGACCTCTCAGCCCGTTGTACAACATCTCTCCATGCTTATACAAGACCAGATTGTAACCGAACCTATGGTTTTCTTCGAAAGACAATTGCCTGGCATTGTTATTCTGAATTTCGCGAATGTTTTTGGCTAGCTGAGCCCACGTATCCTCGACATCAAACTCGGGGGCGGGCTTATAAACATAGGAGTGGGTTGAGAAGCTTTGAAATTTCGTGCAAACACTATGTACCTTCCTTGGAGGTTTCTACCAGAGGTTTCCTTGACTTTAGATTAAAGATTAACCGAGAGATGCAAGAACTGCACACACAATCTTCGGCTTCGTTCGTCGCATAGGCGCTGATTCGTCCATTTAGCCACAATCCGAACCTCATTGCATCCTCGGACGGAACGTACCGCTAGCCATGGTAAGGTGGACGTGTAAGACGGACGTTGTTTCGATCTCAGGGTCCAAGTAAACAAAGTTGCAATAAACATTCTACGTTAACGACAGAATAAACTATTGCTGAATTGACACATGCAAAGAAAATGGGCAAGGAGAACGGATGTTCGAGATCATGCGAGAGGAACTGATGTCATGACGGTGCACGACTAGATCGTACAAAGTCCGTAAAGTATTTGCGGAAGGCTTTCCCATCCAGATACCGGAGTTTTGTCGTGAAATCCAAAGCCACGTCTTGTGGGCAATTTTGCGAAGGTAAAAAGACGGAGAGCAAGTAATTGTATGCTTCCTCGCCCCGTGTTTTGCAAACCGTTTGCAACAAATTAGCAATCTCGTGCAGTACCTGCAACAGGTAATCAACGCGACGCTCGTTAAGAAGGTTCCTTGCTTACTGTCGTCATCTGTCCATCCTTAACGTTGAAGCCAGGCTGAGATGGTACACGAAACACGGCAGGGATCAATCTATCATAAATGAACGTCTCAAATCCAGGCAATCCTTCCTGCACTTTGGCGTTACTGGGTGTCGTTGTGATCGGTTGCCCCCAAACGGCGACAGATCGACCCAAGAAAGTGATTGTAGCCTTCTGGCTTGCGGCATCAGAAATGTCTTCTGCCAGTTGCAGCAAAGTCTCGATCAAGGATTGGAAACCGCCAGCATTCCCTATTACATTCAATATTTGACTGATACGAGGGCCGGAAAACTAACTTTCAGAGGTTAAAACACCTTCCAGCCGTGCAGTCATGATAGCGTTGAGTAGACCAAGATAAGCTCTTTTGGTTTCGATGTGTGCTCTCTGATCGTCGGTGCCAGATATGGGTTGCGAAAATAGTGTCGATATATGCATGTTCAGTGGACCAATTAACTGATCTAGTACGTCAAACATATCATTCTGAAAATGCGTGAGAAAGAACAAATGAAGGTCAAAGGGTTGCCTTACTTGAAGTTTATGAATAGAAAGTCCAATTAGGTTCATAAAGTCAACCAGCTCCGTTGGCTCGAAATGAGCCAGGAGAGCGGTCATTAAAGCTGGGATAAATTCAGTGACTCTAGCACCAGCTGTTGCCAGTATCCGTGCAAAGGCAAATCTAGTCTGGACACAACATGTTATTACCAGTACGAATGCCAACGATAATCACCTACAGCATCACGAATAATCTTAAGAGTGTTCATAGCTTTTAAACAAACAAGAATAGCTTGCGCCATCTCCGCAAACACATTAAGTGGTGGAAATACATGCCTTTCGGGTATTGTAGCAGGATAGTCGGGGAAACCCTTTGCAATATTGCCCAATGCCATTATAATATGATGCACCTTGACGATTGGAACAATATCTTCGGGGCCCTCTAAGGTGAAACGCTGGAAATATTCGGAAAGCTCATTCATAAGAGGCTTGACAAGAGAAAGGAGCACTTTGGTTTGCTGCTCATGATTTTTTGATAGTAAAGAGCACAGTATGCCCGTGGTCTCGTAAAGATACAACTGGGAGTCAAATATGGTGTCTTTGACAGCCTCGGAGAGGGGATCCAGATCTGCATCCTCAGGTTCGGGAACCCGCACTTCTATAGAAATCAGGTCACGCAAGCTGTCGATGATACTGACACTGAGATCGGGCGGTATATCGTTCCTAACTTCTTTGATAAAGCGATGAAAGAGATAGTCCACCCGTGATCTATGTGAAGAGTTGCCATTGTGCAAACCCCTAAATCACAGCAGAAATGAGGGACATAACACACGATCTATATATCGACTTACCGATTGTCAACCATGGCTTCAAGTGCCGGTATGATGCACTCCTTTCGAATTTTGAAGAAGTCCGTATATCGAGCAGCAGTCTCAAAAAACTGCAATGCTACCGCACGATGAGGATAAGATGACATGCCAGATTGCACAAGAGCATATATCATTTCTCCATGAGGCGTTAACGGATATTCTGCGTAATTCGCAGCTTTTCGGAGCTCCCTGTCGATGGCTGGTGCTTGGCAGAAGGCCGCTCGGCCTTTTCCACCTGCTGTGGGACAGTTCTGCAGCGATCCAAGACTTACTACGAATACACTTACATTTATTGATTTCACCAAATATGTACACCAGGTAAACGCCAAGTTCAGCGTCATGCCACTTCAGCGAAGTGCCGTCCTGATAAGCTGTGATTGTCCTCAAGGCCAGTGTGCGAACTGCCTCGGTAACGAGATCTTGATCAACTGTCAAAATGGAGTCCATGAAGTTACGCAGTTCCTAATATGCTACTTGTCATGAACATGAAGGACGGATGTCAGATTTACGAACCTTTCTCAGCCTTTCGAATTCGGCATTGTCCTCTTCGTCTGCATCTTCTACATCGGCATCTTCGTCCCATTTCAATTTTTCGAGCAAAACATGTAGCAAGGATGTCAAGAACGATCGTTTCGATTCGTCCAGTGGATCGCTTGACAACTTTCGACTGCGTTTATACTATAACTACAGTGAATGTTGCAGAAACGGTTAGTATATGAGCGCTTACGCTCGCGAGAATGCCTTGCAACATAGGGAAAATCGTGCTAGAGGTATCGTCATATTCATCTGCCAAGAACCGTAACATGACAGGTTGGATTTGCAGGAGATAAACCATTGCTTCCGAACGAACGTCCTCATTTGGACACTCCTGCGATAAATGTCAGCGCAGAACTAATATATTGGGTACAACGGCAAACATCAGTCAACTTGATCAGTTCTAGGCCGAGCATGTTCAGTAACTTGCCAAGCGCTTCTCGATACGATTCTTCGCCTTCGTCAACATCGGAACCGCGTTCAACCTGTTGAACACGTGTTTTTGACTCTAGGGCGTCGATGACCTGTCCTAGCGATAGTACTTTAAGCAATTGAAGTTTATCTCCAGGCTCTTTAAGACCCTTGGCCACAATTCGCAGCAGTGTCGCAGAAGTTGCCAGCCGAATTGGCAATGAGTGATTCGTAAGCATATTGAAAAGCAAAGGAACAGTAGTTGGCGTAACAGTCAAGTTAATATCAATCCACCCTGATGAAGTAGGTCAGCCCAACTTCAAATCATCTCACTACAACGTACCAACGTATGATCCAAAAGTTCTAATACCCCAATCCACAACTTCGATCACCTTTTCTAGCTCAGTTTTGGTTTCTGGCGAAAGCTCGCCTTTTTGCAGTAGAGCCATAGTTTCGGCGCCTTCAGCAACAATGGTTAATACGGCTTCATTAATGCGTGCGGCATCTCGTTCCCGGACAGCGTCTCTGACCCTCGAATCGCGCGCATGCCTTTCAGGAGTAAAAGTACGCGCAGATTTTATCATCTGGTCGGCAACTTCCCCTGAAATCTCAAGGACGACATGAAAAAAGAGAAGGGAAACATGTCGATTGAAGTTTGCAGAAGAGGTTGCTTCTGATGGACGAATGAAGGAGAAGAGATCCGTGAAGAATGAAGGCCATTGGTCAGTGTAGGAACAAAGGAAGAATAAAGTCATTGTATGCGAAAATTTGTTGCGTATATCTGATCCGCGTATGAGGATGATAGCATACAACGCGTAGATACACTCACATGTAGCGTCACTCTCTGCAGATCCTTCTGCGTATTCCCTCCGCACGTATTGTAGCAGTGATTGACGGAGAACGGTGAAAGATTCGTCATCCAGAGGTTCAGGTCTGCAGCAGACTTTAGTAAATGGTCAGATGAATAAGGTAGGCATTGGCATCCGGACGGTAGCATTGACATGGTACAGAGATGGTATCCCGATGCCTTTAACCGCTGGGCGTCTTCGAGACTCGCCGCACCCCGATTGACTCACGAGATCACTCACCGGGTCTCGAAGAAGTCGTCCAGGAGACCAAGAGCAAAGAACCTGGCTTGAGCATTATATTTCCTTGATCCGTCATGATTCGTTTCCAGAAAGATATGCAGGGCTACACGCCATGCATTGGTTATGCTCTCCTGGACGGTGCGTATGTAACTCAGAGCCTGTGGGTGAAGAGAAACTTGGGATGGGTCTGAGGCAATTGATATAGCCTGCACGAGCTGTTCAATTTCACGCTCCATTGAGGTTGAATTTGGGGGAAACGCCAGGGAGCGCAGGTGGGTGAAGCAAAGATCAAGTCAGATAATGTCCAAAAATGGTAATAAGATAATGACTAGAACTCGAGTATGTACACAGCTCCTGTGCGAAGACCTACGCATACTCGCCCCGTCGCCTCTTCAAATGACAGCGAGGCTATCATGTGTGCCTCGAATGGCAGAGGGTGGTGTGGCGGCACGAGTGGATCGACTATCGCCGCATCACCAGGCCGGAACGTTGCTTTCCACAATCTGTGCTCGTCGCTCTCCCACTCATGATCCAGCCATACTGCTCGAAATCCCGTCTTTCCCATGCACACGATCTCTGGGCGCGTTCCAATTGCCGTTTTAAATCTGTGCGTCCGGGTGTAAGTATGGCATTGAATACCACTTTCCGAGGCGTTGATGGGGACTTGATAAACATCCACCACACCCTTGGTATGTTCACCAAAGGAGTTGAATACAATCAATGAAAAGTGCGATGGATGCTCATAAACTGGTTCCGTTGAAATGTAGAACTCGCATAGACGTGAGACAGGGCTTAGCACATATTCTGCCAGTAACCGGCACTGTTCCGCTGAAAGGATGGTTACATCCACGAAAACATCCTTGACGTATAGGTCTTGTGGCAGTTCGTGTACGCGGACGACAAGCGCGTCGTTACGAACGCCCGTCAAGATAAAGCATTTCGGGTATAACTTAATTTGAAGCCTATCTAAGGACTGTGGAAGATCATCAGCAAGCGAAGCCTTGACATATGAGCATATAACACCTACGATGTGCGAAGAGAATTCGTGGAAGAATTTTCGTTTGTTCGGTATGTTGTAAAAGATGGCAGTGTACGTTGGCGGCCCAAAGTTGCTCGGTATGCGGGCAACAACGGTGGCAGTAATATCGTTACAGATTTCAACAACAGATATACGGCCTTCTGAGGGGCCTGGGATAGATTTGCAGAGCATGTACGGCTGATCGGATAGAAAGTGAAGCGATAAAGAATAAATGCTAACGGCCCTGAATCATTGATCTTAGTTGAAGGCAAAAGGGGCTAAGCGGCTCTATGTGCTCACTCATTGTTACTGAGAAAGACAACAGTGGCGTCACAGTCGCGGACACGCGTGGTGGCGGCAAACTGGATCATGGGTATAATAACCTTCAGACCCACGTATGTTCGGCTGTCCGGAAGCTCGTCCAGACGCCATGCGGATAGCTCATCATGACTGGGCCACCGCGATAGAATCATGACATGTGTGCGTCCCAGCAACTGCAGTTGCATGATTGTTGCATTCTTGAATTCGTTAGCGTGAGTAATCTGTGTACAATTGAAGAGCGGATCGCGGTTTCTCCAATTGCTATCAAGGCATAAGGCCCGCGTAACAATTCGCTGGATAACAACGCCAGACAAGGAAGAAATAGAACTGTCAGGTGGTATATTGAGGGGGATGTCAATTGATAGGTGATGCCACACGTAATCCGAGCTGGCAAAGGCGTGGAGGACACGACATGTCTACGTGTCGGTGAGATTGTGGATATGATGAGTAAGTAAGCTTGCCTGTCTGAGAGCGAGGAGGTCGACTGGGGCGAAATATGCGGTGATGATGTTGAGGAGGATGTCGTCCGGCAGGTCGAGGAGCATGAAATCGATAAGATGCCGAATCACCTGACCTGTGACACCCTTATAAGGCTGTCCGTCTAAGCCTGTCTTCCGCTTCCCTCCTCCATGAATCAAGAACAGGACCCTCTCTCAGACTCGGATTGGCTCGATATCGCCAGTTCTCGTGAATCAGACTACAGTGACCCCGATGACGTCCAGTCCAGGCCTCTTTCAAGACGCTCTTCCATCAGTCTCGGTAGCTCTAGGGACGGCGACGTCGAGGCATGGGAGGGCTTTGTTGTCGACGACTCCGCAGCCAACTGCCCTCCACCCCTTGAGCCTGGCATGTATTCCCCATCGACTCCCTTGTCCACCACTCAACTTGACAGCTTAGGTCCTACTCATGACTCGAATCCCGATCAGGACCCAGCCGAAGACGAGCGCGTGAAGGAAGGACTGGAACAAAGCTTCATTAGCACATTAAGTGCTTCGCGCTCGTCTTCTGCCCACACTGCGAGTACCCACGCCTCACTGCATGACTTGCGCCTGTCATTCCCAGATCCTTTGACGAGTTCCAAAGACATTTCCTTGTCACGCCCAGGCACTCCTTCTGCGGACGAACTAGACATTGAGACGACGACGACGAGCGCCGCGGTCAATGACGAACCATCAGATGCTATCATCGTCGTTCCTGAACAGGAACAGGCAGCTCCCGACACCATCCAGTTCGGCAAGCACGACGTCGACATTGATATCATATTATACGGCTCTTCTCCTACGTCTAAATGGTCTTTGATTGACGGTCTTTTGCGGAAGGCAGCATCTCACTCGCACCGCACTTTGATAAGGAACACACCTTCTGCAGGCGCTGGGTATTTTCTCTTCCAACCGCTCTCAGAAGCAGTACAGCTAAATAAAGTTGCTGTTTATGATTGCACAGAAGGGGCTTCAATCTATTCCACATCTGTATGTTTGCAAGCCTGATTGCTGTTGTTGATTCACTGCTTCATGTGATTTGTGCGCAGAGCAATTCTGACAGACCTTCATTGGCCGTCGTTTTCTTGCCTTCATCCACTCTTCGCGCTTTGCCCGAGCACACTTTTTATCTGCCAATTATTGTAGACAGTGATGCTGCTGACAATGCAGATGAAGCAGACATTCGTAACAATGCAGAGAGGACCTGGACGTCGCTCGTCGTCCCGATTAGCAGAACATTGCGTCTGGGCCACCGCTCCATATTGTCAAGCAGCGACGTCCGGGAAGTGGACTCCTATCGAGCCCATCGAGCATTACAGAGACCTTTCTTGTATAATAAGAAACAAACCATAAAGACGCTGTCTGATCATCTAAGCTCTGTTCATGCTGTAACATTGTACGACTTTCATTCTATCATTTGTTCCATCTAACCTGCTGCGCGCAGTTTCGCTTTCGTGTCAATTATAATGAGTTTCGCAATAAATACAATTTTCCGTCCCCTGGAGCCAACCCCAACGTCGATTACAAAGGTGCAATTTACAAGCAATGGATGGAGCCATGTCAACGAGCAATTGAATAGTAGTGTCGCATCAACGACCGCGCCATCCCACCACAGCACTGCTTTAATAACCTCCTCATTGAAGGACTTTGCGCTGGCAGTCGTCAGCCCCGCTAGCACATCGCTCTCAGTAACAACTCAGGTCTCCCTGTTCGTGGCTAGCTCGCCAGCTTGTTCAAGTGCCATGTCCCGATTAAAGACCCAGCCGTCGGTAGCACCAACCGATGTCGTTCTAGGGCTTGGACCTCCGACGTTGTCATCTCACGAGCCACCTGTGCAAGACGCCAGCCCTGTTATTGTGGTGCAGAAGAAGCGGGATGTTTTCGATACTGTTGATCTCAGCATCAGGATGATCGATTCCATTTCCGAGGTCCTCGAAACTACTTTCAAGGCAGCCATCGATTCTGTTCAGAATGATCTCAAAGAGCTTTTCGATGCCATGAACGACCTGATGCGCGCTATCCAAGAACAAACTAGGAAAGCGATGGAGACGAGTGTTGGAGCGGCGCATGTGATCCGACAAGAGGTCAGGTATCGGAATGAAAGAGCTCGCGGCAAGGCTCGCGAAATTAAAGAAAAAAGCGAGCAACTTGTTCAGATTGCAGGCGAACAATTGATGGAGACTACTTGGAGCATGAAGATGAGGGGCGAGAAATTGATGATGGTCGCACACGAACATCTGAAAGACAGGACGGCACTCGCGAAAGAGAAGGCACATATATTCCGGAAGCGAGTAGTTGCGCATGAAGAGTGGATCCGGAAGGTGTTGGATGGGAACACAGCGCGGAGAGAATACAAGAAATGGATGAGAGGACGGGCACAGGCGTGAATGTGCGAATGTATTAGTATGATTATGTTACAATTTTTAGTAAAACTGTGTGAAATCTCCGCTGACTCGCATGGCGTCTGAAGACGAAGACGAATACTCGCTTTTTGGCTCGCCTGGCCCCTCAAGACCCCCATCTCCCGCTCTTGCCTTGCCAGGCGCCCCAGATGGCATAGCACAATATGTGGGGACCATTGCACTTCCTGGTTCCCAGCATTATTCTGAACTTCCAAAAGATCCATTAGCTCTCTCCTTGCAATATCCTGCCCCTCGTCGCGTTTTCTGCCCCCCAGCGTCGTCGCCAACAGCAGCAACAGCCAACTCCCCATCTTCTGGCCCATCGACACCATCTGCCCGGTCACGCGCATCATCAGTTGTTCCTCCAGCAACACGCCCGAGGAAGAGAAAAAGGAAGAGAAAAGAACCTCAACCATCGTCAGCCCCCGCAATTGCGCCGCCAGTTCCATCGGCGCCCCTCCCACCCAATTTTTTGCGCAATCAGATGGCTCTTTTGGGTACGGCTGGTTTAGTTGCTGGGATCAAGCCTGCGAACCTTGCGATGCCGTTAACTGCTTCTCGTGGCTCTACTCCCGCCAATCCCATTGTCGTCGAGGATGAAGTTACGCATGGATATACATCTGTCAAGATGAAACCCAATACTTCTTCAAAAACCACCACTGGCGGTGTTCGCTATGACGAACACGATACGCCCAGACTCGGCAAACGGTCGGATTCTATGACCCCATCGCTAGAAATCGATCCAGAGTTGCTTCCTGCACCAACCAACAAGGAGATTGTTGCCATGCTGATTGGGCAAAAAGACATATTTCCTGTATTGCAAGGCATTCTCCGGCTTGTGGCCGGGCAAAAGGCAGAACAACTTGCAGTTGCGAATGCGTCACCCACGCCTGCTTCGCCGTCGAAGAGGCGCAGCAGAAGGAGATCCGAGCATCAGACTCCAACGCCTCCGACTGGGCCCAAAGCACCCCCCTTGAAACGACGAAAATTGAACCGCGTACCAGCAGGTGCAGCGGATTGGGACGTTCCGTACCCGTTCCAGGAAGGTGAAGGACCAGAAGAATATCGCCAAACGTGGGAGAAGGAGCGCGGAAAACAGCTCGTCTCACAGCTCGTCAACCTTATCAGAACCGCAGCCCGGAAGGCTGCCATGAAGAAATACCTTCAGCAGGAAGCGCGTCATAAGGCAGTGCCCAAGGCTGGACAGACTATCCCATCGCAGAGGTCACACTCGGCCCCGGCGGCTTTGAAGGAAGCTGGACAGTTGGGATCCGTCATTGGCGACACTTCCGCACTCTCTACTCAAATTGAACATTCTCCCCTTCCGCAACCAGCGCAGCCAGATGCCTCAACCGCTGTAACACATTCACCAGATTTTGCATCTCCATTGGCAACTCTGTCAGAGTCAACACCTGAAACATCTCTTGATCAGTTAATTTCATCACTGCTCGCTGCGTCATTCCCTAGTGGTGGAGCCAATGCTCAAGGCAATGGTATATACGGAACTGGAGCAGGCGCAGTGTTTGATCCCTCTACTGTTTTCGTAAATTCCGTATCAGGGGAAGACGTGAACGACGGTTTGATCGACAGCTGGATGAATGTATTCGAGACGTTCCCCATCCCTTCAGACGGGTTTGCCTCCGCTTTGGAGACATCCTTTCAAAAGCAGCAGCCTTCGACTTCTGCCTCAGCACCCAATTTCGACCTTTTGGATATGACACCAACCTTAGACTTTGACCTTGTCATGAATACAACGCCTTTATTGTCTTCGGAAAACATTGGCACTCCCAACACCGGTACAACCACTGTTCCATTCCAACAGTCACCATCCGAAAGTACATTGCAAGAAGATGCTGAACAGTTCTTGCGTGACATTGGACTCGAACTCATTCCAACATCTCATACCACACAATATCACTCTATAGACGACATTATGAACGACCCCACATCGACCACCCTTTCGCAGTCAGAGCCGCGGCCGCTTGTCGATATGGATGAAATTAATAACTTTATGCAAAATAACCCAATATCGGAGGAAACGGGCGGAGCTCCTGTGTTGTCGGTGCCATCCCCAATACCCTCTGCTAGCTCGGTAAGCTCCGTTGGCGATGCCGACCCGAGCACTCCTACGTCAGCCTTGTGGGAGTCTGGTACGCCAGATATTGTCTTTGCTCAGCACAATCAAGACCCGTCTTCGAGCCAAGGTATGTTGCGCCGTGCGTTGTGGAACCGTTATAGGAGTCGTGCTTATTGTGACGAAACAGGGGAGCACCGGCAGCATGATGATGATGAGGCGAGGCGGTTCACTGCACAAGAAAAGGAGAAGTGGAAGGAAAATGGTAAGGCTGGTGAGGATAGAGAAAGGCTGGATCAAGAAGTGGATGCAGAGCGGGCATCGACCGCTGCACCGCCCGCGTTGGTTAGCACACCCGTCCAAGCATTGATGGATGTTTCCCTGATGCCACTTGTCGGAGAAACGACTTCCTCGTCTATGCTCGGATCACATAGCGACCCGTTGCCGGCTGTGCCTTCGCGCTCAACATCACCACCACCTGCTCAACCAAAGTTGAGCAAGCAAGAAATCATTCACCGTGCACAGGAACGGAGGAGGCAGCTGGTAGAGGAGTTGGAACGGGTCAAAATGCAGTTGTGGGAGACAACGATTGAGCAGAGTGTTTTAATCGAGCTGCAGAAAGAAGCGCTGCCATAGTATATATCTTCTTGGGGATAATGAAATAAAGATAAGAAAACGAGTCATTTAGGGAGGTATGCCAATGACTCCTCTATTCATCAACAACTACAAGCCATCTGCGAGACAAGAGGTATCTCTAAAGGAGCTCACAGATTCGGAATTCGTCCTTCCTGTTCCCGAATCTATCGAAACCAACCGTGTCAAACTCGTCCCTTTTGTTCCTTCCGTCCACGCAGAGACTTGGTGCACGGTATCACTCCAAAACCCTGGTTATGCAGACTACGTTCCATTTCGCCTCGCAACTCCAGATGACATCCAGGTTTATTACCTCGAGCAGATACAAAACAATCCGCAAAGCACCTTGTTCGCCATCATCGACAAGACCAGAAGAACCGCGTCGGACGGTAGAGTCTCTGACGTCGCAATAGCGGGCATAATCGGAGTGCTAGATTGTATGCCTCGAGATCTCAAGGTCGAGATAGGACCTGTCATTGTATTCCCTGCCTTCAGGAGCACCCACGTTAGCGAACATGCCATCGGGGCGTTGCTCAAGTACTGGTTAGATGTGCCATCGCACGGTGGGATGGGGTTCCGTCGTGTAGCTTGGACGACGAACCCGGACAATAAAGCGGGCGTGAGGGTCGCTGAGAAGATGGGCTTTAAACGGGAGGGCATGATGAAATGGACATGGGTTCTGCCAGAGGGAGCGGCCGGAAAAGACGTGGGGGACGAACGAGGAATTGGCAAGGGGCGGCATACTGCCTTGCTGTCGTTGTGTTGGGATGATTGGGAGAATGGAGCGAGGGAAGAGGTGTTGAAAATGATCGAGACTTCTAATGAGAACACCTAGACATTTTGTTGGACAGGCAGACAACAGAGAGAATGATTTAGCTTACAAAAATTTCAGGCAAGACCAAAGCTTTCTTCGCCATACCCACCACGACCCATACGCCTTGCAGGAGAGAGATTCATTGGCATCCCTGCCACGCCTGCTCCGCCACCCATTCCCCCCATGCCACCCATAGGATGACCTGCGATGCCAGCCGCACCAGCATGGTCGACCATACCCATCGGTCCGCCCATTCCTTGCATTCCCCCCAGGTTCCCAACGTTCGCTATCCCAGTCATGTTGCCCATGTTACCCATCCCTCCCATGGCTGCCAACCCGCCTGCCATGTTGCCCATGTTGCCCACGCCACCTATCCCGCCCATTCCTGCCATATTGCCCATGTTGGCCATTCCACCCATATTTCCTATCCCTGCCATGTTACCCATATTTCCCATTCCTGCTATGTTTCCCATGCCGCTCATGCCGCCCATTCTTGCGGGCGACCCTCCAACATCAGCCCCGTAGAATTGATTTGGTGGGATCGGGTTGAATGGGGCACCGCCGCCGGCACCCACACCGGCACCTCCACCTGGACCTCCACCACCTGTGAATGGACTCCCACTGTGAGGGGGAGGTGGCGGGCGCATGGGTATATTTGCCACAGGAGGTCCCTGATATGGGTACTGTCCGGCTGGGCCAGGTCCATGTCCATGTCCAGGACCAGGGCCGTGGTGCCTAGTCATCGAAGGATTTGAGTGCATAGCATTTAGCTGGTGCACACTCGTCAGGAGAAACTCTTGATGTCCAGAATCATGTCGAACAAGATGTTGAGCCTGATGCTGCTGGTGCATTTGATGCACTTGCACCTGTTGCTGCTGTTGGGCGGCTTGCGCTGCTTGCTCCTCCGCTTTTTCTTCATCTATTTTCTTCTTGATAGACTCGAACAGAGGGGCGGGGTCATAATACAGATCTGAATATTCATCTACGAGGAATCTGGCGAGATGGTGAGAGCTGAAATACGTGTGAAGCAATTGGCAAACCTACTGCTGGGTGCCAACGTCCCATTGAGGACCCCTCTCCGCACGTGCGGTCATGAGCATAGAGTTCCATTCAGACGCATTTTCCTAATTGCACCATGAATGTGCAAAAACTTGGGCAGAGAGGGACTTACTATGGATGGATTCAGTTCGGGGTGAGGCATGTTGATGTCAACTCGAATCTTTTTTGCGCGAGCCTGCCTTTTGATTTCTGCTGCAAGCTTGAGACCTGTGCGCTGGGCATTGTGTCTTGGAACGTTGACAGTGATGTTTTTGACCGGACGACCAGGCGCCATGTGTGGTTGTGGTCAAGCTCAAGTCACGCAAATAACATCATGGCGCCCTCTGCACCAGGTCCATCCCAAGCTCTCCGAGAATCCTACACATATCATTCCACCAAACCGACCGCGCCAGGCCCCTACATTATGGGCGTCGACGAGGCAGGTCGAGGTCCTGTGCTAGGTCCACTTGTATATGGCGTCGCGTACTGTCCGGCGTCTTACACGGAACAACTGAACGAACTTGGATTCGCAGGTACGGACGCGACATTGCCAAATATCGAGGACGACGTTAAAGAATGGCTACAGATTCAAAAACACTAACACCAGAGACGCGTGCTGCATTGCTTGACACGCTATGCTCAGACCCCACAAATCTAGGATGGTCTGTAAGAGTCATATGGTACTTGACGCCAACCAGCTCTTATGCGCCGTTCTAATACCCTGCGAACATGGCAGTCCACAAGCGATTTCGAGTGGCATGCTTCGCCGTCCACCTGTAAACTTGAATCGACAGTCTCAAGACGCAACCATCCTCCTCATTCGTGAGGTCCTCAACAGTGGCATTCAGCTCTCGGAGGTCTATGTCGACGCGCTAGGCACAACGAAAACTTACGAAGCCTACCTTTCCTCCCTCTTCCCTGGAATCGCGTTCACTGTTACTACCAAAGCCGATTCAAAATTCAAAATTGTTGGCGCTGCCAGCGTTGCTGCCAAAGTGACGCGGGACGAGTGCATTGAAGGGTGGACATTTGAAGAATCCAGAAACGAAAATCCCGTCGACATTTGGAGTAAAGAGGTGGGATCGGGATACCCCTCTGATCCAAAGACCCAAACATGGCTCAAAAATCACATTGATCCTACATTCGGGTTCCCAAAATTGGTGCGCTTCTCTTGGACAACGGTGAAGAACCTGCTAGAGAAGGAGGCGCATCCGGTAAAATGGTATCCATCTATCAGACTTCCTTCTTAAATTTCAACTTGACATCGTTGCAGGGTTGACGAAGGCCAAGCATCTCTGGTTCAAGCATTCGAAACCGGGCAAGGGAGAGAAAAAGATCGGTGCAGTGTAGCGAAAGACCTGAAGCTGACGAGTGTTGGACGACTCTGATTGGCGTTTGTGGGAATTACGTAACGCTGAAGTAAGGATTGTAACTTGATAGACGCCACGTTAGTTACCGTTAGCAGCATAGCATGGCCGCTCGACGGGTTTTATCCTTCCCAGATGTTGTCAATCTTATATGTGAGCAATGCAAACCGAGCGTGCTTGCTGTACTGGCTCGTGTTAGCCGAAACCTCACAGAGCAAGCTTTGAATGTACTGTGGCATAGCATCCCCGATCTGGGTCCTCTGATACGCTGCATGCCTGAAGATCTCTGGGAGGAGGAAACAAGCGGACTTGAACATCCTAGGCTGGTGATTATCTTGCCTTTTTATAGTCGAGCAGCAGTACTCAGCAAGGAAGCAGACATTTTGCAGGTCAATTCTACCAGCAGATTGGGACCGGTTCACGTTTCATGCTGCACGCATCAGAAGATTTGGGTTTTATGAGTCAGTTACTCACTATGATCTGGGGTTAAATGTGTATGGTGCGCTGGCTTGTGCATCAGTTGGAAGGCAGCCATTGCTCCCCCAACTTATACATTTGCGCTGGCTGGCCTCCACTGATGATAAATATCCCTACATCAACCTTTTCCTCTCGCCAATCATAATTCACCTGGAAATTGAAATTGTCGCAGAAGACTTGGATTGGGACAGACATGACTACCATACTTCCATCAAGCTACGGCTTTCACTCCTTCCCCCGCTTGTATCAGCCTGTCCTAACATGGCACATCTAAAGCTCAGTGGGTCTGGCATATCCGAGAAACCGACGTCATGGCAAGAAATCACAAGTGCTCTTTCCGTTATGGAACAATGGTCATCCTTGCACCATCTCGAGATAGACCATATTCTTGACGCCTCAATACTATGTGTTGCTAAACTCCCTGCATTGCGTACATTGGTGATTGAAGAGCTTGATGAAACATATGGAGTCCTACCCACGTATGCAAAGGGGTTTCCCGTCCTCGAAAGTCTGAGCATTGAACCCTCCACAATGAAGTTCTGCATCGCACTTTTCAAATCTATGTCCCAAACACCTCTTCGATCATTACGAATCGAGCTTTATGGTTATGACAAAACGTACTGGAAATGGCAAAAACTATTTGATGCAATACATCGAGGCGTCGCTCATAATTCCTTAACGGACATACATATTGACTATGACTGTAGCAATTATGGGGCTCCACCTCCTGAAGGAGAGGACCATTCAATTACATCGGAACAGCTATCGCCTCTTTTGGCGTTCACACATCTCTCCGAACTGTCCATTGAGCTCTTTGGTCCATTCGAACTTGACAATATGGATCTGCAGACCATGGCTTCATCGTGGCCTCATCTGCGAACTTTGGAGTTAGTATCGCTCCGAGAGCCCTCAGAGCACTGGCCCGAGATTACGATTGAAGGACTCATCTCCGTGGTGCAATTGTGTCCATTGCTGGAGAATTTGACAATAGCCTTCGATGCAATGGAGTTACCTGACTTCACGCACCCTGGGTGTGCCGAAGCCCGCAACGAAAGGATCCGTTCGCTCAACATATTGTATTCGCCCATTGGAAGTACTCTAAAGGTCGCCACTTTTCTGTCAGACATATTCCCAAATCTGCGCTATATCAATATGATCATAGATGGGATGGAAGATTCATGGAGGCAAAAGTGGAAGGAGGCAGAGAGCTTAACTGTTCTTTTCTCGTCAGTCCAGGAAAAGTTACGTAACACAAAGTCAGCCCAGGAAAAGTTACGTTACACAAAGTCAGTTCAGGAACACTTACCTTAGCCTTGCCTATAGCAAACCATGCCTTCAGCACAGTGATTAGCAACACATGCTGCAAGGAGAAATCCGCCATAGTATCTTCATCTCCACCGGAGCCAATTTCCGCAATGAGTTGTTAGCCGGATTGGTGGGAGCCGCGTGACCACAGCCAGGGCCGGATGTTGATGGTATCACACATAATACTCATCTGGGTAACTAGACAACTGGTGAAAGCATGTTGATAAAAGAACGAGAGGCGACGCAGTTGAACAAGACCTTTTTTGCATGCTTTGACCTTAGATGGTGGATGGGTAATAGTGTGAGAGCGTGACATTGGCAAGGCATGATTGTGACATAGATGCCGATGGCCACTCAGGCTTTATCCTTACCAGACGACGTCGTCAATCTTATATGTGAGCAATGCGAACCGAGCGCGCTTGCTGCGCTAGCTCGTGTTAGCCAAGACTTCACAGAGCAAGCTCTGAATGTACTGTGGCGTAGCATCCCCGATCTGGGTCCTCTAATACGCTGCATGCCTGAAGACCTCTGGGAGGAGGAAGCAATCGGTGAACAGCCTAGGCTGGTGATTTTCTTACTCTTTCATACTCAAGCAGTACTCAGCAAGGAAGCAGACATTTTGCAGGTCAATTCTACCAGCAGATTGGGACCGGTTCACGTTTCATGCTGCACGCATCAGAAGATTTGGGTTTTATGAGTCAGTTACTCACTATGATCTGGGGTTAAATGTGTATGGTGCGCTGGCTTGTGCATCAGTTGGAAGGCAGCCATTGCTTCCCCGACTTACGCATATCTGCTGGCTGACTGCTGGCACTGATGATAAATTCCCCTACATCAACCTTTTCCTCTCGCCATTCATAATTCACTTGGAAATTGAAATTGTCGCAGAAAGCGTGGATTGGGACAGTGACACTGACTATCATACTTCCATCAGGCTACGGCTTTCACTCCTTCCCTCACTTGTAGCAGCCTGTCCTAACATGGCACGTCTAAGGCTCACTGGGTATAACATGTCCGATGAACCAACATCATGGGAAGAAATCAACAGAGCTCTTTCCGTCATGGAACAAATGTCATCCTTGCATCATCTTGAGATGGAATGTATTCTTGACAACTCAATACTGTGTGTTGCTCAACTCCCTACATTGCGTACATTGGTGATTGAAGAACCCCAGGAAACCAATGAATCCCTAGCTACATATGCAAAGGGGTTTCCTGTACTTGAAAGGCTGATCGTTGAATTATCCACAATCGAGTTCTGCATCGCACTTTTCAAATCTATGTCTCGAACGCCTCTTCAATCATTACGGATGGGGCTTTGGGGTACTGACAGCCCAACGGACTGGGAATGGCCAAAACTTTTTGATGCGATGCGTCGAGGCATCGCTCACAATTCCTTAACGGACATACATATTGACTACGACCAAGCCAATTACGGTTTTCCGCCTGAGGAAGAACATTCAATTACATTGAAAGACCTATCACCTCTTTTGGCGTTCACAAGTCTCTCCGAACTGTTCATTGAGCTCTGTGGTCCGTTCAAACTTGACAATATGGATCTGCAGACCATGGCTTCCTCGTGGCTTCTTCTGCGAACTTTGGAGTTGGTATCGCTCCGAGAGCCCTCGGAGGACTGGCCCGAGATCACGATTGAAGGGCTCGTCTCCGCAGTGCAGTTGTGTCCATTGCTGGAGAATTTGACAATAGCCTTCGATGCAATGGAGTTACCCGACTTCACGCACCCTGGGTGTGCCAGTGCCCGCTCCGAAAAGATCCGCACGCTCAACATATTGTATTCACCCATTGGCAATCCTGCAAAGGTCGCCGCTTTTCTGTCAGACATATTCCCAAATCTGCGCTCTATCAATATGTTCGATGGGATTGAAGATTCACGGAGGCACAAGTGGAAGGAGGCAGAGAGTTTATTGCAGGAGAAGTTACGTTACGCATAGCACAGTAACATAGCCTCATCTTATCTGCTGTCACCGTCTTTCATGGCGCGTCAACCACAAACCATTCAGATTTCGTTTGAGAATCTTGCGCGTGTCGATGGCATGGCTAGGTTCGCTTTTGGTGAGCAGAGTGCTCTGCTGCGACAAGGGCTAACGATTCAATGGCAGGTACTAAGACCGCCGCGCTGGCCTCCGTCTCGGGGCCCATCGAAGCCCGCCTGTCTGCGGAAAATCCGTCCCAGGCGACGTTCGACGTCCATCTGAGGCCCCTCTCTGGCGTCCCAGCCACAGACGCGCGCGCCCTTGCCTCCTCTATTCGGTCGGCCCTCCTTCCTTCCCTCATCCTCACACACCACCCCCGCACCCTCATCCAGCTCGTGTTGCAGGTCCTTTCTTCGCCCGCATATTCTCAGTCATACTGGCTGCAGCAGCCGCAGAAACACACGACTTCTGCAGGCATTGGTTCCGACCACGTCCTAGCTGCTGCGCTTGTCAACGCAAGCACACTCGCTTTGCTCAATGCAGGTTCTATACCCATGCGTGGAGTAGTCGCAGCTGTATCCGTCGGCATGTCTTCAACAGGAGAGCTCGTTGTCGATCCAGCCGAGGACCAACTATCCGATCTGGCCGCTTCTGGCTGTTTTGCTTTCCTTTTTGCTGCTGGAAACCCTCAGTGCGTATGGACAAGTTGGAAGAATGCGCCAACTCGTAATGCACGAGGAGTCACAGGCATTGTCATCAGTCAGGCTAGAGAGCTCGCACGTAAAGAGGCGGGGACAATCAGGGATGAGATGAGGCGGCAAATTGTCAAAATGGGTACAAGAGATCAATTACGCATTCCCTCTCCACCCGTCAAACAAGAAAAAGTAGCCGTGCCCACAGACTTGGAGGTTGAAGATGACGATAAAATGGAGATATAGAGTTCTCCAGTAACGCATGTATTCTATGAGTTCTCGACATAACTTACACCTCACTTGTCTCATCGCTTTTTCGCTGGTGACCCGACCGCTTCCTCTGCAGCTTTTCTCTTCAGCCCAAATGTGACTCTGTGCCTCTCCTTCTCACCCACAGGCGTTCCGCCTTGGGAAACGGGAGTTTCAACGCCCGTCCCAGTTGATATCCTAGAAAACCCGGGCCTTGGTGCAGGTGACGCACTTGCACTCGGTACTGGGCTAGTTCCATTTGACAATGGCTGCACAACCACAGGCGCCATTCCGACCAGGGGCATAAAGCCTCCGGTTTCAGCTGCCTTTTGTGCCGCATTCTTACTTTCCTTCTTTTTCTTCTGCTTCTCAGTTTTGCCCTTGGCAAGTGGCTGAATGTCTATGTAATTGCCATCTTGTGGAACAGCACTAACGCACGCATGAGGTATATCCCAAAAGCATCATAATGATAAAACATACCCTCTATTACCGACAGACAATACAAAGTGTGCTTGACCTGTTTTCTCTTGCCTCTGCTGGAACGCCCTATTCATGCTCAATGGGGTATCGCCACTAGCCATTGCAAGCTGCTTCTTTTCCTCTGCAATCTTCTTTAGCCTCTTCTCCGTCTTCATCTTGCCTGACCCCTTCCCATGGAATTTGTGCGATAACGCCTTCCATGCTTCTTTCGGCGTCAGCTCCCGACCAAACTCGTCGTAATAAACGATATTAATATCAGGCTTGTAATTCTTGAATGTCTCCAAATTCTCCCGAGCTTCTTGTTGCTCGCGAAGCCGGTTTTCATATTCGCGCTGAGCTTGATCCTTATTGCCACCACGTGATTGCATCTTCTCTAACTCCCGCCGTGTTACTCTTCGACGTTGATCTGCCAACCACAGATCACGCTGCAATTGGATCTTCTCTCGATCCTTCTGGTCAGAACTCGGCATCGCGAGAATGCCTTGTTTACGAAGAATATTCAGAGTCGACGCCATACCAGATCCATAGGTCTGCTCGCTCGATGTTCCTACAGCGTCCTCTGCGCCATTCTGGTTTGCTGCCGCCTCTTCCGCTTCGGTCTTCTTGATCGCGTTCTCAATTTCATTCAATATAGCCATCTCATCGTCTTCATCCTCCTCATCTTTCACAACCACTTCTCCTGCCTCTAGTTCTTCCACTGCTTCATCACCCGGCGCCATAGACACATCTCTAGACATTGATCCTTGTTTTGCATCCTCTTCCAAGACAGACGTCCGTGGTTCTTTGGGCTCGGGCTTGACTATGATGGGGTTGAGACCAACCGACCGGACAAATTCTGAAGTGTCATCAAATGTCAGGCCAAACTCATGTCCATCATCCCGAGCTTCTTCCTCAACTTTAATCTCATTCATCATCTGCGCCTCTTCTAGCGCCTTCTGCTCTGCAACTAGATCCAAAATCAGTGATTTTGCATATCTAGAAGTAAGTTGCCACAGACTCTTTTGCGCAAGTTGTTCTGGCGTCAACTTTTTTGTTTTCTGCAGCTTTGCACGTCGTGAGCGCGTCAGAGCTGCTTGCAATTCGTCGTCATCTACAAAATTTGCATCGAGATTACGCTCCCGTTCAACAGGAATGATGGGTTTTGTGTCAACCTCCATTTCATCTCCGTTGGGTTTCTCATCCAACTCTGTGGGTATCCTGCGCGAAGGGCGCTTCTTCTTTGTCTACAAAATAATTATAACTTGCGAAGAGTAAAAGAAAGCGGGAAAACATACCTTTGGCTTTTTGAAACCGATATCACCCTCCTTCAAATAGTCAGAGGATTCAATATTTTCTGTACAACAGATTTGACAGGAAGTGGTCGAGGCAGAGAATGGTACTCACTAGCGTAATCAATCGATAGAAGAGATTTGTTTACACCAGCCGCGGCCTGTTGCATCTCTTCGTCCTGCTTGATTTTCGTTGAAACGACAGAACCGCCCAATCTAAATCCCTTTGAGTGATATTAGAAATGTTCACAAAAGTGAAATTGGATATCTTACAATCTCGCGGGGACCCTCCAGAAACTCATCATATTTGGATAGGACAGATCTCTTCATGCCTTGATTACCCTCTGCGAATTCTTCATCGTCATAACCGGTATAATCGCGTTTCTTTATCTTGAGCTCTTTGTTCCTCTTGTCCTTTTCGGCTTCTGCCATCTCGATGTTCTGTAGCTCATCCTCTAATTAACAGTGAGCAAATCTTGTTAAACAAAACAAGTCATTCAACACTTGCCTTCGTTATCGAGGATGCGGCTATCTTTCAATGTGAGTATTCGAGCCTCGCCTTCGTTCAGCTCGTCGAAGTCATGGCTGACCTTTAGCCCTTCAAGATCGCCTGTGTAAAACGGTTAGCATATATCCAGCGCATGACTCCAAAAAATATGTGACTCACGTTCAGTATACTCCGGGCCTTGAAACATCTTGTCCATCTGTTCCAACTCTTCTTGACGTTTCTTGGCTAGCTCCTTTTCCCGCTTCTTGTTTCTTTTTAACCAATTCAAGGCATTGTCGGCATCGCCATCTGCATCACCAAGAGTCGCACCTTTAAGCGAGGCGTTGAGTTCCCGGCGGTTTCGCACCCTGACAAAGGCGGCATGTGAGCATAAATTGCTCTCGTTTTCCACAGTCAAAGATAGGAGGGCCTAATATGCCCAGGGGCGAAGATGGAAGTGACTGTGAATGGGTAGGAAGGACGATACTCACTTTGCAATGCCATTCGCGATGCGCCTAGAAAAGTACAAGAATTCGTTAGCCCTCACGAAATGGAAATACTGATGCAATAAGAATATGTACTTTGCCTCCCGTTCCTTGGCCGCTGCCTCCCGCACGTTGGCGTAGTTCTGCTCCGCCTGTTTTTCCTTGTCATCTTCCGGAGCTTTGTCGTCTGTGAGAGGCTTAAGGCCAAGAGATATACGGATCTTGTTTGTCTCTTCGAGACTGATGCTCTCTTCCATAGACATGATGAGCGGGTATGGCAAGCTTGTGTATGTTGATTATGTGATACCGCAAGTCGTATTTGCACATGTTGTGCAAAGGATTTCCGCTTCTCCGAATTGCTGGCAACAGGAACAATGGCGACTATTGCTGGTCCCTTCAGGAGGACGTACCGTTATCTCGTGAGTTTCTCCACAGACAAGCCATTGATTGGGCAAAAATGACATACCACAACAGCAACGCCAAGCTCACGAAAGTCCTGTTATTTTCTATTCCATAGTCCTCGGCACCATAGGTCCGCTTTTGGTCGTTACGGTGCCACCGATTCGCGAAAGGCTAGGCTATAGGCCCGCAGAGATGGTGCCAACTACGTATCCTCGTGCGTTTATGCTACACCGGTGTATGTTCTACTTCTGACCGAAACGATATGCAGTGCCCAATCGGCCACGAAGGCCTGTGCAGGGCTATGATGACGAGTAAATTAAAAAAACTCGGAAAATCGTATGATATCCACTGCAATTGTAGAGGCATAGCCGTGCACACTGTACTGCCACGTGCTTTAGTCCAGAGTTGGACGCTCTGGGCGTTTGCGAAATGAAATCTTTTTCCTTGCAGAGGTGCCGTGATACTCACAGCCCAACTGCACAAGAACGTTGACCATGCGTTGAGGTGTGTCACTTAACACTTAAGCCCATCTGAGAATGCAACGTGGGACATGTATTGGGCGGTCAGGTAGAAATAAATTCGATGCACAATGACACAGCCTTATGTGCCTTTGAACGGTACCTGCTATTTCGATGTCCTGTTATCTCGGGCTTGTATAATGAACATCAACACCTTGTGCTCCCTAGGACCATCATCAAACCAAGTACCAGAATTGGGTAGCCCGCTGCTGACACTTTCAGTTTAACTACTCGGCGCTCAGCATGAAACGTTGAACGGCTGACCGAGGTGAAAAATCGAAAATCGAAAGCAGCGCTATCCAGCCATGCAATCAGCATGGCCAGGTCATTTGACAATTTCTTCAAAAGTGAACAGCTATAAGAAGCGTACCCCAACTCGCTCATCCGGCTTGACATGGGAAACCATGCTCCATGCGTGTTTTTGACTCCTTTAAGTAGTTGTTTGACATTGGCAGACTTACGTTACTGTAAGGTTTCATGTGCACACAATATAAATGAATGAGGGATCCAATGTAGGAAACCTTCATCCATTCTGCCCCACATCATATACTATGTCTTCGACGCCAGTCATACACCGGTCTGATTTCATTAAGCGCCCAAAGCTGTTCCGTGTTTGGGAGCAGTACAGGAACCAGCCCAGTATCCAGTATGCAATGGAATTGTTCTCTGAAGCCGTGAGTGAAAAAAAACGTCATTCAGATAGATATGCACCTTTGATTATCGATCATTTAGCTGGGGGTCTTCTTCTATACATATGCCGGTAAGGCGTGTTCCCGCTCTTGACGGAATGGAAAGACCCCGACCGAGTTTAAAATTTAAAAGGGATCGGTGCTACCGCCCCGTATATCATCGGCAACATCTTAAAGATCGACGGACTGGGCAGTACGTGTGTTTTCCACGATTCACGGAACGAGCCAGGGTCATCTCCGCACCAGCGACATTCCAGATAGGTTGGGGGTATGGTTTCGGTATAGTCTTCGCCTTGGTCGTATGTGCCGCAACAAGCGGGGGTCACATAAATCCGTGCATCACCATCGCCTTCGCCATCTTTCGTGGGTTCCCTGTGAAAAAAGTTCCTGGGTGAGATCTTTCTGTTGCGCGACAACTCGCAAGCGATGTCGCTGATCAACACCGATCGGTTGGCAGATACATCCTTGCCCAGATTTTCGGAGCATATGTTGCCGCGATCCTCACGTACAACCAATGGAAAGTGTTTATCCTAGATGCTGAAGCTGCATTGAAACAGGCCGGTGTGTACGATCAACTCCAGTTCACGCCAAGTGGCCCAGCAGGTATATTTGCCCTTTACATGCCACCTGGCCAGACATACGGCAGCGTTTTCCTAAACGAGTTTATAAACGTGGGTTCAAATAGTTTTAAGTGGGCTTTCCACATGGATCCTAAATTTTTGACATAGTGTGCCTTTGTTGCTTTGGTTATCTGGGCGTGCATAGACCCGACGAATATTCTTGTCCCTCCAGTTGCTGCACCTTTGGTCATTGGCATGGCATAGTAAGTTTTTTCTGGGGGTTTGTAGCTCGCGGAGTCTTGATCTGACTTGTGTCAAAGTGCTGTAGCCATTTGGGGCTACGCTGTTCCTGGCAGTACGTTTTATGCTGATGCGACAAGTTAGAGAAGAGTGATCAGAGAGCTATTTCTAGTCGCGCTGAACACGGCCCGTGATGTTGGTGCCCGCCTTATGGCGATAACATATTGGGGGCCAGAAGGTTTGTATAGCATGCAAGTGCAGATTCCAGGCTCGCTCACATAGACCTTGTAGCTGCCGGTGGACGTTATGCGGCTTTGACGGCTTTGACTAACATCCCAGCGACCTTGTTCGCCATTTGCATGTACGAATTGTTTTTGACCGACTCCGATAGAGGTATGTATTTCTTCATCCTGTTCAAGTTCACTTGGCGCTGAGGGAAAATGCGGCGTAACTAGTCGTTACTGCGGCGCACATGGAGCACGGGAGACTTCACGCGAACCACAGACGGTTAGGAGCCCAGGCGGACGCGAGTTTGGATGCAGGCGTGAAACAATCCATCTCGGAATATGAGCATGCCAGGGTTTGACTTGAATATGGTAGAGAGATATGTTAGAAAACTCACGCGCAGATGCTCTCGCTTTATGTTTTAGTCGTCTATGCTGAATTTACACCGAGTAAGCTGCATAAGCATCGAGTCGGTCTTACACATCCCTGAGGCCGAGGTTCCGGTAAACGGTAAACGGGTTAGCCGGACACCAATCGAGCGCCCTCAAAAGCGCCACGGGTTCGCACAAGAATGCGCCCATATCTGAGCAATGGCATCGTCCAAGCCGACACACTACAAACGCGTTGTACTCAATTCTCGCCCTGTTGCGGACATTGAGCCCGACACATTCCGCACAGAAACATTGCCGTTGGACGACAAATTGACGCCAGGAAGCAAGCAAGTGCTCGTTAAAGTCTTATGGCTCTCGTTGGACCCCGCCATGCGTGGTTGGCTACGGGATGCGCGAAGCTACGTGGAGCCAGTGAAGATGGGTGAAGTACGTCGCTTTGTTTCTTATGGTGCAAACGGCTTAATGATGCGGAATATAGACCATGCGCGCATTGGGATTGGGCGTCGTCATTGAAGCCGGACATGATAGCGAGTTACACCAAGGCGACTATGTCAGTGGGACCCTCGGCATGACTGAATACGTGGTGATGGACGATAAGAGCGTCCGGACGATCAAGTAAGTGTCTTGCGGCATGCATGTCCCTAGTCTTGATATCCTATTAATGTGTCTTAGGGTTCCACCCGGGGCCGCTCTCTTGGATTTTTTGAACACGCTTGGGCCTTCTGGTGCGCTTCACGATCAGTGCTTTGAGAGTTGCGCTGAGCTGACCTTGTTCTCAAATTTCAGGTTTGACAGCGTATTTCGTGCGTGAGATTCTGACACCTTGCACGCGCGCGGATTAAGTTGTCCTGTGCAGGGCCTGAAAGATATTGGGAAACTAAAGAAAGGGGAAACTTTAGTCGTATCCGGTGCAGCGGGCTCCGTCGGAGCTGTCGTTTGTCAACTCGGAAAAGCTGCGGGGGCCCGAGTTTATGGGATCGCGGGCTCTCAGGAAAAGTGCGAATGGCTGGAAAAGGAACTCGGAATCGACGGAGCCTTCAATTACAAGAGTCCTACGTTCCGAGAGGACATCAAGAAGATTGGATATCTCGACGTTTTCTTCGACAATGTTGGAGGTTAGCTTTGGGTATCTTGGATTCAGACATGTTTGGCTGAAATATAGCACATAGGGGATATTCTGGACTTGATGCTGACGCGTCTGAACAAAGGTGCTAGGATAGCTTTATGCGGTATGCCACAGTGTCTTGTTACAGGATGAGATGGCTCATGGATAAATTAGGGGCTATTTCTGCCTATAGTAGGTCATTGGGTGGCGTTGTTGCCTTGCTTTGCTGAGTGGTTTTAGACAATGCAAAGCCAAAAGGGCTGCAAAATTACCTCACGCTGATCAGCCAGTCGGCGACCATACAAGGATTTATTGTGTCTGTATAAGCGACGATCACATTGCCACGGGAACTGACAGAATATGTAGGTTTGATTACGCTTCAAGGTATCCCGAGGCCCTCCAAGAACTAGCCAAGGGGATCAGCAATGGCTCGATTAAGAGAAAATTCCATATTATCGAGGGCGGCGTGGAGCAAGCTCCGGTGGCGTTGCCGATGCTCTACAGCGGCGAAAACAGTGGGAAATTGTAAGTTGCAAATCAGATGATGGCGGTGGTCTGACTATATATGTATGTACAGGGTAGTGAAAGTGGCAGAGGATGAGAATGAGGGTGAATTAAAGAACAGACTTTGAGGCGGAGGATGAGTGGGGATACGGTTGTAATATATTAGCATGTGAATTCGCGATCCTGATCCCCAGCAAAATGTCTTCCTACCCGTCCACCAGGCATACTCTTCGCCAGCTCAAGCTTGTTGTCCCAGGTGTTGTCATCACTTACTACCTGGGCACCTTGGACGAAATATGGGACCTCTTTCATGGCCGTGTAGGATCCTGGCCCCAGTGAGCCTGCTCCGACGGAACGACGGCTGTCCGGTTTACCATTGACAGATACGCCACGCTAATAATTCTAGCCAGCAGCGTGATTACGATATGCCTGTTCGTTTATGTGCTGCTTACACCGGTGATAAAGGGCGTTGAGCCAGACGTACACGCTGCTGTTATTCTACTGTTAACATACTGGATGCTTATGAAAATTGGCAGTTTCGATCATGGCGGCAGTCCGGTTTGCTGTCGCAGGTGATACCGGTCTTGACGGCGTCGATGGTGACGGGATGGCTGGCGCTGGTGTACACGCTCGGGCAGTGGACGCGGCTGGGATATGGACGGGGACTTTTGGGAGGTGCGGATATTGTTAGGTCCAGTGCGATGCCCAAGGCTGACTTTTGCAGCGTGCGGGCTGTACGCGACGATGTTTGGGATGCTGGGACTGCTTCCTGCGCCCAAAGTAAGGCGAGGGTAGCCTTAGGCCAATAGTACTTACTACACGTGATGTCCTTTCCCCCCGCAGCGCCCATGTTCTCCAACAACCCCTTCATAGATGACCCCACCACAACCACGACCCAGTACACGTCTTGGGTCAATCCGCAGTACCAACAGACCCAGTACTCCCTGCAGACTCAACCCACCGGATACGCCCAATTCCAGCCCCCAGCCAGCTACGCCTATGTCGCAAGCCAGACCACTGCCCAACAGGTCCCCGTGTACAATCCTGCCCAGCAACAAATTCTCTCCAATCCGGGTTATGTCGCCCAGTTCGATCCGTACGCGCCCACCATCGGACAACAGCGCTGGGACGGACGCTCCAATCAGAGTTCCCAGCTTCTAAGCGTGAGCCCCACCAGCGCCGGATCCATCGGCCTGCCGTCCTCCCAACAACAAACTCCGACGACGTCCCGATCGGCTACCGGGCTTCTCCACCCCCGCGAGTTGGTGAGGGTGTACAAGATCCAGATCGAGTCGTGGGACGGACACGCGTGGAGGCAGCTGTTGACCACGCTCGAGTCCCTCAAGGATACCTGGGACGCCCGGAAGAATGAGGTCGCGTCCAAGGCCGGGCAGTTGCACCAGCAGATCCAGTATGCGAATCATTATCAGGCGCAGCAAATTCAGCAGGAGGGTAGTCGCTTGCAAGCGGTACGAACATCTCTCTCTCTCTCTCTCTCTCGTCTGGCATCTCAAGCTCACATCACCTATATCTATGTTCTGCAGCTGTGGAAAGAGGCGGAAAGAAACTTTGGTGCGTATACGGACACACCCTCATTGCTTGTCTCTCTTGACCATGTGTTTCCAGACTCCGTCGCCGCTTCCGTCTTCCAAATGCGAGAAGTCTTTTCTGGGTACCGACACTCTCCGGATCTGGCGAGCAAGAACCGCGTGCGCGCTGCTACAAATGCAGCGCTGCAGACACTTCCCGATTGGCCTTCCCAGTTGTATTAATTTTGTTCGTTTTCTCTGGGTGTAATCTGTCTTTGATGTTGTATTCCACATGCATGCGTTGTATGTATAAATATTAGGTCCCAGATTCGAATAATATAGAATATAATAGCATCTATCCCTGTGAACATAACCCGGGATATTGCCGTTGAGTTGGGTTTTGTGGTATCCAGCCACCCTCTAGTCCCTTCTGGTAACTCCATTCGTCCGCGTTCTCTGCCTACCCCAAGGATCTTGATGAACGTCACTGATATGCTGACAACGTATGGCTTACCTTCCATGTCCAGTATATCCACCCCTGGATACTTTCACCAATATTGGCTTGTGCCTCCCAGTATCTAATTTCATCACAAAACGTCAGTCTCGCCAAACAGGAGACGATGTCGACTCACTGGCGTAGGAAAGTTTTGTATGCAGGTGAAAACGTTTGATAGCTGCCCGTCAAATTTGTGCATGAGCCAAAGTATTGGGCACCCTGCGATATAGAACCATCCCAGCGGGCACCCGTGTTGCGCCCGTTCAGCCATTGAGCACAGTCCGTCACGGCAGTAGACCATTCGCCAGTCACAGTCCAAAGATTGCTCTGTTCAAACGACAAAAGGCTGGGTATCCATTGGCAGAAAAACTTGCCAAGGTGAGGTTAGATTACATTAAAAAGACCGTCGAGGATGCGGCGCTCACTTGGATGTGTTGGTCCCAAGTGAGATTAAGCTGTTGATCATTGAATACTTGGTATTGATGCTGGATAGAATTAGGTACTCAATGGTAGATACTTGAATGAAGGGGATCGTACATAATCCATCAGAACCCCTTGTGCGGATGG
This sequence comes from Amanita pallidorosea, assembly GCA_023014475.1. Classification (NCBI taxonomy): domain Eukaryota; kingdom Fungi; phylum Basidiomycota; class Agaricomycetes; order Agaricales; family Amanitaceae; genus Amanita; species Amanita pallidorosea. The sequence goes on from JAEBUS010000058.1 coordinate 75,415, forward strand.
TTCGGTCAGAAAGCTGGTCCAGTTCTATCGGGCCCTTAGCTTTCTCCAATGACGACAATTCTTATTCCCACCTGGACTCCAAGGAATGCATCTCCGATCATTACCTTGATGCCACTCCCCGCGGCCTCGCGCACGACGTTATAGCCATCTTGCCAATACTGCCGTATGACTGCTGGCCATTGAGGTGATTGAAAACCGGCCGCCTCATTCAGCAGCTCGATAACATCGATGAGCCCACTAACGTTTTGAACCATAAATCTTATCGTGTCGAGTGTCCGCTGGACGTTAGCGGGTTGTAACGCCCATTGTGGGTTGTTCGTCCGTTGGCCCGAGTTATCGTAGCCATTCTGAGAGCCAGGGGCACCGTGTAGATCGAGAATAACGTATATGCCGTGTTTCTGAGCCCAATTCAGGCCTTGTAAGAGGTATGGCCATGCGCCGGCAGTGAAGGGGGCAATGGAAGTGCTCGTATTCGTGTTTGCGGAAGTGAGTGGGACGGCCCAGTAGCCAATGGGTATCCTGGACATGCAGAATGCATTATTGTCCGTTTAATCGGTTTGAACGCTCTTACCGAACATGGGTCAGACCTGCTGCCTTAATGGCGATAAAATCGCTTTCTGTTATCCACTATTTATCTCCATGATCAAAGATTTGATACAGGCTAAATTAAATCACGTACTGTTTTCCAGTGCTGCTGCAAGATGCTCTGAGCTGTATTTGCGTCGAGATACTGGCCTAGTGTATACTCGTCGACTATGGCAGTGTTGTTTGTCGCTTCAAATATGCTTGGGGTTATCCAGGGCTGCGTTTACAAGTCAGCCGATGATCGAATGAACGTGAGCATCCTCACCTCCAACACGAGCCAGCCACCTCTATACAGAGCCGTCCAGTTAACAGCGTCAATGGAAACGGAGCCAAACTCACAGGTTAACGCCGCGTATAGGCTGTTGTCCATAGGGGAATGGTGTCAAGGATGGAGACGCTGTATGGTACCAGACACTGTGGAGTGGGAGGTTTGTTCGAGATGCTTGATGGAGTATTTGTTCCACGTGCAGAAGAACTTCGATTGAGTCGACACTTTTGTGCTGCCACAATAGATAAGTCACCGCTCAGCAGTGAAACCAAAGCGACCTGGAAAAGCAAGAGGAGAGACAGTGGAAGACGTGAAACGCGCATGGCCAGCGATGCGAGACGAAGGAAGCGACGATAACGATATTGATGAAACAACCCTTCCTTCTGGTACGCCCAAGTTTTTCATGGAGTCATTGTGTGCCATCTTTAGCACAACATGAGGCTTCGGCAAGGTCGCCATGCGTCCAGAGCATGATCCGCCAATGAGCTTGAATGATAAATATGCAGCGCGTGCAACGTGTTAAGCACGACATGGCGAGACAGCCGAAATGGGTGCCGCGCTCGCCATCACGTGACATCATAACGGCGACGCGCTAGACAAACAAGCTCAAACTCGGCAAAGGCTTCAACTCCAACGCGATATGGCGCCTCGCCCATCCGCCGCCAGGGAACGGGAACGCCAGCGACACAAGGCGAAGCTCACAAAGGCGCTCACGCAAGAGGATGATCCCCTGGCAGTATATTACCAATTCATACAATGGACTTTGAAGCATTACGGCGAGAAGGATCCGGAGTCGGGGCTCACCCAACTGCTTGAAGAAGCAACTAGAGTGTTCAAAGATGACGAGCTGTATAAGACAGACTTGAGATACCTTAAACTATGGTCACTTTATGCCCGCCAGGTCTCGTCCACGGACGCGATCGAAATGTACGCGTCGCTAATATCCAATAACATCGGGACATCCTATTCCATGCTCTATGAAGAATACGCCAATCTCCTCGACAAGGACGGGAGGTGTGTTTGCCATGATTGTTCATACAGCTCACCTAATATACAGTCAGAGCACAAGAAGCTGATGCCATCTTCTCCAAAGGCATTGCACGGAATGCCAGGCCACTGGAACGACTAAAAAGCCGATATCGCGATTTTCAAAAACGATCTAGCGCATCACAACCTTCATCACTTCCCTCATCGTCTACCACTACAATCCCTTCGTCTTCGACATCTAAACCGCAACGCGCTGCACCCACAACCCTCACAGCCACCAATTCTACACCACAATCTCGATATGCCGTTATGCTAGCACCACCCGCTCCGGGAAAACGTCCGGAGAAACTGCGTTTCAATTTATCACTTCTTTTCACAGATGAGAACGTTGAATATAGCATTCAAGGAGGCTCGTGCTAGGTCCATTGGCTTGCTGGACAAGAAATGGGCACCGCTTCCAACAACAAATTCTTCTCAGCCCTCCACATCGGTTGTTCGGGATGACTTCAGCACGGACGTGCAAAAGTCGACACGATTTGGTCCATCGAAAAGGAAAAGTTTGTACGGAGGTGGAGCAGAACCAACTGTGACCATCAACACCAAGGAAGCCCTGGCAGACGTCTTTGGGATGTATAATTCTCCTGACAAGACAAGGTCTATAGGGCTTCCAGGCAGCAAACACGCTCCACTCAAGAAGATCGATCCTATCACGCCAATTGCGCAACCGCGATTCACATCACCCACTGAGAACAACTATAGCGAGAACATCAACAGGAATAAAACCGAAAACGCTCCGTCGCAAAAGACTCCTGCGAGTGAGTTTCGTATAAGTCCTATGTTTGTCTTTAGTCTAGAAGAGTCTTTCATAATCGCAAATGCCTTCCACAGCATTCCGACCTTTTGTCGACGAAAATGCGAAAGTCAATCGGGCTGCTCCTGCTTCGAACAAGGTAAGGCAATGCCACCACTTTCGATTATATCCGCTTGACCATTTGTTAGTTCACGCCGTTCGTCGATCCAATTTCAACGAAAACACCGGTTTCTTCCAACACCCGGCCCGTTCTTTCGGTAAAGGAGGTCATCAGTTCCCAGCTCTAAATCAAGTGCCCCTCTCAGTCCCTGTTGAAAAACTCTCCACGACACCTTCTGAAGCAGTATTCAAGGTGTTTACACCCGCGGGCCGTGAGCAAAATCCACCTCTTGTGCCGCTTCGCGAAGCGTACACAGACGATCACGGCAAGCCCCAGCCCAAACCGAAAGCTACGATGCACGAACGAGCGTATTCGCAGAGTGCTATTGGGTTTTCATCAGCCGTGTCGCAAGCGAAGTCGCCCCCAACGTCTTCCAAGGCTTTCAGACCACTCGCTGATGGCGAGAATGCTCGGACTCCTTTCAAAGTGTTCAGCAGACCACCCGAACATGACCAACCACAGCCGCTCAACCAGCAGCCTGGAGCAGACGATCCGCAAGTGCCGAGTCTTGGCAAGGAGAACCCATTCACTCCCAAGTCTTCCGTCGTAGCGGCACCCACACCTGAGGCGAAACCTGCTGCTTTTACTCCGTTTAGGGACGAAAGCAAACCCGTCACACCCGCTTTCAGACCGTACGTCGATCCTGGTGACAAGGAGAATGCGCCTGCTGTTTCCAACTCTGCCTTTGCCAAACCCAAGCCTACTACTTCAAAAGAGGCTCAGCCTAGAGCAGTACTTGCTTTAAACGCTGGTTGGCCGTCTTCGGGCGTCTCGTCTTCTTCCTCTTCCTCATTCAGCGACTTTGCCGAGATTCCAGAGCAAGCAAACGTCTCTGTCCGCTATGATGAAGATTATTATGAGGATGACGACGACGACGAAGTGTATGAAATTGTACGAGCGCAAAGTGTCGTAGAGGAGGACTCTGAGTATGAGTACGAAGGCGAATCTTTCCAAGACGCTCATCACCATCATCACTATCAAGACCAGGAGAACATACCTCTTGGGAGGACGATTTGGGAAAATCAATGTCATGACTCCCATTACTGAACGCACGATTGAATACACAGGAACCCCAAGCGGGCGCTTACGTACTGGTGGTGACGATGATTATGACATGGCGGATGGTGATGGGGAAACTGGAGAATTCGACTTGAGAGAGTATCAACAACGGAGTGAGCTGGATGCACAGCGCGCCGCAGAGGTGCTGGCTGCGGAACTCCAAGCTGAAGAAGATTCTCCACATCTATCACTCCTTGAACCAGAAGAACACGCGGGAGGGCTCAGTCTCGCAGACACGCTGACTTTGTCGTCCGAGTTTAGACCACCGAATCCGTGCAACCCATTCGATCCAGCAATACTGTCCAGTCTGCTATCTCGCATTCAACGAGACGCCCATTATCATGATTTGCGTGGCCAAGAATCGGCCAGGTTGGATGCCCTCCAGAAGTTCGCAAAGAAAGCGGCTGGCCGCAAGTCCGGTACTGAGATAGATTACTTTTCGTTGAACTTGAACGGGCAACGGTTTAGCGTTTCGGAAAAACTAGGGGAAGGTGGCTTTGGGTCCGTGTTCAAAGCCCGAGACTTGGGTGAACGACCACCGAACGACGAAAATGACGATGACGACGACGACGACCTGGATGATGATGACTCGGGCAATTCGTATGTCGCGCTCAAAGTAGTTCGACCACGGAACTTGTGGGAATATCACATCCTGAGGCGGCTACACTCCGCGTTGCCACCAGCTGCCCATCGCTCCATCATACTTCCACAAGCACTGTATGCTTTCACAGACGAGTCTTATCTCGTACTCGATTACTGTCCGCAAGGCACGCTCCTGACTACCGTCAACAACGCCGTATCTGCCAGCGTCTCACAACAAGGTGGATCCCTCGACGAACTGCTCGTCATGTTCTTCTCTGTCGAACTGCTACGCACGGTCGAAACGCTGCATAGCGTTGGATTTATCCACGGAGACCTCAAAATTGATAATTGTCTCCTGCGCTTGGAAGACGTACCTGGCGGCGTCTCAGGGTGGTCAAGCACATATCAACCGTCGGGAGAGGGCGGGTGGGCGTGCAAAGGTCTCCGCATCATCGACTTTGGGCGGGCCATCGATACGCGGCTCTTCCCACCCAAACAACAGTTCCTGGCCGAGTGGAAGACAGACGAACGCGACTGTTTCGAGGTGCGCGAGAACAAGCCGTGGACGTACCAGGCGGACTACTTTGGACTCGCCGGGATCATATATTGCATGCTGTTTGGAAAGTACATCCAGACAAGTTCCATCGCCGCTGTGTCAAACAACGGGCCGTACAAGAATGGCACACCGTTCAAGCGGTATTGGCAAACCGATCTGTGGAACAGATTATTCGACCTCCTCTTGAATCCTTCCCTTGTCAGGTCCGACGGTTCACTGCCTCTTTGTGAAGAGCTGGCGGGGCTCCGGAAAGAAATGGAAAAGTGGTTACAGATCAACTGTAATCGGTCAAGCAATACACTCAAGGGGTTGTTGAAGAAAGTGGAGATGGCATCGCTTCGTTAATAACTTTCAAGCACATGTATACAGCTTTTAGTGAATGCACCGAATTGCGAGTCGGGACCAATTGCACAGCTTGACATCCATGAACATTGGAAAAATCCACAACAACACAAGTGATGATAGACAATGTAGAGGTACATAGAATCTCAGCTGAGGTTGTGCAAACTCCAAAAATCATGATACGACAAGCGTAGAGTGAATCCCAAATCCGAAATCATCAAAGAGTGGCGACTCAGCGCTCTGGAAAGCCACTCTTCTCCTCCCGGCCATCCCTCGTCGACATCCTAAGAAATAACGAACCAAGCCACCTCACTATGCGTGTCCACCCATCTGAACAGGCGGCGCAGGACCACCTTCATAAGGATGTGGCGCTACATTCGGCGGTGGGTGCATCATCATGGGATATGGTACAGCATGTTGCACTACAATAGACATGTTATTCAGTTTATTCAAACGAGCGCAACAAATTCGTACTTTGAGGGCTCTGGTGGTAGTACGGATGTGCATGAGCGGGAATGGGCGTTGGGGGCATGGAAGGTCGTGGGCCAGCGCCATTCGGAGGTGGATATGTGCCAGGCGGCGGTGGAGGGGGCATATAGGCTTGTGGAGCTAGCGAAAACATCGTCTGAACCAGAAATCCTTCTTGACGTCTAAACTTACGCGGCATCTGCCCCATAGCAGGTGAGTACATGGCTAAACAAGAATACGTTAATTCTATATAATGGATCGTCAGCGTAACAGACCTGGAGGTGGCATCCCTGGAGGATATGGCATAGGTTGCATGAATGGTCCAGGCAAATAAGCGGTCGGAGGCCCAGGCGGTGCCATACCAGGCATCATTGGCTGTCACGATTTGAAAACAACGAGCGAAGCTGATGAGACGACACATACCTGACCTGGGTAAGCATAAGGTGGATATGCATAAACATAACCTCTTGCAGCCGCCTGAGCAGCGGAGTCTTCTTCATATGATGGAGGGGGCATCGGCGGAGGCCCAGGAGGGACCATATGTGGGGCGTGGGGCTGAGGCGGGTGTTGAGGGGCGGGGAACAATAAGTTGTAACGCTTGCCCGTGTACGGCCATAATTGAGCTACCACAGACTCGTTAATCGCTTTGCTACAAGCACGAGATGCACCTACACGTTTGTGCTGGGTCTCCCACTTTACCATGCTTGAAAGGATTGAAATCGTCCTTGAGGGGTACGACGCTGGTCTTCTTGATCTGCTTGCCAAAGAACGGATTGGGTGTCGCAGGGGCCTGGAAAGCATGTTAGCAGCTGCAATGTCCCCTTCAATGTAAAGGCTCACCGAGTCCGACTTCGGCTTGGGAGATGACGTCAAGCTGGCATTAGAATTGCTTGCGTTCGGTGAATTTGCACCCTAAAGATTACTCAGTCGCTGGAAACAGCCGAAAAATTAAGTCCCACTGGTGTAAATGCACTGGCTTTTGGATTCGGACGGAACGATGACGCATTGACGTTAAGACGTGCGGCGCTCGGCGATGGAGGAGGATTGGTAGAAGAACCGTTGGAAGATGGCGCATTGGTAGCGGTAGATTGCGCACCATTGGTCGTACTCGGCGCATTCCCCTGTTGACGAGATTTGCTTCCTCTGAAAGGTGGGATAGGCTGGATGTACATGCTAATCGTAGGCTTTTTGGTGCTTGCCTCCCCTGTCGATTTCGCTGACAGCGTCGCCTTCTGTATCGCATTGGATGACCCCTGAGTAGCCCCAACATTTGGGGTCTTTGCCGCCGTTGCCGCAGTCAGTTTGCGAGAAGCGTCCGGTTTGACATTCGCCGGAACCCCTCTAGTGGCATTGGCGGGAGAGGGAGCACCAATACTCCGGGCCTGAGTGGACTGTGCATCCTGAGTAGCCTTCTCTCTGATGGCACGCTGTTTTTCCTCGTCTTTAGCAAGGATGGGAACGAGATCTTCCGGTATTGGCTTATTCAACTACACCAAATCCATAAGCCACAATATCGTCACACCTTGTAACACAAACCTTGAAACTCTGTCCAAACTTCACAAGCTCTGAAATCTTCTTATCCATCTCACTTCTGACGAGCGCCTGCCGCTTTTGAGTTAGACGTTGTTTTTCATTTACAACAAAGTCGCGGAACGCGGGCAGAGGGTCAGCGGGAGGCTATAAGTGAAATGTTCAGCACAAGAAGCATTAAGATGCGCTAGAAGGGGTACCTTGTTAGCAGGAGGTTGGTTTGCCGTTGAGGATGAAGATGGCGCAGTTGCAGGTGCAGGAGTGGATGACTTTGAGGGAGGATTAGAGATCTGGGCTCCGTCTGGACCATTGACTGCAATCTTCGGAGCTTCCGTCTTGGGTGCGTTGCTGGCAGAAACCGATGCCATCGCAGCTTGCTTTCTTGCAGGCGGGGGGATATAAGCATTCGATCCCCGCACGACAGCACCGTATCTGCCATGGACATGAATAAAATAGCCTGCAGCGAGAAGTGGAATACGGACTTTTCTTCCTCGTTAGACTCTCCCTCCTCAGCAATATGACCTCTTTCTTCCAACACGTGAGGATTAGTGGTAACTGTCTGTGCAAGAATGGAGAACATATAGCACATCTATAAGATAACAGGATCAACTTACTCCAAGAATCTCATTAGCAATGCGCTGCGCCTTGCGTTCCCTTTCCTTGAAATCGGCGCCCGACCGATCAAGCCTGGTCGTATAAACCTCCTCGTCAAAATTAGTTCTGACACCAAACAGCTTTTCATTCACTGCAAACTGGTCCCATGAGGAATTACCAGCTGCAGTGAACGTCTCATCCGCGTGTCCCGAGGGCGTGCTTGAGCCATCGGTAGCAGGTTGCCAAGCCTGCAGCTCTCGCTCTCTGACGAGCCCCTTCTTCTGGCTGATATCTGTATCAGTCCGGAATGCTGAGACAAAATATGGGTCACGTCAGGACAAAATGTGCCATGAATGGATGCCTACTATCGCCATTGGATGGCCTTGCATCCGCAGGTCCGGACGTCCATGTATCAACATTTGTTGAAGCGATGAACAGATGTTCCTTCAGGGGTGCTCCGGGATTAGTGAGGTCTTTGACGTCCTTGAGTGTGACACCCGTCGTATCCCCTTCACCACTTGTAGAAGCCACAACACCCTCGTAGCGTTGCGAGGTCTTCGTGGAAAGAACAACGGTAGTGCCCTAAGACTTTTCAACTTGAGATAGCGGATGAATGATATATTCATACGGTTAAACCAGCGAGAGATTGCAAAAGACCGCTGTCGTGCCTGGCACCGTTTGTCTGAGGAAGAGGTGTGAATCCACTCTGAGATGTGGGAGTGGCGGAGTTTGGTGTACGAGAAGCATTACTTGAGGGCGAGAACGTAGGCGAAGCGCGGGCACCAGTCCCCCAAGCATTTCCGCGGCTGTCGCAGAGTAAGCATATCGCATGGTGGGAGAAAGCAGAGCAGACCGAGCGGGATCAGGGAGCCCCTTCCTCCCTGATTTTTGCTGTCGAGTGGAGGCCATCACTGAGAATCAAAAAGAAAACGAAAGACACAAATGAAGTGAAGAAAACCGTCCAGACACCTGTGGATAACGCTGCAGCGAGAAAAAGCAAGCCTAGCAGACGAATCGCTGAAGGATTTACAGAATAAGTGGGACGCTGATGGTACAGCACGAAGTCGCGGTGGAACGGACAAGCAACTCGGTCCTGCGCGCTGTGTCCCCGGACACCCCGCCCGTTCGCCATCCACTCGATGCTCGTTCTCATTATATTATCTGTACTACTATACTTTACAACATATCATATTTTTCTAATCAAACGAAACATAGTCTTTCGTGTACACCGCCAATCCCTGCAAATACAACGGGTCTATGTATTAAAATGACCCTCAGCTAAAATTGTCATCTGGTCATTGGGTCACTCACCAACTGGGATATCTTGACTGTTGGCACCAGGCGTGATGTTGTATTTCTGGATCCAGTCAACCTTTCCGGCTTCCTCAACCTTGAGAACATTGATCGACGTGTGGTTGGCAGCAAGCGTATAAATAAAGCTAGGAACTGGTCAGCTGCCGCTCATAAAGAAGCAATGGTTTGGCTTACTCATGGGTAGGAGTGTGGAGGACATCAAGATCAAGTAGCACGTCATAAACATCTAAGTGGTATTGCTATAAAACGCATTTGAGGAAACAACCTAAAAAGATATTCTACTTGACTCACCGCAACTGTAGTCGGCTTGAGGTCTGCGGAGACAGAAACCTCTATGATATCGCCTCCAAATGTGTCGGTCAAGTAGTAGTGCTGTGTCAAGGGACTCTGGACAGACCAGCAGACACCCAGTTGTTTGGGAACTGTATACTGCTTGAACAGTTCTGCGCCCTTGGTGTGCATCCAATCGAGATTGATGATGTCGTATCCAGCTGCGGGATCGCCAGAGATGAACGCGTTCGACCCGGGAATGGCAGTAAGCGAGAACGGATACATGCTTTTGCCGACACTCATGATCGTTGGCTCCGCCGACAACGAGTCGTCAGCATTGATGTCCCAAATTGCGACAAAGGCCTCCATCGTACTACTACCCTTGACAACAACGATCAAACGTTCCTCATCAGCAGAAAATTGGACTTGAGTGGCACTACCCGGCACACCATATGCCGGCGTAGTTTGTGGCAGACTCATGTAGCGCACGCTGTGGCTGATAGGGATCAAACCCCTAACAAAGTCAACTTTGAAGCAGCTTAAAAATATGTCAGTAATGCCCTGGAATCGAAAGTAGAATCGCAACGAACGCAACGCCATTGATTTCGCCTCCATTCAAAACACAAGCCTTTGTGCCAGCCTTGTTGAAGACTGCGGATATAGGGAACTCCCCACCGCTGCCAACAGGCTTACCCAAAAGATCAGCGTCACCAGGGTCATCTGGGTTGATGGTAAAGATCGACATCGTATTTGCTCCAGCCTAATGTACCTTCAACGTAGTCAACATCAAACACTCAATCTACTCACATTAACCATCAATACAACATTTGCTTGCTGAGAGACCACGACGGCGCCTTGACTGAAGAGCGGAGAAGAAACTGCCATGGTGCTATTGCCACGAATCCCCAAACCACCAGCTCTGATAGCGTTACGGAAAGCCTATTTCACATGTAAACATGATAGGATCCGTCGATTGACAGGATATAAACTAACAACGGTGCCATTTGAATAAATGTCAGATACCAAGAGCTGGTTGCCCATATCAGTAGGAGTGTTGGAAGAGACTAGATGTATTTAGCAATGACCCATATGCCTTTCACCACCGTTCACGTACTAAATACGGCACCGATGGTCTTGTTCGAGGATGTCGGCGCAGAGAGAACAGGTGCAAAAGAGGCTGCCAGAATGACACTAGTTAAGAGCGACAACTTCATGATGTTCCAACCACTTTTTGCACCGAACGGATGAGAGTGATACGAGCGCAACTACAGGAAGATGCAACCATTTGACGATGCTTTATGCGAGTTATATACGTCCCAACAGGCCGCCTCGGATGAGAATGGTGGACCTTGCAGAACAGAGTACTTTCGAATCCAATAGCAGTTCCATCATAGCGCAAGTTAATACGGGTATAAAGCGAAAGGAACTCTGGGTTAGACGCTTGTGATACAGGAGCGCCGATGCACGATGGGCGGCACGGGAAGGTCTTCAATCAGTGTATCCAAGTTCTGATCCGGCTGCGCATTGTTTCGACGAACTTCACAGAACTCCGTTCTGTCGGGCAGCTGGCGATACTTATATCATAATTCTCGGGTATGTTCCTTCAGTGCTCGGTTCAACAGGATAAGGCCTCTGCCGTGCGCGAGAAGTTCGGGAAAGTCTTCTAAATCCGTCAAGTGGATACCGAGGCCACTCGGGCTAGAAAATTGTGAGGTGGCAACTGTTATATCGGTTACAAGCGACTCCGATAATTTGGTCTTGAGGCTTCTCCATGGGTCTTGGACTCCAGGCAAACAGAAACCGCTGAACTTTCTAGCTTGGCTCGAGCTGAGGGGCAGGCGCGTTGGGCCTAATGGCTGGCTCTAATTCATTACTGGTGATAGAGAAACAATGTGGTTTTGGAAGGGAATTGTCAGTGCGTTGTGCGAGGACCACCAAAAATAGCGCGGGCCCATTTATCTTCCGATCAAACTTTCGTGCCACGGCTTGTTGGAACGTTCCCAGCCCTATGAGAGGATGTCGCGCTGGCAAAGGGCATCCAAATAGTCGCTGCGAGAGAAGAAAATGTAAGCGAAGTACGTTGCAATGATGCCATATTTAATATTACTGGCTCATGGCCATGTAAACATGTACAGTTACTACTATGTAGCTTGTTATTTATTCGACGATCGTTCCTATCTACGCCTAGCTCAAGCGATTGAGCGTGGCCATCTCACATCGGCCTTCACTCGTGTCGAGTTAAGCGATTTTCCACGAATAGCCAACGCAGAGGCGATGACTACGCTCTCGGAATGCAGTCAACAACTCTACGGAAGGAGTTTCAATGCATGCAATCTGATTTAATCAAAACTATTTATGAGTGAATAAAATTATACTAATGTATTCCGTGAATAGGTATCTTTTACTTCACATACACAGCCAACCCCTGCAAGGCCTTGAGTTCTAGAAATCAGATTAATCGCATTATGTCCATTTGAGACATGATGGCACGGTATTTACCAGCAACTATTCCTGCCTTCTTCGTTGGGCCATAGTAGTCCAGCAATTGAATTTGCTGTATATCTCCAGGAGCTATGATAGAGTGCACCAGCACCCCACGCACAGCAGAAGCTAACGTGTACATATAACTAACGCCTTCGCGTGAGTTGCCCGCGTTATATCGAATTATATGAAACGCACTCGTTGCCTTTCACGGTCCCGATGTCCGTGTCCAGTGTGAAGGATCCTTTCGTAACATTATATTGCTATGCGTCGACATTTGAGCAACATAATGTTGAAATAAGCGCTGCCTACTTACTTTGACGACGTGAGTATTAACATGGCAATCAACACTGACTTCTGTTATAACGTCTGCGAAGTCGACTAGGTAGTAATTGCCAGTCTTGGGGCTGTATGTCGACCAACAGATAGCTGTCTGTCCAGCGACCGGATAGTCCGAAATCTTCCAATCATCTTGAGCAAGACTCTTTGAGCCCGTGTAATCCCATATATCATATCCTAGCGCTGCGTCGGCCGTCAGGATAGCCTTTGCACCTCTAACGGGGGTAATTCCGAAAGGTGCGTGAACGGCGTTATTCCCAAAGACAGTGCGATGTTCTTTCGACAATGAACCATCGTGCTGAAAATCCCAGAGCGCAAGGTATCCCCTTGCATGTACAGCAGGGTTGCCCTTCACTGCGACCATGAGGCTCTTATCTTCGTTTACAAAGATTACTTGGCTGACGCTTCCCAAAGGGCCTGCTGGGGGCGATGTTTCATTGAGGTTCAGATGCTTGGTGGTATGCTTAACGACTGATAATCCTTCAACCCCATCAACATCAAAGCATCTTTAGTCGCATTAGTTCCATCAAGCGTGACGGTCGAGTTGAGGAAAGTCAGACCTGACGCCATTCACAGCACCACCATTAAGGACACAGACAACCGTTCCGGCCTTGTTGAAAGCGACGGATATGGGAAATTCGCCACCACTAGCAACTGGTTTCCCAACCATTGTTAGATGTGTTGGGTCATTTGGGTCAATTTTGAACAAAACAACCGTGTTAGATCCGGCCTTTCATATCGAATTAGATCATCATTAGAGGCGCTTTCGCTTGCACATACATTTACAGTCGCCAGGAGATCGCGCTCAGGAGACACAACAACTGCACCTTGGCTGAAGAGGGGGTCACCAGGGAGTGTAGGGTTAATGCCAATGCTGCCAAGGCCTCCAGCATGCGTGATACTTCCAAACACCTTGCAAACATATGAGCGCAACAATATTTTTGTTTAAAGGAAGAATAACCAATTTTCCATCGGCGTTCATTCCAGAAGCTAGAATATAGTTCCCACTAGGCTCGTCAGTGATAGCTGGAAATCGTTTAGATGGAATCGATCGTCCTTAATTGTGACTTATGCTCACAGTAAACGGCACCCACGAATTTTGCTGACGGGACGGTTGGACTTGCAGATACAAGTATGGGCAGTGAACATAACAGAGCATATAGCGATTTAAGCTTCATGTTGGGGGTAGACGTGTTATTGAAGTGCTAGTGCGATATGTCGTACGGTCCTTATATCTTCCGCTGATGATCCAATGGGACTTTTCTTTGGGTTGTTCACAGGATCGGTTTCCATTCCATTGGACTCGGAAACTTTACCTAGGAATCCATATAATCCACGGGGATAAGAGTAACCGCAGAAATTGTTCTGAATTTGCATTTCCCAAAAACAAATTACACTGAGTGACAGAACATTTTAGTCCACTGGTAAGTAGCTAACCACAAACGTACCTCGAGGTTCCAAATCTGTGAAGATGGGATAGACATCGTATAACTACCTTGTCCAAGGAGACGTGTGGATAGCAGAAAATGTCAAGCGTGATGGTCGGATACTCATGTCATACATAACCTTCAGCACGGAGTACGTGATCGGTCGCTTCATACTTGGAGCGACAAACATGGATATTTGTCATTATTGAGCATAACCTTCCAATCCTAGCAGAGGTCCTTGCCATCGCAAGTCGTCCTTGACAGACGCAAGTAAGTCCTGTGGCTGTTTGCACGTTGTGCGCGGGACTTACATGCATCCATTGCAATAACATAGATTTATAATTATACGACACGGCCTACCCTCGTTGATTCTTATTATGTTCGTCCAGGACCATGGCTCGCGTAGCACGCCCGTTCCAACGTTGGAAACCTCTAACCAAATACAAATCGACGACCTGGTCAAACGCAATCACGCTCTGGAGCAGTCAAACAAAAAGCTCAATGAGCAGTTAAATTCTGAAGAACGCCGAGCAAAGGAAGCTCTTGCCGATATTCAGAAGCAGCAGCACCGCGAACAGCAAGAATGGCGCAAAGGTTGCGACATACTTATATCTTGCCACCGGCTTGAGAACATGCGAACCATCTCAAATCTGGAAACATTGAAGAGAAAACTCTTGCAGGAAGAAGAGGCCACGAGACGCGAAAAGGTGCAAAGATTACAAAGAGATAATCGGGTTTTGATGTTTCAAATAAGCGAAGGAGATTTGGAAGATAGGATAGCCGACTTGAAAGAGGAAAAAGAAGACCTTGTGGTGCATTATGAGGAAGCTATTGCCAATTTGCGACGAAGGCTGCTAGTCGTCACGACAGAGCGGAAGACAAAGTCAGCACAATTATTGGCACTAGAAAAGGAGAGGGATCAGACTCATGTAGGCAGTATCACCAAACTGTGCGAGTTCTGATGTTGATTTGATAGTTTCACTATCGAAGGACAAACTGTCTCAACTTCGACAGGAACATGCCACTCTCCAGGTATCAGCGGAATCAAGTACCACAAGACTTGAGCGGGTAACATTACAGCTTGATGGAACCCAGACAAAACACACCGAACTCGAACGTGCCAATGATGAGCAGAGACGAAGCATCACGGAGCTTAAGCGTCAGCTCGAAAAATGGCAGGACTTGGATACAAAGGGAAACGGAGAATTGGAAGTGATTCGAAAGCAGAAGATGGAATTAGAGGTGAAGATGGCGAGTCTGCAGGACCGCTTGCAGAAGCAAATTGCCGAGAAAGAGAAAGAATTAGAAAGGATGGCTAGAAAACAAGAAAAAATGAAGGATATTGTCCAACAATGGCAGGTGAAGAAAATCATTTTTTTGGATATCCTATAGATACCATAAACTGTTTAGGATGAAGCGAATGAACAGAAATCTCAAAGGGAGACGGCAGAGAAAGCTTTGGCAGACACCCAGAGACGTATAGAACAACTTGAAACAGAGATGAAAACTTTAACGACCAATGTAAGTATCCTATATGCATCACAATGCATCGTCTGATCATCTTCATAAGCGGGAGAACAGTGACGAAGGATATGCGACTAATCAATCTGTCAAAGCTGTTCGAAAAAGATCGCAGTCTCCACCTCAAAGTAAGAGAGCTGGGAAACGTTCTGGTGCAGACAACAATCCAAGTACATCAGACTCCTCTCGGAAAGCGAACTCGAGAAAGCCGAAGAGTAAACTGAGCTCAGTCTTGGAGGTAGGCGAGATGAGCGACGCAATGGTGCAGAAGGAGAAGCGAGGAAAATCTACTAGGAAAGCTTCGAGAAATGACAAAGGGAAAAGCTGGGTCTAGTCCTGCTGAGGTGGCAGCGACAGAAGATGATTCAGATCATGATACCGAGAAGACTGTGCCCAAGGGCAAACGGGCACGGAAGGCTCTTCCGAATGACGACGATGACGAAGTCATGGAAATAAAAGATAAGCCTAAACCAGCGAAAAGGCCGAAAGGCAAAAGTAATGCTGTTGCAACAGCAGCTGAGGATGAAGATTCGGGGACAGACCCAGCTCCTGCCAAGAAAAGGCGGAAAATCAATATTTTCTCCAATCCTGCTGAACCAACGTTTGCTTTTGTGAGTAAACTCGTCGCATTTACGTGCCTCTTTAACGGGTGCCAAGGGTAATGACATTGGCATTGACATACCAACGAATTTGTCGCCTGTAAAGAACACGACGGGAATTCCTACCCGTTCCACTTCCGGGAGTGTCATGAACAGGGTTTTGTCGAAGAATTTTCTAAAACGGTGACACTAAGCTTGATACCATTGTATTGATTTGATTAATACCTATAATTTATGCATCATGTATGATAGTACAACATTAGTATACGACAATTATGAATTATCGCCGTCAGCATGAAACTCCTCTCGACGTTGGCAAAGCGTGATTGGAGCGATTAAGGAGGCTTTTATTCTCGACCACCACACATAGATGCAACGACACCCGCGTCTCAAAGAAAAGCAGCACGCCATCTCAACACGGAAGAAGAGCCATGATGGAGGCAACGGTCAAGTTGAAAAAAACTCCCCGACCCGATTATATAGTTCGGCATACGCCGAATTTCCTAAAGCTCGAGAACCAAAATAGCTCTTCCCAAGCGTCGAAAGCTCGGATGTTTACTTGCATTGAGTGGATCCTTCATAAGTTCAGATGTTCAGATGCTGCGTTGCCCAGAATGCGGCTGGGACCAGAAGACAACCCCAACAATCCACTTATGGTAGGATCCTACTCAACACTATAATCAAATTGCAATGATGATGATGTACCGTTCTATAAGCTGCAATTCTTTACCTGGGATACACTGCACAAGGAATTGAGTTGGTGGAAGCATCTCGAATCCGAAACCGCTCGTCTCTCAGAGATGGGCTTCACACAAGTGTGGATCCCACCTCCAAATAAAGCAGAGGTCCCTGTGAGTCCACTTGATCTGTTGTTGGTCCAGTGACGGCAACTAAGGTGCATTTATAGAATGGGAGAGGTTACGATGCATACGACTTGGTGACAGATTACTTCACGTGTTCATTATCGCTTGCGCGGCTGACCATCATATCGATATAGTGGGACTTGGGAGAATTTAACCAAAAACGTTCTGTGGCAACACGGTGGGGAACGAGGCAGGAACTTCTTGAAGCTTGCGAAGTAGCACGACAGAAAGGTATTGATATTATCATCGATGCAGTTCTGAACGTATGTTTGTTTTCTTTGACCGCAAACGCCGACGAGTACGAATGTCATTGTAGCATAAACTCGGGGCCGATGAGAAAGAATCAATCCTCGCTGTTCCTGTCGACATGCAGAATCGTCTGAAAGAAATTGGGCCTGAGCGCCGAATTGAGGTGGTTTTGGCAAATGCAGAGTTCCAGTCAGCGTTAACGTTAGAGATCGTAGGGCTGGACCACATTCAACTTCGCTGGAAGAGGAGGAAAGGTGAGGATGCAATTTAAGACATGCACAGGAACTAAGAAAAGCAGTACAGCGCATTGCGATGGAATAGCGAGCATTTTACTGGTAACTCTCTCCTTTATCGTAATGAAAGTTTGCTGCAGAATATTCTAGGTTTGGATTGGGATCATCGAACACGGTCCAAAGGGATCTATCGCTTATCCGGGCAAGGACACAAAGGTTGGTCAAACTACGTAGCCACGGAACTTGGTAATTACGATTACCTCCTGGGAGTGGATGTATGATTTTGATTTGTGGCCACGCCTGCCACTGAATTTTCTTCCTAGATCGATCACAGACATCCCGAAGTGGAACAAGATTTGCTTGAATGGGGTTCCTGGATTATCAAAGTGAGCTTCTACGTTGTAAAAGATTGGTAGCACAGACGATACATATATTGAAGACTACCGGCGCAACTGGATTCAGACTTGATGCCATTAAGCACATGGATTACCGTTTTATACTTAAATTCGTGCGTATTCAAGCGAAGCGCGTGCCAACTTAGAGCTTACAATCCAAGTTGCATTACACTCGTCAACAAGTTGGAACATCATTCAAGTTATTTTCCGTGTGTACGGACCACTCTATTATGATTCCTGTCACATGGTTGATTCCTCTCAAGCTGAATTTTGGTCGAAGGAGTGAGTGCCGTATGGCTTATATCGAGTGGCTAATTATCCCCTCAGCTTGAAAGTTATTTTGCCCTACATTCGGAAACTGCGAGGAGAGGTATGCCACGTCTTCCCCAAGTGCAATCTATTGGTCTGAGGTCTTGGCAGACGGCCTTTTTCGACGTTCCACTGCACATGAATTTTCACAATGCAAGTCGGCGCGGTTCGCAGTACGATCTTCGTCGTATTTTCAACGGGACCATTGTTAAAGTTAGGCCCAACGATGCAGTGACCTTTGTGGATAATCACGAGTAAGGTTTTATCCTCTACCGAATACAAATCTTTCATTGTTCTCTCAAGTACGGTATTTCAAAATCTACCCTGTTCCTCGATTTGTTTGTTCTTCATTCCGCCGAGTAGGTGCAAGGCCAAAGCTTAGAGAGTTGGGTAGGCTTGGCGATTTTTAAGCACTATCGAAGTACATGGCCAGCTGACCTTCTTTAAGGTAGAAAACAACTTCAAAATCCAAGCATACTCTCTCATCCTCTTGAGAGGCCAAGGGCATCCGTACGATTCTATCCAATGTGGATCCTTCTTCATTTCTGACAAAGCCCAGTTGCGTATTCTACGGAGATCTATATCCAAACCCTGAATGCTACAGTGAAAACATTGCCCGAAATCTGACTTTACTGATCGGGGTTCGAAAGCTGTTTGCGTATGGCGCCACAGAAGACTATCCTGTATACAAAAATTGTATAGGATTCGTGCGGCTTGGGAATGAGCAGCATGCAGGTTGCGCTGTGCTATTGAGCAACTGGGAAGAGTACGTCCAATGATATGATGATATAGACGGTCCAATCCCTCTAATGGTGTATCTAGTGATTCTGGTACCTACGTTCATACGTTACGAATGAACGTTGGAAGAGTGCGTCGCATCATTATATTTCCTCTTCGTAGCCTTCAGGCCGCCTGTAGAAGAAGGCGGGGACCACGTTTCGTACCTTCATGCCACCCCACGGGATAGTCACGATCAGTTCTGGAGGATGGGGAGACTTCACTTGCGTCGCCAATCACGTTCAAGTATGGGTCAAAGCGGCTTAGCAACATTGGTTCTGACGTACTTCTAAATGCGCTATTTACGGGTGTTCCCAATCTAATAACCGACTGATTTCCGTCAAGAATATTCACATACATGTCAACACGTAAATCACAACTTATGAGTTCATTTCCTATTAACGCGCACTTTGAGATGATGGAGAGAATTTGCCTGATATATGTGGGGTATTGAGGCAGCTACCTATAAAGTAATATAAACAAAGGAATATTATTCCCCGCATTGAGGATGTACCTCTACAATACTGAGGATGAATATAACGAGGTGAAAAGTTTCCCTACAACGAAGCACAAGAAAGAGTGTACTACATAAAGCAATGTAATCGTCTGCAGACCAACATATCCACTTCTCTTTTTAGGCTAGGAGGGCAACCAAAGCGGCACCAAAGATTCCAACAGATCCAACTTGCGCAGCGTTAGCCAAAGCAGCATTCTTAGTTGTTGTAGCAGAGGGAGCTACAGCGGTGCCTGACGTTGCGGTGTTACTTATATGATATGTGAGCATTTTTCAAATGACTATGTGGAATGAACATACGCTGCAGATGTACCTTTAGCTGTACCAGAGGCAGCTGAGGTTGCACCTGTCCCGACAGGAGTAGTGGCAGGAGAAGTAGCTGCAGAGGTGGCAGAGTTAGACGTGCCTGAAGAGGCCGTTGGCTTACCACCAGCGCTCGTACTAGCCGCCTTCCCAAGACAGCTTGTATCGGCTGAGGAGAGAAAAGAGTTATTACGCGACCATTGGACAAAAACCAGTACTTACAGCCTGGGTTGACCGTGAAAGATGCACTTTGTGCAACCAATCCAGTGCTATCACGGAGAGTCAAACCAAGCGCCGTGCCTGGCATAAACGATATTAATTGAATCGTGATACTTGGAGCGAAATTAGTCACCAGCAGGCTGGTTGACCTGCCACGTCAACGAGGTGCCATTTTGCTGCCCAAGATCTTCAAGTGCCGTGCCAGTGGGATCATTACCATTGAGCACGCTCCTCCATTTTAACAATCGTCGAACACACTGAAAGCCAAGATACCCACCTCTACAAGAATGTGATATTTTATCTTCAGCGGTCATTCAAAGACACAAAGCGTCGACGCACCAGAAAGTATGGACCTTAAATGACTGTTAAAAATGGACGGAGAAGAGGAAATAAAAATATACACACGAGTACCACCTTGCCATGCAAGTAGAAGGGGTTGGCAAACGACAGCATTTGTGCTGCGAAATGAATACGATGGCTATGGGCTAGCGGTGCGTGGCTACTTACGGGGTATTGATTGAGAAGGAGTTCTGCTGTGCTAATGCAAAAGAGGCAGCAAGGAGGACAGAAAGGATGGAACGCATGATGGCTCGGTGTTGTGGTTGGGGATGGCAAAAGAATCGTGCGAGGGAAAAATCCCTGGGCATTCAACGTATTTATAGGCTGCGGACTAAGTTGTTTACATAAATAAACCCATGACAACGGATTGGCCCCAAACGAACAACTTGCTCCAATTTTCCGTACCCCGCTTGATTTGACTTTGGCTATGGATATGGGCGAACTTGCAATGGATAAATTAAAGAGCAACAATAATTTACAAATACGATTATGCGTGTTTTACTGAGGCGGAGAATATCATACCCGTGTGAACTTTTTCATCAAACCCTGTTGAAATTACAGGCCACGCGCATCAATAATTTAGTCTGAGACATTTGACAAGTTGACAGCGCATGCAATGTGCAATGCAATGACCCAGCCCAAGAATTGTTTGTGTCAAGTAGTAAGAAATATCAGGCGCTACCGCGCCACGAGTCAGCTTATCATCCGTAGAACCGTATCTAGCCCATAGTGGTCGCTGACATACTGAGGTATATCATCCCCGTTCTCAAGATCCTTGACGACGACGCCCATTCCAACTCGCCGTGGGGTGTCCACCTCGTATTCATCCAGCGGCAGGTACAACACCTTATCCAGCCTCCCTGCCGGATACTGCGACGGCCCTTGATACCCCCACGTGTGGCCCTCCTTCATGTCTTCCGGTTTATCCCACGCGTCTTGTAAACCCAGTTCTGCAGGATACTCGTGCTCGTTTTGCCCAATAGCATTCATATCGCCTGCAATAATTCCTCCGCAGCGTTCGCCCCCAACAAACAACAACTTTGAGAGTACGTCCAACTGCAATCGTCGCGCTGGCTGCCCGGCCGGCAGCGACTCTAGGTGCGTGCTAATAATGCGCACCACGCGCGTCGCGCTCCGGCTGTCCCTCGTGGGATCGAATAATCGGATGTCAACAATGACACCGGTCCGCTGATAGATGCTCGACGCAAAGTGCATGATGGCGCACCCAACTATGGGGACCGAGCGAGATACGAGGGTGACATTGCCATACGCAGCTCTGTCGGGCCACTTGTCGGGCGACTTGGGTGCGACGACGAAATTTGCTCGGACCCACGTGTCCGCGAGAAGGTAAGGGTACACTTCGGCCTTGAGCTCTTGGAGCAGGATGCAACAAGGCTCTGGCGCCTCGCCCCTTTTGCAACCGAGAATGTCTAGCTCTAAATGCCGAAGAGCGGCATTCAAACGTTCCATAACGCCAAGTGCATCATAGTTGACGTTCCAAGTGATGATGCGAACTTGGGATGGATACTTTCTGTTCTCTGCCTTGTCAAAGTGAATATGCTTCCATTCCTTTATCGAAGGTCGATATCGATAAGCGTTCAGTTTGATGAGGAGATTGGGGATGACAGGGGCCGTTGGATTTGGCATTTGGTGTGGTAGATCTGGATGAGGACGAATTATATCGACAAGGGAGCGCTTGTGGTGCTTGGTCAAGTGCTGACGATGTTTCTGAGGAAGAAACGTCCATAGATTCATTTGTACATCAGATTGCTGGTGTGGGCGTCAGTTAAGACTTACTGATCCACTTTATCAAGTGCCGATATATCGCCTGACTAGCGATGAAACCGCTCCTCACGGAAGACACGAGGCAAGGTCCGTCCCATGGTTCCTTTGAAATTCCTACGCATGTATTACTCAGGGTAATGTACCATAAATGACCAGTCAAGTTCATAGTTCAGCTTCTGCCCGTGCTATCTTCTGCAACGTGAAGGCACGAAGAACGTTCAATTTAACCTTGATCTCATCCAGCTTAGCATCTGAAAGCGTACGCTTCTTCCAAATGGATTCTAGGCTGCGAATCATATGTCAATCGACACAATGTCGGTCCGTAAATGCTTAACCCACCGTTTCGACTCTTTTTCGATATATTCAGCTGCCCCACCCACAATCTTTTCCATAGGCTTCAAGTAGTGTTTAGCATCTACATCTGCACTCTTCGCCATTCTCAAGGCTTCTTGGTAGATAGTATTCTTCGCATCTCCGGCTGCGGCAAAGAACTTTTGCGCCAAAGCATCAAACTCGGGTAGACGGCCAGCCTGTTTCGGAATTAGTGCGCGTGAAAGATCGGATGGGATGCTACAAACTTCGTCATTTAGTCCTCCTTCGACAGCACGTTTCGTGCCGCATTTTTCATTCAGGAAATTAACAAAATCGTCCGCGCTCCTTCCACCACTGTAATCAATGGGTTCCTTCGA
Organism: Amanita pallidorosea; assembly: GCA_023014475.1. Taxonomy (NCBI): domain Eukaryota; kingdom Fungi; phylum Basidiomycota; class Agaricomycetes; order Agaricales; family Amanitaceae; genus Amanita; species Amanita pallidorosea. The sequence continues at coordinate 97,983 of JAEBUS010000058.1, forward strand.
GCCAGCAGGGAAAAACTTGAGCGTTGGGAATCCCTTAACTCCATATCGTCCGGCAATCCCCTTATTTTTCTGGTCATCCGCGTCTATGTTCGCGACAATGCACTGCTTCTCTATCAGTATCCAATCAAACAATTGCCCCACAGACTAACATTGCTTTCGGGTTTGAAAACCTTTGCCACTTTAATCCTATTAGCGGATTGCACGATTGGAATATGAATACGAATACCTTCATTATATACGGGCTTGAGAGTTTTACAGTGACCACACCACGGTGCCTTGTATTGACTTTAGCATAGGACGGATGAATGGGTAACCACACTTACAGTGAACGATACAAGAACATTATTTGACTCATCCTAAAGCATATTAGCTATCATACTTCCATGGTATGACATTTAACACCGACAAGTGCAACTTCATCGAAATCTTTATAATCAAGGACACGGTATTCGGGAGCAGGAGGAGGTTTGATGCTGGTTTTCACGCCCGATTTCTGAGTTACACTGTATGACGTTAGTCGATGACCGTGATCGCACAATTCGAAGACCTACAAAGCCGCAAGACTGTCCAAGTCGCGCCCTGATTCATATGGTTCGTCCTTTCCATCAGCGTTAAACCACTTAAGAGCTAAAGCATGATTAGTCTATTCGCGCCTACTCCGGGCTTCGTAGGGAACATACTAGGGAATCCTGAAACGCCATACTTTCTGTCCAAGAGGTTTACCCTTGCCGTCCGCGTCCACCTTCGCAATCACAACTTTATCTTTGGAACTTGCGAAAGCATCTGCGAGTTGCTCGTATATCGGAGCCAAACTCTGCCAGGAAGAGCAATGAGCTGGCATCAATTACGCTCGTCCCATGCCAATTACCTTGCAGTGACCACTATAATGCAGGGAACGTAATTCATGGGGATGCTGAACGAACAAAGGAACTATAAAACATACCACCAAGGAGCAAAGCTAGCCATTCGTTAATATATTTTAGAGCAGCCGGCAAAGGTGGTCACGAACGTACAATTCAACAAGAGCAGGCTTCCCTTTGCCAACGACGGAATCAAAATTGGAAGGGTCAAGCTCTACAACATTCGATGCACTGACAACCGCGACAAAAGCGAAGTAAAGGAATGAGAGTAACCTCATGATATGAAGAAGAGAAAGAAACCAGTTAGCCAGTTATGTCCGCGCGCGTGGCAATATGATTGTGACGTGGAGGTTTGTCAGCGACTCAATAGTCGTCTGTGCATTGCGTGCCGTCTGACCAAAAAGGACATTGTGTGCTACTCCTAGTTGCTAGCTCAACTGTACAGTGGGAGGACCAAGTACCCACGTAGCCAAAGATCAGAAAATCACGCGAAATCTTATCAGCCACAACCATCACGCCGAGAGCCCCTGTCCACATGTCCTATCAACACGACAACAACATAGAACCTGATGAACCTGAAGGAGACCAATACCTCGATACAAACGATGTAGCTGCGGAGGTCAAAGATGATGGAGACCATCCAATGGACGACGACGACGACGAGCCCACGGCAGGCCCTTCGCGTCTACCGGAAACCAATTTCGTTCAGGATTTCCAATCCCACGACGGATCTGTGTTTTGCGTCGCCTGTCACCCCACGGAACCTCTCGCTGCGACCGGTGGCGAGGATGACGTGGGGTACATCTGGGACATCACAGATGGCGAGATCATCGAAAAACTGACGGGACACACAGATAGTATCACTAGCGTTGCATGGAGTGCAGATGGCGAGATGATCGCGACAGGTGGGATGGATGGCAAAGTTCGGCTATGGAGAAGAGTCGGGAAAGAAAATTATAGAATTTGGGAGTTTTTGACCGAGTTACAAGGCCCCGACGAAGTCATGGTATCAAATCTCCTGATTTGTCCCCGGTCTACCGATTAAACAACTCCACAGTTTTTGCGTTGGCACCCAAAGGGTCCCGTTCTCCTCGCAGGGTCCAACGATTCCACCTTATGGCTCTGGCAATGTAAGGTTTTCACATGTAGAGAAGGCATCCATCTACATCTGTTCTGACAGTACCCTCTGGTAACACGATGCAAGTATTTGCTGGCCATACAGGCACTGTCAACTGTGGTGAATTCACTCCGGATGGTATGTCATGCGGCCCCTGTTGATTGTAGCCGCTCTCATAGGCCATTAACAGGCAAAAAAATTGTATCTGCGTGTGGAAACAATACATTCATCATCTGGGATCCTCGCTCGCCCACACCCGCGTTCAAACTGACGGCCGAGGACGCCAGGTTCAACCTGGATGGTATTACGTCGCTATCAGTCAATTCATCCTCGACTTTAGCCGTCGTAGGCGGTGCAGCGGGTAGTGTCCGCGTCATTAGTCTCACTAAAGGAGAAGGTCGCCGCGGCACTCGGAGGACACAAGGAAGGTGAAAGCGTCGAAGCAGTCGTATTTGCGGATTTGCTAGGCAGCGGCTCTGGTCCCGGCTTTGCAATCACTGGTGGGACCGATGGCAATATATGTGTTTGGGATCTTAGCACGAATAGGTTACGAACGAGGCTCCAGCACGAGGTGAAGTGAATGTAGCATCCTCGCGCTACCAAAGCTAAACGTTTTATGATAGGATGCAATCACGACTTTACTCGTTCATCCGGCCCCAAAGCCTTTCGTTGTCGTTTCAGGTTGTGCTGACGGTACACTGCGGACATGGGATGCCCGCACTGGTGCCATTTTGAAGGAGCATAAAGGACATGCTGCTCCAGTCCTCGGCGCCTCTTTGGGTTTGAATGGATCCGTTGTCGTCAGCGCTGGAGACGATGACATTGCGCTTGTATACACAACTGAGCCGGCGGAGGACGAATGAGATTGTCAAATTAGTGGGGGCTTATAATCTGGAAAGAATATAGATGCGCTAGGCTGTACGTCTAGATATACTATTACATAATAAGATATCCGTCAAACCAGGTTACCAGGCACGTCTTCGGCCAGCGTTTGATCCTGAGGCCTGAGGTACGAATGCTTGAGCAACCCCGTTGCCATCGATTAATCGCGAATGCCAGGAGACTGGAAGCAATGAAATGAATTCAGCTAATTTGAGGTTGGCATCCATCCTTTAAACGCACGGCCAGTCTCCATAACCAAGGGAACATACTATGCGTTTTAAATACCGGTTTTGTCAGCGGTATCAGGTTGGTCGTGACTCTGCGAACCTCGGCACGAACATGATCAGCCGCTTCCCAGCTGCCAGAGGCTTGACGAATATCCCAAAGAGCATTCATATCGAAAACATCAGGATGTCGAAAGGCATGACAGGCAAAGCCATCCATTGAACGAGACACGCATCAAGAGCCGACTATTCCTTGGTTACGAATGGGAATTACATTCGGCTCAGTATCATCTATCATGTAATGTAGAGCAGTGTACATGTCATAGCAATGGTTGTGCCTCGTGTCCACGGTCCCGGTATCGTCGGACCAGCCGTACGTTGCGAACACCGCTGCTCTGCTCTTCTACTAGTTCAACAATTTCATAGCCTCCCTTCTTTGGGAGGAAGATAATCCACAACCAGTAGTAGATGCCACAAACCTGTGCCAGATAAACGAAGCACATTGACAACACTTTCATAAGACTCACGGCTAGGAGAAGTAAACCAACAACGCAATATCTGCGTATGCTCAATAAAGCGTCTCATGCCGTACTGACGATATACTCACGTGGCATACCAGAACGACACATCTGCTTGGCCGGGTTCTGGGGGTACCCTGTGTGTGTGTGATAATATGTCAATTCTTCCTCTAGTTCGGTATGCACATTGAAACCTACCATGGCATCAGAAGCAAGAAAATGTTGACAAATAGATAGGCAAGAACGTATATGTTTCTCGCTTGGAATTCGGATGGCAACAGCCCTGCGATTGACCGCCGTTTTCGTATTCTCCATATCCCGAAGCACATGACTGAATGGAAGATCTGAATAAATGATGAGCTACAATATGCATTACTGTTTACCGCCTTACAAGGTGGGGGTAAGATGCTAAGTCAAGAACGAAATTGAATGCGTCCTTGGCCGGCACAGCCAGTATGACCAGATAAGTCAAAACGCCTTTGAGAGCAACAGGACCCAGTGGCGTTCCAAACGGTTTTATGGACGAAAAAAAGCCTGGATAAGGAAGAAGTCCTTGCCTTGCTATCTCACGAATCATGCGAGCCTAACCACTTTCAGACTATTGCACATCATCATGGTAATAGCGACAAACCTGGCCAATTGTCTGAAGGAAACAGGATATAGTGAATATCACAATTGATCAAAATGTTGAACATACGACAGCAATCTGGAGGACATCAATCGATTGGCCGTTGCGATTGAGAGCGACTTACAATATTACCAAAGCAGCTCAGGGCTACTAGCAGAGGGAGAAGCTTGGCCGTGACGCCATTACCATAGACACGTCTGAAGAACAATGCTGCAACAAGTTGACCCGAATTTCGAATATCATCCGGAGGCACGGCGGCAACGTATGCCATATTGATGAAGAGGAACAATGTGGCACTGAGGGAGAGCGAAAGGATACTAGCTTTCCGAACAGTGTGTACAGGATGCGAACCCTTGACTTCCGCTAAAACGTAAAATGCATTATGCCATCCATGGAAAGAGTGGTTGGTTTTGACCTGCGAGCGTGCGCCTTTCAGATGACAAGAAAGTATGTATATATCGGGCTGGACGGACCATTGCTGTTGCAAGGGCATTAAAACTTGTCGATGTGTTGGCAAATGGATGAGCAAAGTTAGCAAATGGATCGCGAACTTTTGTCAATCCCAGTAATACCGCCACGCCAGTGAGAATAACGCTACAAAGTATCAAACGGGAATGGCGCATAGTCAAATCAACGCGTACAACACTAGTGAAATGGTCTTTAGAATGGTTAAGACATTGACTATTCTGAGAGACCATTTAGTGGATAGTGCTACAACTGATGGCAGAGTCAGTGATGTCGCAAATTAGGACCACAATATTTACTTGAAATTGTTATGAATACACAAACGAGCGCTGTAACAGTTTGGCGCACTGGGGTTATGTGCATTTCGATTGCCGTCAGAAAGTACTGGGCAAACACGATGGAATTTGACGCGCTAAATCTGCACATTCCAAATCAGTGGGCCTGTACACCCATCAAACGCGCGTTGCACAAACGAAACAAGAATTGCGCATATCGCAAACGTCGTAGATACCAGGAATTTGGGCTTGGGGTACATTTGCTCAAGAAAAACAACTTCACCACCCGAGCGTTTCGGGAATAAGGATGCCAGTTCACAATATAGCATAAGGCCAGCTAGATCACGTGCTCAATAATTGATCATACTGTGCAATGGATTGAAGTTACCACCAGCACAGAGAGGAGCAATAATCCAGCACAAGAACAACACTCCGACTGACCCAACTGACTGGAGGATGACGCCAGGAACAGCATATATGCCCGACCTGGAGCATTTAAGTCTCTGATCAGAAAGAAGTGATGCTACGAACCCGACCATCTGTCCCATGTTCAGCATCATGGCGGATAGCAATGTTACTTCATGTCCGAGTGGGTTCAGCTCCAGAATGTTGTTAGGTTAGAGCTTATATTAATTTATTAATTAATGTCCGTTACAGTACCTTTTCTATCGGAACCCCTGGTGCTTCTGGCAAGTCGTCTTTGGCAGTGGAATTCGTATCATCTTGCCCATCTTCGTTCGCAATATCGTGTGGTTCCATTTTCCTACTCAGGTCCGCGTGTGACAACCGAAAAGGGCATGAAGCCTTTTATACTCGACACCTTGTGCCATTCCAGAGGCATATGGCGCATAATCTATAAGTATGTTAGCACTCAAACACTTATGTTTTACGGTAACCAAAGTGATACATTTGAACCAGACATTTCCAGCTCACAGAATACCGTCATGAGTATTTTCGTGCACGGTGGTTGTTTGAAATAATGATGGAGTTTTGTGCTCTGGTGACGCTGACAGTCACAATGCAATCATGTCTTTCCACAGGAATCGCACCCGGCACGATAAAGCACAGTCGCCCCAACATCTGGCGCCCCACCCCACTGATTCCTACTTCCCATACGGCAACGCTCAACAAGATCATGGGAATGTGTCGATGACGGCAAGGTCAAGGACGCGTTCTGCAGTAGAACCGCATTCCAACTCTCATGCCAGTGGGCCGATACCCTTTCCGGAACCTCAGTTATACCGCTCTGTTTCCGAACGTGTAGTACCGCCAGCCTCAATTCCAGCCAATAATTTAGTACACAGTCAAAGTACTCGCAGCTTTAGAGCAACCAGCTTGCACAGAGGCCCATCCGCCTCATCCACCGCATCTTCATACTATCAACCCTACGACGATTTCACTTTAGAAGAGGTATGCTGGCACATAATGCTCCTTACAACAGGTCTTATCCATGCAATAGAACTATTATGCGGATGCATATGAACACATCCCAGACGATTTTAGTCGTTTAGCGTAAATCTTTTCACATCGAATCCATTACGTTTGCTAACATTGAAGAAGGCTTGATACTGATGAACCTATCAAGCGGTTTCAGAAGGGTGATTTGCCCGAGACTGAGCAAGAATGGCACAAATTAGTACTACCTGAGGCCCGAGAAGCTTTGGGAAAGAAGGAAGTACAAAGACAATCTGTTATATTTGAAGTTATCAAGTCAGAACGGGACTATGTCGCAGACCTGCACTCCATTCGAGATGTGCGTTTCTGGCATTCATACTTCTGTCATCCTAGTAGACCTTGAATCAGGTATTTATTAGCGGCTTACGAAATACTCCTCGCCCGATAATTCGACCATCGCAACGGGCAGATTTCATCAAGGGCGTCTTTGGAAATTTGGATGAAATCATCAGATTGCATGAAAGAATGCTTGTCACCTTATTCAAGCGCCAATTGGAACAGCACCCTCTTGTGCACAGCGTGTCAGATATATTTCTAGACAGTATGTTTTCCTACAAATTACGATGTAGTCTCTGACAAGACCATTGACCCAGCCGTCCTCAGGGTCGAGTTTCGGTCTTCATATGAAATCTACATTGAACATTATCCCCTTTCTGATTCAATGCATCGTAAAGAACTGAAAAACAACCCAGCATATAAAACCTTCCTCGAATCGGTATCAGATGATCCCCGTGTTCGAAAACGCGACATTATCACCTTTTTATCTCGCCCAGTGACCCGCCTACCTCGATTGAGCCTTTTATTGGAGCAGATACTCAAGTTGACCGAGCTTGATCATCCTGACTTGGAATCGCTTCCAACCAACTCTTAGCATTCTAAGCAACTTTCTAAAGAGCACTCAGCCTGGTATCGCTGCCGCTGAAGGCAAAGCCAAACTTTTGGATTTGTGCGAAAATCTAGAATACCAAGAGGGCGATATTCTCGTGAGTCCCTCGTTGAATCTGAATCTACTTTGTGGTCAAGACAACCCATGCAGGATTTGGATCTAAATGACGATAGTCGGACAGTGGTTTACTCTGGACCTGTCATGCGACGCGCTCGCGGAGAGACCGGATTTTCTAGTTGGACCGATTTGACTGCCACACTCCTGGATAATTATTGTGAGTTTCATCTAGAAATTCATTTAGCTTGCTTCTTTCCGATGCCCATTTTTAAAAGTTATCCTAACACGGGATGTTAAAAGGCCGAAAAAAATCGTGAAACAACAACTAATGTCTCGAGTAAGTATATTTTCACCGTGCTCTGTCACGTCTTAATTATACTAGCCCATACCGTTGTCCCATCTTCGATGTGCATCATTTGATACACCATCTGAAAGTCGCAGGGAAAAATCAGAAGAAGGGGGTATACAAGGTCTGTGGCATCAGAATGTCGACATTTTCCCTTTCACCGTATATCATGCATCAAATGCTTTGTATCGAAGATATACCCTATTCGTCACAAGCGAGAGCGTGAGACGACGCTGGAAATCCATGTTCGAGGAAGCCATCGGTATATATAGGGTCAGGCAAGAAGCTAACATGGTCGGTTCATTTCGAATGTCCGGTATCAGTATCCCTGATTAAAACAACAAGTGGTATTATGCTCGTACTTTGTCGGACGGTTTCTTCCGGGCTTCCGGGCAGAAAGTGACAGGCAACCCAACTACTGCTGCACCGTTTAGTTAGGAGCTGGAGTGTCTCGGATTAATCGAGATCTGACGTGACTTTAGCTAGCGGCGACCGCAGGTATATCGTGGTAGGATGTCGAACAGGTGTATATGTCTCGACTTGGGGAACAAATAGTACGGAAACCTTTTTTTTTCACTTCCGCGCGCTTAGGCAACTTTTCTAGACTTTAGGCGGGTCCTTGGCCTGGAAAATCCCACCCAACTTGCTGCTGTACATGACTTAAGAGGAAAGCAATTTCGCAGGCTCCTCGTACACTACGAACATTCCATACTTTCTTACTCGCTCGATATCCTGGCACGGGTTGCTATGCAACAAGCTCAACCATCAATATTGGATGCCTCGATGGAACGTGTCGCTGGTAAAGACTCCAATGTCTTATTTTTCAGATTGGCGGAGGTCGGGCAGCGTATGTTGGGTAAGTCTCCAGTCGATCATGACTAGTTCTTACTTAATACCATTGTGAAGTCATGTATGCCTCCAAGCGACTGTTGCAAATCAATCCATCTCTCCATGTCTTGGAAGCTGTTGACTCGTCCGGGGTAGTTGGGAAGCGAAACAAAAAGCCGACAACATTCCAACTTCTCGGAGAGGCAAGCGCGCCTTTCTCGCTTTGTATAAAATCTGATCGACCAAATATAGCCTGGTTATGTACCCAAGGACGCCTTTGATATTTCTCCTCTAAGCAGAACTGTGGGCATCGTCACACACGATGGCATAGTCATTTCTGACCCCACCAAGTATGTTTGTTAAAACTCTGCTCAGAATCTTGCCTGAGATACAAGTTGCAGTTTTGCCAAGTCTAATGCTGCTCTCGTGCCGGACTTGATTTCCAGCAGTGACGCGTCCGAACTGAAAAACCGGTTGGAGGGAGCAAAACCACTAGGTTTGGTGCGAGTCACGTCAGACGAGCTGATGATTATTTACAACAGTAAGTCAAGTAAATGCACTGTCTCCACATGCTTGGCTGAACGGCCAAACAAAAAAGCTCTTGGTTGTTACATCACAAGGCGTGGTACATTATCCCGATCAGCCGGCTTCGTGAAGTGGGAAACAAAGGCGCAATCATTCGCGTACCGCGGAAGACACGTTCTCCTCTTTTCATCGGACTTCGTAGAAATCCGTGACATGCGAAATGGTCGTCTGCTTCAGACGATCGATGGTGTTGACATTAGACTGTTGTACTTCAACCCCAGTCTCGGGAATGCCGATCCAATCGTTTTGTGCATGAAAGGAAGAAAGGACGATCAAGAGGACGTTGGCAATAAGATTGTGGAACTCATAGAAACGGTAGAGTGGAAACCTACCTCTCCTATCAGGGACGTGAACACGATTCCCTACCGGAACACCCGTGCTTTGGGACGAATGGGACATATGATGCATGCGGGCTATCATAGCTTCGCATTTTCTGGTTAATATATTCTTCGCTGTATCATTACTGCATAGCACTACGAAAGTATCCAAGGGGTGTATCATATGGTGTACGGATAATACACGCGATCAAGTAATCGACAGTCAATGAATCCTTTATGCAATGGTTATATTCGCCGGAGCATCATCAGGCGTGGATTTGGGGAAGGTGACAGTCAGGACGCCATTCTCCATCTTCGCATTTATTTGGTCCTCCTATGCAACAATTATTCAAAATTCGATCCGATTATGGGAAACGCGCAACTCACCTTTACGCCCCGAGGAAGCAGTAGACTTCTCGCCAGCTTGCCAAATCTCCGCTCGCGCACGGCATAGCCGCTCTCCTCGTGATCAGACGAAATACGGCTCTCGGCAGATATATTCAGACGGCCATTGTGGACGTCGATCTGCACGTTCTCCTTGGTAAGGCCAGGAAGCTCGAATGTCGCAGTTACGGTGTTGGCTTCTGCGTTCTCGTGCAAATCCATTCTGTGGGAAATCAGTTAGATGGGTCTAGTTCAATGAGCAAAGATAGTAAGTACTTGCCTTGGCTTCAAAGCCCGTACAATGTCACCATTGCCGGTCCTACGCTGAGGCGCCGCGCCACTAAATGGCCCACAGTGCGCGCTAACGACCTCGTTCAAGAGGTGATCGAATCCATGAAAGGGTTCGTAGAGGAAGAGAGTAGTCGACATGATTAGAGGTATTTCTGAAATCTGGATTGGTTTACGCCTTGAGTTTCTGTCGTCCTTTATATACCCACCTAGCCAACCATATGTGTTATCTTCTAGCACGAACTACGGACGGAGCAGAACTTGGTAGAAGAGCCTTGAATCCTCGAGAGACGAGAAGAGGGTTCTAGAATGCTCCAGCATTGAGAAAGGTGAAGGCATTGTCAGCGAAAGTATGACAAAATTGTCATGGACATTGATATATTGATGAGTAAGCGATTGTCACCGATATCGGCCGTGTGTGGGAAAGGCGATTTCCGTCCTTTACAGCCTCTCCGCCAGCGTCCTACTACTTGCACAAGTATCAGAGTCTCTCCGCGGCACAGCTTTTGGTACTCATATCATTCTAGTCCTAGACGCTTGTGCTTCGCATATCGTTCCGATACCAGGGGCTGAGCTGAGCTTGCCATTGGCAAGTTCTGCCCAGAACCTGACCGCTTCCCGCGCATCAAACCCAGCGTGCCCCAAGAACCTTGCAGAAAAAGCGTTAACCTCAATCTCTTGTGCTTCGGGCGGACCTTGACGGGCTTCAGCATATTTCTATTGCTCATCGCTCGCTATTTTGCCTCCACTCCCAACATCATTCATAGGATTTCATTGACGAGTTTGTCAAGCCATCATAAATTCTCCCAATCCCGACCACTGCCTCGAACCCACGTCCGGCTGACCCACGTCCAGCCAATCCAACTTCCACTTCCAGGCGATCCCCTTCCTGGTATCCACATCAATTCGCGCATCTTCCTACCACCTCTCACAACAAAATGCTCAAAAATCTACTCGAAAGACGAAGAAACCGAAAAAAGAAAGGAAAAGAGAAAGAAACGTCACTTAAAGTACTAGGACCTCCGGGAACGACTACATCATCCCTGCCTTTGGTTGTACTTATTCGTGTCCGTCAGGTCCTCATTCTCCCAATCCCAACCACTGCCCCAAACCCACCTCCACCCAATCTATTTCCCAGTCACCTTTATGTGATCCAAGGCACATTTGAAGACATCAGGCGCTATGCTGGTGAAACTGTAGATTGGTTGATCAAGGTTGCACATCTCATCTTTGATCCTGCTGGTAGAGGCCAGTTATTCACTCATACATCAGGCACAGTGGATGATTGGTATGAGGTTGGTAGAACACATGAGTGGCGGCGGGTGGCCCGGGGTGAAGAACTTCAGCCTGGGATCTATGAATATGACACTGATTATCCTATCATTCTCTCCAAGATAAGCGAGCGCCATGTCCATTCACGGACTTCCTTAGCCTCAGTAAACAATGCTAACCATTTTAGTGCTCTCATCAGGAAGCGTGATGGTGACAGATGTGTGGTGACTGGAGCACCAAGATCTCTTATTGCATCCCATCTAATCCCAAAACGTATTGGTTCAGATGGTGCAATAGATGTTGTGACAAGATTTTCTGGAGCAGCAGCAGCACCAGGTATTGATAGGTTTAGTCCAAGGATTGGCATCCTTCTTGTCAGCACACTGGATAAACTGGTGGATCTTTATGAAGTAGGTTTCTATCATGAGACAGTAAGCTGTTACATTGAGTTCTACATCATATTATTCAATACCTTCACCTTATAGGACAACACCTATCTTCTCCATAACTTTGTCAGTGATGAACCTGATCTACCAGTTGTTGGCACAACTTATGAAAATCTACCTGCATCTTCCCAACCCCCCCTTCACCTTTTCCGGGTGACTCTTTCAGTCCACGATGGAACAGAGTCTTTGCCTGAGAAGGGCACATTTGATTGGCACTACCTGCAGTGTGTTCTCAAAGTTTTTGGTACCCAGGCATACAGGAATCTCCCTGGGATCACATACTTTGTTTATCCTTTCAAAACAGAATCAGATGATTCAATTGATGAATACCCAGACAATGATGACATTGAGTCACCATGGCCTACATATCACTGGGACCGATTTCTCAGGGAACAAGGAAAGAGACAGATGGAGAGAGAACGTCACAAAGCAGTGGAAAAGTGGACTTCAGAGGTCTCAACTGGGGATGAAACACAAGCTGCATATGTAACATAAATCCGAGCACTGGTTGTTGTCAGAAACTGTATTAACTCTTCTTGAATATAACCAAGGAATAGTCAGTCTATAATACAATTTTAGTGTGACTCAGAAAACGATGCCTAGGAACTTGGCTGGGACGGCCTCCGCCTAGCTAGCATAGCCAATCTTTCGTCTTCCCACCGCTGGAGTTCTTCCTTGAACTTCTCAACGCGTGTCTCGTTCAATGGATGGCTCTCGCCTGTCATGCCTTTCGACATGTGACCATCTCCATCCTTTGTAGGAGAAGAACACCCAACCGGCGCGCGCTCTTCCCAAAACCTGACCGCTTCCCGCGCATCGAACCCAGCGTGCGCCAAGAGCCTCGCGGAAACAACGTCAGCCTCGATCTCTTGTTTCCAGCTGGTACAGTGCTCCCCAATCTTGATGAGCTCCCCAGATCCGACTTTGCCCAACTGAGCGACGGCATCATTGACAAAGGGCCCGAACATCATGGTGATGGGGAAAATCAACACACGGATGACGTCGGCGGCGATGGAGAGGATACCAGGGACAACGACAGTGGAGGACGAGAGGGTTTCCAAGTGATGTGATAGGATAAGATGTGATAGTTCGTGGGCGAGGAGGATGGCGAGTTCTGTCGTTTGTTCGTGGGTAGGTTTTGGTCTTGCAGCTGGTGTGTTTGAGGACGAAAAGAAGTTCCCGAACATGTGCGACCACCACGAGCGGTCCTTCTCCACCGGGGCGTCTATCGGATACTTTGTGAAAATCTCGTCCAAGAAGCCGGAATAGACTACGATGCCACCCCCGCCATCTGGACCGAATCCATGAGAGAAGGCGTTGGGCGCGTCTGGTCTTTCAACGAGGAGGAGCGAATACGGCGGTCCAACGAATGTTTGTACGGACTGGGCTTTCCTCTTGCAGACCAGGCGGTGAAGGAACTCGGAGGCGCGCGGGCGGGGCGTTAGAGGGTATTCGGCGGGCGGAGGCATAGGTAAATCATCGGGGCCTCGCTCCGACCAATCCTGGCACATTTCCGACTCGCGAAGAAGGATAGGAATCGTTGCCTCTAGTCTACGCAACGTTTCGCTGACCCAAGCATATCTCCAGTCACTTGACGGTATATATCGCGGTGGGCCGTCTTGGCGCAGGATATCTTCCACAACGCGGTACCACCCTGGACCAGCCAGCTGCTGCGCTATTTCTTCCTCTTCTTCCGGAGACAGAATGATCATTCTCCATCTAGGTAGAAAATACACGGTCAGAAACTACGACAGCAGATGAGAGACATCAAGCGCTTACCTCCCGGTCAGTGGAGTCCGCTCAAGACTAGCGATGACAGTAGCCCAAAACAGCGTAAAGGGGACGAGAAAGAGAAAATTAATCATCAGCGTTCGGGAGCGGATCCTCTTTAGAATCTTGTTGACTTTTTCTTCTGACGTCTGTACACCGTACAGGGCAGCATGTTTGATGCATTTCCTTGACTTGTAGTTACCGAACAGTATGACGGGAATGAATGTCATGGCTATACGGCCGGCGGTCCTTGTGAATTCTAGGGCCGTTGATGCCTAAGCAAGTAAAAGACGTATGGAGCCTCGCGTAATCGGGTATCGTACCTTCAAGATACTAGCCATGAGGGGAAGAAGGGCCTGCCTCCTTGGCGTCGAGTGGAACCTGGCCGCCGGCGCCAACTTTTGATGGCGCCCTAGTCGTAATGCAGAGTGACCTGGGTGGATCGATACTGAGCGGAGGAAGCTGCGTGATACTTGACGCAACATTGGGCATCGTCCTTGTCAGCAGCGCTGATACAACGTCTACTTACATATCGCTGTTCACACGAAATGCCGGACCCGTGATGCACGCTGACTCGGATTCATCTTGATATACACTTTCTACCCGTACATTCATGAGATAAACGTAGCCTCGATATACATCGTGCCTTTGACTTCCACTCCGTCTTCAAGCCCAGCGATAATGGCGTTGGGACCAGTCAGAGTCAGCGTTCCAGGGTTAATCCACTGAACAATATATCAACCGTCAACCCCTTCAAACACAACGCGGCAAAGTTCATACCTGATAAATGTATGGCTTCGTCCCCGCAACATAATTGACCGCCATCTTGATCACGTATGGAATCTCAGCGAGCACGTCCACCTTCTCAATCAGGCCTTTGGGATCCGTCAGATCCACCCTCGTACGCCCTTTGACGATACCCGTCGCTCCCTCGACCAGCGATGGCCCAGCCCACTGGAACAGAATCTCGCTTGGCACATCATAATCCGTATCAGGATCACGAGCGAGGTTCAAATGCGTCGCCCTTGATTTGACCTCGGCGCCATCCTCCTGCTCCTCGTTCGGCCACTTGGTCTCCGCCGTCACCGCCGCCAACTGGCCGTTCACCACGAGCGAGCCGATATTGACCGCGACGCCGCCCGAGCCAGCACCATTGCGCCCATGCGTGTCGCACGTGGTAAACTCCATCTGGATCGCAGACACCCCGCCCGCGTCTTCGCTCTGGAAATGCGCAAAGTTCCACCGCGCCGCGACCAGGTTGGGCCGCATCCCCTGGATGGCGTGCACGAACATACCCGGTCCTTGAACGGGCTCGGCCTTGCCGTCGCTGATGATGTGCCCAGTGCACGCGTAACGCGGCCAGACCCGATGCACGACGTATCCCTCTGCCTTTTCGACGTCCGCTCCAAAGTAGGAGAATCCGCCGTGTTGTCCATTTCCCACTTTGTATCCCGGTATGGAGGCGTCCCGCTTGACGTCGAGCGACACCTGGAGATCCGGGCCAAGGTTGGCGAAGATGATGTACGACTCGGGATGATCAGAGTCAGGATTAGACTTGTAGGTGATGGAGAACTGATCGCTTTTGGAGGAGCGTTTGTCGAGGCCTGGAGGAGGGGTGACAAAGTTGGTGACGTTGATGGATTTCCAGATGGTCTGCCCCGTCTTGGGGTAGTGAATCTTACATGTAAATTGAATGGTCGGATACCAGAGGCTTGTGGGTGGAGATGAGAGAAATGTCTTGTGATCAGTCTGTAGTGCTCACCCAACGGCCGAGTGAATGACCTGGCACATCACGGACGTGCCGTCTTGTGTGATGGTGTAGAAGACCTGGGTTTCCGTGGCGAAGCCACCTGCGCAGGTCCATTCCAGGTCCTTGCTTTCGAGTTGGCCGAAAAGCTCCTGGGCGGGATACCTGGAGGATACGGGGTGAAAGTTGGGTGCAGTTGGATCCACCGGGGGTGACGTTCTGCAAGAATTGGACTCTGCAAGTCGATGTTGAAAAGACAGAAGAAGACTCACGAAAAAAGCGAAAACATGGTGGGAAGTCGAGGCGGGGGTTTTACTATTTATTGTTACTGGCTGAATACAATGTTTCTAAGTCCCGATCAGCCTAATCTATCTCCTCCTCTGTCCGCGCCCGCTTTATTGGCGGCGGCTGCGTATCCTCGTCGAACGCCGAGTTTAGATACTCTCCATAATCAAAGTTCGAGTCATCCAGCAATGCAGACTCTAGTGAGGCCATTACCACCCCCTAAGACTGTCAGCCAAACTTCGAGGTGCAAACGACTCACTCACCGCAGGGCCAGGACCCATATCCGCATCAGCGCAGTAAGGCCACGAGGAGTCCTCGTCCAAGTCGGTAGTAGACTGGTCTTCCGAGTCTGGCATGGAGATCCGCTCAAACCGGAGCGATCCATTGTCCATGGCTTGCAGCAGTAGCTTGTTCTGGCCATGCTTCAGAGAAGATGGATTCTGCGCTGGTATGCCACTAGGCCATCCAACCAGCCGTACCCCATATACATCGAGCCGTTCTGGATTAGTCCACTTCATCTCAGCATTTTGAACGCCACTAACCCTCCTTTGCCCCAACACGTAAGTTAGTCTCAGAATACCCGCAGCAACTGACGGTAATATTTACCGTAGAGCTGTCCTTGCCTTCTCGTACAAGTCCGATTTGACATTTTTCGCCGTAGTCCTCTTTCCCGCCGTTTCGGCATCGGCTCCATCGGTCGACCATTCCCGCTCGGGTCGAGTTTGCACCAAGGGCGCTTTTCTTGTACAGTACGCTTTAAATGCTTTAGCCCCTGTCTCACCGCCGCTGCGCAATATATTGCGCCAAAATTCTCGGCCGATGACGGAGCCACCGAGAAAACCGACGTTGGTGAGATCGGCGGGGTTCACAGCGAGGAGGAACGACTGCACCCCAGATGTCTCAGACAGGGATTCTAGGATCCGAGACGCATCGTGGAGGGTGGTGCGGACTAGGACAAAAGCCCGGATGTGAGGATCAGCTGAGCGAGGGCATTGCGAGCAGTACTTTTGTCACTCCTCTCGGAATGTTCGGCGTACGCAGAGTCTCTTGGCTGGAGAACATATCTGGCGTGCCATTCTGCGACGAACTGCCTGGTCTGAGACAGTCAGCGCGGACGGACGGATGTGAGTGCGAGAAACGGTCGCGGTACCTCTTCAAACGGACGCGATTCGCGCTCGGCAAAGGCTCGGATGTCGGCAATCGACTTGTCCATGAATGCATCGAGCCTCTCGAGAAAGAGGCCGTCGACGGCGGGTCGTTCCTGGTCGAGCTCGAGCATGGTCCCAGGAGAAAGGCGGCGACACGTGATCCCGTCCTCCGCTGCTGCCCAGCGCGATGGGCAGAACTCGCACGAAAAAAACGCCCGCATCGACGCCCTCCGTGTCCGCGCTCCTTGAAAAGGCTCGCGCGTTCATCGTCCAGTGCGACTATGACCTGGCTCTGCGTTTTGCGAAACGTATACTGCAATCCGACCCCAGCCATGTCGAAGCACGAGAGATCCTCGGCGTCGCCCTTTTGGAAACGGGTGATGCAGAGGGTGCAAAGCAAGTACGCGCATTGGTTGCCATCGGACGCCCATCTCTCACATTGTCCAGGCTTTCACGTTGCTCCTCCAATCCCCTGTGCCGCCGCCATCGGCGCATTTGTATCTGGCCCAGTTGTCGGATGACGATCCACGATTGGCTCTACACCACTTTGGAGCCGCCGTTGATATACTGATGCAGCAACTAAAAGGAAAAGACCGGGCAACGGTGGAAAATGCGCGCAACGACGAGGCTGAAATCAAAAGCAACATTGTGCGTGCGCTTATCAGCCAGGTAGAGATATGGATGGAACCGTCGTATGATCTATGGCAAGTAAAAGAATTGGAATTAAAAAGATGGGTTCTGATACGACCTAGTTTTGAGCCCGAGGCTGAAAGCACATGTGAAGAATTGTTAAAACTGGCACTGCAGATAGATGCTGGCAACTCAGAGGCGTTGCAGTCGCTGGCTTCTGTGCGTTTATCGCAGCAACGGCCAGAGGATGCAAAACTGTACCTGCAACAGGCTTGGTCTGCATGGAAAGACCTCGATTTAGGTATGTGCCGCGCATATATATCCACTCAAAAACAAAAACCGACGGGTCTTTCAGATGATCCAAATATGCCGTCTATCCCGACTAGATTATCAATTGTCAAATTATTTCTGGAGCTGTCGCTGTATTCTCCGGCGCTGCTCGTCCTACAAGGAATCATGGCTGCCGACGATCAAGACGTGGAAGCGTGGTACCTCGAGGGATGGTGTTTCTATATCATGTCTGAACAGGCGCATGAAAATGGAGGAAAATTGGATGATCTGACATGGCAAGAACTGGCTCAGGATGGGAGAGATTGTTTGGAGACGTGTCGAGTGGTGCGCATATCCAACACGAAAAATTGTCTACAAAATCTGAAATCTATTGATTAGCTACATACGACGCAAGGGCATCCTGACAAGCCGCTGCTGGTGCACGCAGAGGAACTGATATCAAAAATGGAAGCTCAGGGAGTCACACCATCGCCCGCGGAAGAGGAAGAGGGCGGTGAATGGGAGGATGAAGAGAGTGAAGACGAAAATGGCGACGTGGAGATGCAATAGCGTACTCTAAACGGTTGAAGGGAGCTGCTCGAGGCAAGCACGTATCTCGCGCAGCGTTGCGATCTTGTCATAATATGGCCTGCCGCACTCTTTATTTGAGCAGCAGGCATTCCAACATGCGACGGCCTCTGGCCACTCGTCGAGCATGTCGATCAGTGTGTCTCCAAGCGGACGCTTGTCTAGCTCAAGCACCATCCTGGACTTGAGAGCCTGCCACGGCTGGTTATCGAGTTGTGCAGCACACGCAAGGCAATAGTAGGGGTGAGCATTGCCTGCATTGAAGGTGGTCTGCGAGTCGATGAGGGATTTGAAATGGTCTCTGCGAGAGCGATGGAGGAACAAGAGGTCGAGTAGCTCCTTGGCAGGCAGACGCTGAAGGAGCGGACGATGATGATCGTCATAAATGTGGAGAGCGAGAGTGAACATGGAAGCAATCTTCATCTCCTCGACCCATCTGAGGCGAGCGGCGAGGGCGTAGAGACGGAGAGGATGCTGGAGAAAGAGGGGCGAGGTGGCAGTGGAGCGGAGAAGAGCGAGTGGGCCTGGGGTGTCGGATTGCAGGGCGAGAGTAAGGACGTGCTCAAAGTCGTCGAAAGAGTCCCAGACGGGGATGTCCAGGCCGCCAACGATGCGCAGGAAGCAGTCGACGGCGGCGGGCGGGGTGGCGGCGGGCGGCGAGGCGACGGCCATTGGCTTACCCGGCGACGGCCACCATCATGAAGCGCCGTCGCGACACGCACGACAGTTTGCCCGTCCCAAAGCCTCTCCGCATCGTCGCTGCTGGCACTCTCTTCCGCACGCACACCCTCGCCCTTCCTGTCCATCCTGCTCCCGCGTCCGTAGTCCGCGCCACCTCCGTTCGCACAGAACGAGGCGGCTCAGCCAACATCGCACGTAATCTCCTCCTTGTATTTCCCTTGTCACTCACTCCCTGCCAGATCCTGTCCCTGCTCTCTCAGTTCGACGCTGTCGAGCCTGTTCTGGTCGCTCCCCTCGGCGGAAACGATGAAGCAAAGATGATCACCAGCGACCTCGAAAAAGATGGTGTTAACACCCACTATTGCAAGGTCTGGCCCAACGCTGGCGTGCCCAGCGCCTGGGTCCTCCTTTCGGGTGAGTTTCTCCCCTCTTTGCTAGCCAGCCTGCTCAGCCCGCTCTCTCTCCCCAGAGGAAGCAAACACCCGCACGGTCATCAACCACAATCCCCTGCCAGACATCACTCACGAAGACTTTGTGTCGATTCTCGGTCCCCTCTTGGCTCCAGAAAACTATACCTCACCCACGCAGTCGCCCACGCCACCTGCCAACGTGTCCTCGACCCATCTCCACTCTACCGTGCCGTTCCTGCTCAATCCCAACAGCCCAGCGCCCTTTGACTGGCTCCACTTTGAAGGGAGGTCCGTCAAGACCACGCTCAGCAATCTCACCGGCCTGGACGGCCTCGCCCGCGAGCGGAAATGGAGGAGCTTCTGCGTCTTCTCCGTCGACTTGAGTCGCAGGGGACGACAGGGTGTCGAAGCGGTGTGAATCTCTTCCTCATATCTAGCTGCCATCCCACGCCTAATCTCGCCAGTCCAGTTGATCCCCCACGCCGACGTTCTATTTGTGAGCAAACAATACGCCCAGTCCATCTCCCCCCAATATGCCACCTCGCCTCGCGCCTTTCTGCTGTCTCTCACGTCATCCGCTGCTCCGCATGCGCTCATTGTCGCCCATTGGGGATCGGAAGGCGCCGCCGTATTGTCCGTGCCGACAAGGGAGTATTTCCAGAGCTCGGGATGGGTCGAAGACAAGTCACCGCCTAATATCAAGGATGCGGTGATGAAGCAGCAAGGAGACAATAGCGAGTTCTTGTCGGTAAGAAGTGGAAGCGCGTATTGGGCGGACGGCAGGAGCAGGACCTTGTCGTCCTTTTCTGGTGGGCCGATCTCGAGCAACAATACGTCTGGGCCATCGGCATCGGTACCTCAAACACCTAGGCGTGGTCTCAAAGGAAAGAACTCAGTTCATGGCGATGATGAAGATGATAACGACTCTCAAGGAACGGAGACGCCTGGAGGGAATGGAGACGGAGACGGAGACGATGTTGTGGACGAACCGGGAGCCCAGGACGCGTTTATAGCCGGCATGATATATGCGCTGAGCAGGAAGCTCTGTCCTGGACCTCCGTATACCCCTATCTCGGGCGGCGAGAACAAGAATGGCCGTGAAAATGAGCGGGCACGTTGGAGATTAGATGAGTGTCTCCGGTGGGTCCATTGTCCTTCTCCTTTCCAACATGTACACTGACTAGGCTAGCTTTGCGGCCGAGTTGGCTGGACGCAGGGCGAGACGGCATAATTGGGATGGGTTGGCAGAGGAGATGATTCGGGCTGGGTGGTTTAACGATTGACATCACGCGCGCATTTCAAAATCAATTTTTTTGGATTGCCTTTACGATACAAACAAATCTACGTTGCAAAACTGTTCAATGATGTGCTTCAGCATGCTCCTCTCCATGAAAATCAAGTTGGTATACTAGTTTCAAATGTTACTCAGCAACGGCAGGAGCTGCTCAATAAAATGGATTCCCACCTGATCCACATTCAGCGCAGCGTGTTTGCTTCTCTCGTGTCAAGTTGAACCACAGAATATCATGCGAGTCTGCTGGTGACCCAGTGCAGCCAACAAGGCGTTCAACGTCCTATCAAGGGTGAAGCCCTTGTGTTGTCTGAACGAAAATATATACACACGTATGATTGGACCAAAATGGGGTCTACCTTGGTACCGATGCGACTTGAATCCAAGGGGCCATCATCGAAGACTTTGACGCCCTGCATGTCGCCGAGGAGCTGCAAGCGGGCAAGACCAGTCAGTTGCTCGTAGTCACTCGGGACGTCGCCGGGTTTTCCACCGGGGCCTATCATCTGGGGAGGAGGGGGGCCGTCCGAGGCGACGCGGGGCGTCGTGGCGAACGCTCGGACGGTGCGGGCGCGCACAGAACGAGCGACGAGGGGACGTGCAGCGCGGAGAACGGAAGATGCCAACATGGAAAAATACGGGTGCGTCACACTCGATTGTCACGCTCCTCCCATGCTAACACTGACAGTGGAGCTGCTAGCCATCCCTTTGTCAGGGTCATGCATTTTACTTTTAGCTAAAAGAGGCAAATAACCCGCTCGGCGTAACGACATTGGTGATGGTCGAAAACTCCAACCCTCTCTCTTTTTATGCTCCCCCATCATCCCAGCCCACCCGTCGCCGAACGGCCAGACACCAGGCTGTCCCTGGCCACGACGGACTCGAGCATGAACCTCATCCAGCGCGACGTGAGCCCAGAGTCTCCCAGCGACTGGCCCGAATATTACTGGACCTCACACTCGCCCTCACAAGCCTCGGCAGACCAAAACAGGACGGCAATCGGCAACTTTTTCTACGGCTGGAGATTAGTCTTGTTCGGGTCGTGTATGTTCCCCAGGTTTTTTTTTCGTGTTCCGCTTGCATATATGAACGCTTTATGCACAGGGGTTAACATTCTCCTCGTTCTGCTCCCCATTACAGTGAGTGTGTTGTCTGCTGTGGACTCGCAAACCGTTATTCAAGTGCCCTATATTGAAGTGGGTCGTCAGCGTGACGATGAAGAACTACCATGACCTGGTGTTTGCGTGTAAGCCTTTTTGATTTCCATTCATTCATCAAGTTCCTCGGTCACGAGCCCAATCAAGTTTGCATACTAGCCCTTATCCCGCTTGTCAAGGTATGTAGTACATCATTGGTTCTGAAATTGTTGGATTGATTGTATGCGCTCAGTTGCATGATTTATCAACGACGGATTTGGCTATCAGGATAGGCGGTACAAAGACTGGCCTGGTGAACGCTAGTTTGGTACGTACGAGCCAAAATTACGGTCGTGTCCATGTTTTAATGGTTGAATCAGAGCAACATGTAAGTGCGTTGCTGCACAGTATATATCTCATCGAGCTCAAATCTATCGTATGGAAGCGTGGAGATCGTCGTAGCTGTGAGTCTTGAGTCTATTCATATCCATACACCAGCATTCAAGCGAGATGCTAGATTAGCGCACTAAGAAAATGCGAATTACAAGTATTGCAAGCAGCTAGTGAGCACAACTCTCCCTATGTAATTCCAGACTTTCATCAAGCTTTTGACAGTGGTCGGGTCAATCTTGAGCAAACTTCGTTCGTGGAGTTTCTTATCGATCTAACGTCCAAACTTGACATCATCTCTAGTTCTTATTCTAGGACTATGTTTCTTTGCTGGAGGGATGCGGTTTTCGGAACAAGAGTTTGACGCCAGTGAGTTGATATCTCCTTTTCATATACTTCCTGGTGAATGCTCCATTACAGCGGCCACGTCAATTCACGCTTCCCTGCTGAACATCAGCGTTGGAGCCCTTTTGATTCCGGTCGCCTATCACTTCACTTTGGGCAGTGCATCCGACGACACTGCAACGGAACAAGCCCGAGATATTTTGCACATGAGTCATGGGGTACAGTCACAATAACCCTCTAGGATTACGCTAACTGTTCGTTTTACAGGTGTCTATAGTATTATTGATCAGTGAAGTATTTATTGATTATCCTATAATCATCACTAACTTTTTTCAAGCAGTTTATGCAGCCTATCTTCTCTTTCAGCTTTGGTCACATACACATCTTTATCACGACAATCACAATAAGACAAGTAATAGATTATCTCTCAAGATACCTTTGGAAAAACCAGCTGTTTTTCGCGCGATGAAATGGCCAACATCCTCACGATCGGACCGAACCGAAGAAGCCGCTTTATCGTCAAATATGGATAAGAATGTTTCAAACAGATCCTCGCCCATTAATTTGACTTTTCCGCGACCGCTATACCTGTCTCCACAGGCATCAGCGTCTGAGGTGACTTTGTCCGACGGAGATTCTGATCTCAATGTACGACTAACATCAGTGCGACTCGTCGGTGAACGTGACGCTCCTATACAACGCTGCGATACATACAACGAACTCAGAGCTACTAATCCCTACCCACGCGATCGAGTGAACTTTGCCATGGAAGAAGATGCACGTCCGTCCCGGACAGCCACCTCGCGGTCGACTGTCAAAAAGCCACAATTGAGTTGGCCACTGACATGCATTCTGCTCATCCTGGTGACTGTTGTAAGTAACCTTTGTGCATATTCCATTGTGTCTGTATCTTAACCATGTTGATTAGGCTGTAGTTGTCACGGCTGACTGGTTGGTAGGCTCGCTCAATGGTATTTCTTTGCGAGTCAGCAAACCATGGATTGGTTTGATCCTCCTCCCAGTGATTAGTTCGATCGCAGGTGCACAGCATATTGCCAAGGCTGTTTGTCTTTCTGATTTTTTGAACACAGAATGCATCACCGCGGTAAACGTCTCCGTGAAAGACCAGTTGACGCTGAGCGTCAGTGTTGCCATTGGTTCCGCGTTGGTAAGTTACCTTGCAGGTTTCAATCCCAGTGCAGAACGCTGATGTATGTCTATACAGCAAACGGCCCTTTTCTGCCTCCCGTAAGTGATGAATGACTGATATCCGAGGTGCTTGTGATCTCATCTTTACTTTAGGTGCATGGTCATACTCGCATGGATCACCAATAAACCACTATCTCTTTTGATGGACCCATTTCAATCACTTGTGAGTAAATTAAGTCGTGTTTCTTTCCATTACTCATGGTAACGATCTAGGTCCTATATCTTTCTGGTAAGATTTGAAAATCTATCGCATCGAAAATCTGAAGTTCCGCTCAGTCCAAACAGCTGGGTATGTCATCGCCGACGGCAAGTCTAACTGGTTGGAAGGTGCAATATTGATATGTGAGTGATTGTCTCGTCAAGAGTTCGGATGCGCGTGTGCTGATCAAGGTCAGGCCTATATATCATTGTCGGCGTGGCATTCTGGTTCTATCCTGGCGAGTGCTCTGCCACCCCATTTCCTCGTTATTAGCTAATGCCGATCTAGGCATCAATCTGCCGTCTACTCTAATGACATGCTAAGCTCGCGACGTTGTATTTGTCGTCATTCATTACTCCTTTCTCAGGACTTTCACCTCATTACTATATCATATCATTATCTTCACTAACACGTACATATCAACGTCATTAATTCTCTTCAACTTTCTTTCGGCATTTTAGTTATAATTCATTGCCGGGATGCAGATAGACGAGGCATGTGTATAATTCATCGAGCTTACAAAGAGTGTAATTACCTTAGCTTGCAATGTTCTATTCTACGAGTGGCAGTCACGATGCTCGTGTTTTCAAGTTGTAGTCTCTTGCGGTTTGAAATATTCGTCAAGAGGCTTCGGGCCTGAACTTGGTAGGATCTGTCATTGATGTATGTCCTAACTCCATGGGATTCTGTTTCTTAACTGGAGGTATATAGTTCTTACACGCTTTCCGTAGATGCCTTGTAGCATTGAACACATCCGTGTTAGATACTTATAGAACTTGTTAAAGATAATAACGATCACCTTCAAGGCTACAGTGTTAGAAAGAACTGGGATAACGACGAGTTAGACGTACCGATCTGCCCCATCCCGGGCTGCATAACCCACACCATGCGAGGAAGGCCCTCTGGGTTACCTTCACCACGGTAGCCTTCTAGCCACCCCTCCTTCACTTCGTCGTCCACCGCGCCACACACAATCTTCACACCTGGAAAAGCGCGACGCAACACCGATACGCCGCCCCCTCTAGCAACAAGGAAAGTGACGTAGATGATGTGGTCTTGCTGGACGCCGTGATCGAGTAGGATGCGTATAGACATGAAAGCGGCGGCGGCGGTTCCAATCTACGACAACAATCAAACGTTCGTCACGGGGCAATCAATTGAAAAAAAGCTCACCTGGGCATCCATCACAAACACATACGTATCTGCAGACATACGCCGCAACTTGATGCATGTCGGTAGTTGGACGTGGAGGAGCAGAGGTTCTCCCGTTCGTGCGTCGGATTGTATCAAGAGCGAACCCACGGGAACATTATTGATGACACGCCGGAAACCCCTCTGGAGAGCACCACCCCTGCGGACAAGTTTTTTTTTTAGCATAAAACCCTTCTCCCCAATAAAACATTTTGAATCCCTTACGACCTAAGAATTGTGACACCGCATACGTACTACCCAGGGCTTTCACCTCAGCGCTTCTATCGAGTGTGGAAACACGTTTCCCTTACCTTCGCTGCCATCTTTAATCCTCCAAACTCGGCGTTCACGGGCGTGATAACATGATGTGCGGTGTATGGAAGATGCTGCAACGCATATTCGACAAGAAGAGTCGCCAGACGATCGACAAAGAAGATGAAATCTTGTCGTGAGGTATCTTTTGACCTTAATATGGTATAGATTCCCTTGTATGTTTGAGTTAATGGCACCGACGAAACTAGATGAATCACAGACCTGCAGTTGCACCGTCTGTGGGTGGACAGTTAAATTCAGATCTTCTAATCCATACTCCGGGGTTGGAGACCCAGGTCTACTGGGCAGGTACAGACGGGGAATAGCGATCTTTTTCCTGAACATATTACTTCGTTCTTGCAATTGTCGTCGTACATGCGTAGATATGAGATCAATTGCCACTTTGTTGTTGTGCCCAGGAACAATCTTTTTTTGCGCAACAGTAAGATGCTTAAAGATGGTTCGCTGCCTTACTCACAATATCTGCATGACTTGAAGTTGGTCGGACAAAGTTATCGTATGAAGGTTTGACAAAGCGCAGGTATCTGTTGATCATGATGGGAATGTTGCGTCAATTACAGAATAGAAACATACTGGTCGAGAATCCCATCAACTGTCCGTCCACGTTGTTCGACATCTCGCTTGATACGTCTAGCAAGCATCAGATCGGAATCACATTGGACAAAAACCTGGCAAGTTCATAAGGTTTGATATGGAATGTACAGACTAGTGACATACTTTCAGGTCGTATAATTCCCTCAGGGAAGCATCGTGCAATGCCATGATACCTTCAGCTACGTTTATGTCCTATGAGCTTCACTTAGAGCCAGATATGCGAAAAACCGAACCTATAATGATGGAAGCGCCATACAAATACTTTGTCTCTTCTAGTCGTTGATGTTGCGCAAAGGAATACACCGGTATATTGCTCTGTTTGCAAGCTTTCAAGTCTGCCAAGCACTAGAGATAGGCTCAAGGTCACGCAGATATCCATGCGAGAGATGTGCTTACAGCGGCGAACATGGGCATGTCTATCGCATCGGGGTGGTCAAAATCCAACTTGTTAGCATGCGCTAGTTCAAGTTCCTCGGGCGTGTGGTACTTGTAGAAGCTGTCCTGAGAAAGAATAATGACCGTAGGTATAGAGCCGAGCGACTTCACAATTTGTTGGGCCACATGAGTCTGCGGAATGGCGTTGTCGTTAATTGAGTCTCGAATGTTGAAAATTTGGCAGAAACCTTGCCACTGGCAGAGCCACCTGTGGATAGTCGACGATGTAAGCCCATAAAATTGGCAGAGAATCGGGTGAGGACTTGCCAGCAATACCAATGACGAAGGCATCGCATATCCGTACACCATCCTCGCTATACCTGGCGCAGAATGTCTCTGAGTAGTCTTAAACGACGTCAGAATGTAGCATAACATACCATGGGGGACGTCCGTGCGAGACTAAGACAGTATTTTTCTGTGATTTGAGCCATAGATTGGCGTTGGCATAGTTGGCACGCATCGTTGGTACGTCGAGCAAAGGCGACGACGAGGGCGACGACCGCCTGGTTTCGGGTTTCATGATGAATTCATCAGGCATTAGGACTCTATCTATGGCCAAGATAGGATCAGGGAGAATGTCCTGACTCCTGACAAAGCCTGACAAGATGTTGTACATCGGCTACTAAATCATTCGTCGGTTAATAGGAATCCTTCTAGCGCGGTCCTCATATCCTTCTGATCCATCTTTACTCCTATTGCATTCGCCGGATCATCTTCAGGGTGAGCCTGTAGCAGGGCATTGACCCAGACAGGCAACGCAACCAAACC
The DNA here is from genome assembly GCA_023014475.1 of Amanita pallidorosea. Classification (NCBI taxonomy): domain Eukaryota; kingdom Fungi; phylum Basidiomycota; class Agaricomycetes; order Agaricales; family Amanitaceae; genus Amanita; species Amanita pallidorosea. The sequence continues at coordinate 125,236 of JAEBUS010000058.1, forward strand.
ATCAGTCCGTCCTGACGCGCTAATGGACATTAACGGGACACCCCGGCTACTTTTGCTCACCAAAGTCGTATGGCACAGGTAACACAAGTGCGCTGTGAGAGTTTTGGGTCTAGTGTCCATGGCCTGCTCTAGGATATAAGAGGATGGACGAAGCTCCTTGACACGGGATGGCAGATGAGGATCCGCCAGATCCGGGTAGTTTCTGATCGATATTCGTGATTTCCAGCCTTCAATGTCGCACTGCGCTGGCCTATATAATCGTAAAATCGCCCATGCCTTTCGCAAATCAGACACATACCTCTCACACATCGCACAGACCATCTCTGATTTCTCCTTTGGTTCTACTTTAGCGCATGTCCTCGCAATTGTTGAAACAGTAGATGGGTAATCTGCCTCCAATCCAACGATGAAGTCTGGGAATAACTCTGAGCACGAAACCACAGCAAATAGGTGTGATGTCCAACCTCTTGTCAGGGTACCGATCTCCTGTTTCACGCCTGGATAACCTTCGCTCCCCACGACCTGTAGACCGCGCCACCACACCCAAACTCCGCATTCCTTCATTCCCACATCTCTCAAAGGACGTATCACTCTGATGCTTCTACTTTCTCCATGTATGGTAGCTGAAGTAGGCTTCCATTCTTCTTGAGCTTCTTCCTTTATAGCAAAACCACCTCCTTGAGCGATCGATGATATATGTGCTATAGCCAGTGAAGTCAAAGACGTTCCCAACAGAACATGTGACGACTGGGTTGAGTAGGCGGTCTGAAGAAGTAGACGTCGTATAAATACTTGAATCGTCGTGGCAATAGCTGTCTGCGTCGGGAGATGCGATAAATAGAGTCGCAATGCTTCGGGCGGTGACAGAGACCGCATACGCGACTCTGACGCGAGGGATAAACCTGGAGATCTCAGTGTATGAACCATCCTTGATAAAATCCTTGTTACCTTCATCGGACATATCCAGTGCGATATCCGAAAATTCGGCATTTCCGCCATTCCCGAGCCACCAGTCATTGTCGAAGACATCCTCTATGCGCAGAGGGATGAACTCAACATTTTCGTATTGCCGCACAACTTTACGAATATCGTCTGTTCTATCTCTTGCATTCTATTCATGCTATGAATGGATAAGTTCTAGAAGGCAAAAATCTGCTTACTTCTGGAAACGCACTACATGTTTCCACATAGCAAACATACACCTTCTTCCACACTTGGTCATTTCTTGGGTGTTCCTTCCCTCCTTTCGGTTTTCCGTCGACTGTCACTGTAGCCGGGGAGATGTAGTGCTGACTGACTACATCGAGCAGAATAGTCGAACCAACGCCACCAGAGAAACCTAGCAATAAGTTTCCAGATGCCTTGAGGACTTTTCGCCGCGATATGTCGGCCTTCTCATTGATGAATGGATCCAACGCTCGCTTGAATTTGGCCATGACAAATGGAAAGAAACAGGCTCTAAAGAAAGGATGAAACTATCAGAAACAGCAGAAGACAGATGATAATGGACAGACTTGCAGAATACAGCATGTCTGACAACAACATTACCCCGATTATCCTTACATTTGACACAATTCTTTGACTTATCGAACTTTGGACGGCCTGGGACAGACTGGCATAAAGCACCTGTTATCTTCAAAACACAAGTTCTTACGAAGCATTACATCGTCTTTTTCGGTTGCAGCTGGATTGTCGCAGGACATTGTTGGTGGGAGTACTAGTGCAAACAAATATATATTTATTATTCCAGAAAAAAAACCGTTAAAATAGAAGTATTATCGTTAATTTTAGGTACTTCCTAACGAATCTAAAATTGCCCGACCATGTTACCCGGATTGCTGAGGAGCGTATAGAGTGTTGAGGTATGTGATGAATCCGTCAGTATGGAGCTTGTCTAAAGCAATAGTCAGAATGGTGAACACATTGAAGACAAAACCTTTATTTACCAATAGGTACGCCCGTAACGTCTTGCACGGTAGTGAGGTTGAAAACTTGCACAGGACGAAGATCTCCAGCGGCACGGATCTCATCGACGTAGAGGACAAGTTGACCAGGCCCAAGGTATAGCAAGTACCTATCCAATAGCAAAAGTTTAGCAAGCACACATAGTGAACATCGACGTACTGCTTATCATCAATGTTTACCAAGTCAGGATCAGCCAAGTAGGAGTTGGGAAGTTTAGGGTATTCCTGTGACCAGAATGTTTGACAAGCAGAGACAGAAGTATTAATTGGAGACCTTACCTTTATCGGTGTGGCTCGAATGATATCCTGTGAGATGTCGATGAATACCTCAGTCACGGTAGAACCATTAGCGTCAATGACGTAATATCGGTTAGTCTTCTCGTTGAACAACACCCAGCAGTGAGCGCCATTGTTCGGAAGTGGCACTGAAAGTGCTGTGCCCTTGTCAAGGTCGAATAGATCAATTCCAATGAAAGGGTCCGCAGTCACAATAGCATTCCTTCCATTGATGTAGGTCATCCCGAAGGGGCGTAAACCAATTTGATCGGTCCAGATTCTGCTGTCATTCCGCGAAACATAGGGTGCGTCACTATTCAAATCAACATCCCATGTTGCAACAAAACCACGGGTTTTGAAAGCGTCGAAACCCTTGGCTGAAAGATGGAGCTGCTTGTCGTCGTAGGAAAACTTGAGATGACTCGCAGAGTTCATAGGACCCGTCGCAGGAACAGTCTGTTCCAAGAGACCGTATGACCTGAAAGTATCCTTTATAGGTATCAAACCCTTCTCAGTGTCAACGACGAAACACCTAATGCGAACCATTAGCATATCATCGACCAGGAAAGGCAAGGACGAACATAAGACCGTTCTTTGTTCCGGTGTTGGAAGCACACAACCTATCCCCAGCAGAATTGAAAGTGACAGAGTTCGGGAAGTTGCCACCGCTAGCGACCGGTGCACCGATCATCGAAACGTTAACAGGATTCTCCGGATCGACTTTCCACAAAGTCAACGTGCTCGACCCCAACTAGAGTCGAGTTATCACATGCAGTCTAGTTTTTTCCACATTCAAGACATACGTTGGAATTTACGAGGAGGCGCTTCCCATAGTGGATCTGAATTGAACCCTGACTGAATTCAGAGTCACCAATAGGAGCATCTATGCCTTGCGCTCCAACGCCTCCAGTTGGAAGAACATGGCTAAATTCCTAACAGACAAAATCAAAAACTCGTGTTCAATGTGACGTGAGCAACTTACCACTTTGCCGTCCTTGCCTATGGAAAAGACCACGAGATAGTTTCCACTAGGTTGGTTGGTCATGGCTATTTCATGATGAGCTTGTGGTCGAGATGCAAGCCCTGTAATACCTACTGTATGCCGCACCAACTGATTCGACACCATTGACGTAAGTGGGCGCTGCCAATGACAATGGGGCCAAGAGGAGCGACAATAGCACCGTCGATAACAGATTGAACTTCATTTTGCACTGAAAGGTCAGAGCAACTGGAAGGCGCCTTGATTTGCCGTAAAATTGCGATGCGAGTTATATAGGGAACCACAACACGGAGAGGAGTCGCGAACGGCATTCGAACGATCCATCGCGACAGGACAGTTGATGTTTATGTCGGCTAGGACGTCACAGAGCAGTGAAAGGCACCCGGTACCGCCAAAGCATTGCACCATACTGAAAATCCCTTTTACGATGGCTATGAGCCATATTTCCACCTAGAGGTACTAAATCCGACCTGTGAATGAGTCCATAGAGATTCGTGCCCGACCTAATTGTCGATCGTTGATACCACCCTAGTAAGGTCCTGCGCCAACAGAGAACGGATCGGCGTTACGAAAGACGAGTACCGTATGTCACCAAACTGAGAGATATCGCAGCCATAGAGAGAGACCTGGGTCCATATACTGCGATATACCGCAAGTAGAAAAGGCAAGGTGCATTCGACCCCGGTCAGCGTCGAAACGTCGACCAACCACGCAGGCAGCGGAAGGGTTCTCTTGCATGATTCTGCCCTGAAATCAATTACTAATGTCTAAGTAGCCGAATAGCCGAATAGTTTACGGAGAACTTGGCACTATAACCTGGCAGACTTCCTCGGTCCAGCGCCAGCACGCATGCACCAGATGCAGGAATGGTACCGAATAGCGGATACTTTATAGCAAATCGCCATTCGGCTGCATGGTTGTGTGTTTTGATAATCTTTTGCAGAAAAAATTCGGGAAAATGGCAACCGAGCGTGACAGTCCGGTTCAATCTTCGTTGAATTACGATTATATTCCACGAAGTACGTAGTACGTCGGAAATGCGGACGTGCATACCTGTAAGCAACAGATGGATTGCCATACATTGGACATCTAAACCCGTAGTAAATTAGCCTGGCGGATCTCTATCGTGGAGACCATACCTAGGTGCACCCAGGGCTCCGATCGTCTAGCCAGGGCAATTGGTACCTGCCGGTTTCAACGGGGTATACAAGTACGGAACACGAATGGCGGAGTGTCGCTGAATGTTAAATGTCTTTTCTCTCCAAGACCAGCAAATTATCGGATTACCTGCAGATGGTGCCTAAATTGAGTTTCATGGAAATCCAAGTTCGAAATTGCAGGAGAAGAAAGATCGGGTAAAACATATACCGTGGCAATGCGACTAGGGCGTTGTCTACACAAGGTTGGACAGGTTCAGGCATTGGTGGTTGTGCTCAGGCGGCTCAGCAGACTTTAATCTTGATGCAGATGTTTTCATGAGAAGCAGAATATTGAGGCACCATAGAAGCTCGATGCCGGATTGAAAAAAGGCTTCAGCAGCACCTCGTTCACCAGGGCTGGTGCCATTTCTGCTGGCCGTGGATTGCTCAAGACATCCATTCTAGACAATGGCGGGCGTCGTGCCAATAGGCAATGACAAATTCGCTTTGACACCAGCATAGTAAGTATATCAATGCTACATCCCCGAGGGCGATGCTTATTTGTATTACGACGCGATCACGTTCGCACCGAACTTCCGTGAAGTTTTGAAAAAAAACAGAATTGGTTTTCAAACTTTGAATGGCTCTCATTCATTAATTTACAGCTAAGCATCTGCTCATACGATGACCTTGAAAGCATCGGCCGTCGGGATTGTAAGTAGATAGGGCCAACTCCTTCACTCTGTTTTTGGAAGATATACTTAAATTAACATGTCAGGGTCGTTGGTATTCTGGATGAGTCGAAATGGTACCGGTGCGGAGAAAGCCAAAATTGGCCACGCCCAATCCTGCTGGACGAAAGGCAGCACACGATCGCGTTGATTAAGAGCCCACAAACACGGAAGCACGGAAGAACCACCACGGTCTCAGCACGTTCCCCTGAAACCGCGACAGGGTCGCAAACCGCTGGCCAATTATATAAGTCTTGTCTCGGTTCAGCGGGTTTGCACGTCTTAGGCAAAACAATCGCTTCACCGACTTGACGTAGTCTGTGATCCCCGCTCCTTCTCCCTTGTGCTCGTGTACATTACCTCATTGGCCGGAGGATAGTCACCTCTGAACCATGTCAACCGACGCGCACTTGCCAGTACATGTGCTTAGAGCAACGGCTGCTGGTGACCCTGGTCGGCCTACCGAGTCTGACCCGTTGCTCCCCGACATACATCCTCGAAAGAAACCATTCTATCGGGCAAGACCTTTGTGGTGAGCTCCTCGCTTGGCGTTGTCATATAATCCAACCGTTACATTAGGCTCGTGCCCTTCGCAATTGCAGCTTCTCTTGTGGTAAGTGGGTATTGCATGCATTTCAACAACTCAGTATATACGTAGGACATAGCGCGGAATGACATTGGCGCCCCGCATCGAGGTGTACACTCAATTATCTTGTCTGAGTGTCTATGGACATCAACCAACCTGGCACAACGTTACATACCTTCAAGACCAAACGCATGTTATACCTGCATATGTCACCCTCGAGACCCTCAATGTACAACGCTACGCTTCACCTTCTTTTAATACGTCTGGGCCAATGCGCTCGAATAATCCTCATACACGAGATGGCGACGGAAAGGAATACCCATTAATTGTCCCACGAGGATCGTGCACCAGTGACCCTGTGGTCCAATCAGCAACCGCGCGTCTGCAGACATTAACGACGACGATTATGGGTGTCCTATCCGCTTTGACTACTGGTTGGTGGGGTCACTTCGGCGAAAGATATGGTCGTGCAAGCGTGCTCGCATTGTCAACGCTGGCCTTCTTCCTCACGTACGCAGTCAATATCATCTCTCTGCGCTATTCTCAAGTGCTCTCAATTGATATAGAGATTTGTCCTTTTTCCTTGTCTCTATACCGTCTTCACTCTCGCAACATGGTTACAAGTTGCTTCTTATTGCGCCTGTGTTTGAAGGACTCGTTGGTGGCTATGGTACCCTTCAGTCTGCTACGTCAGCATATATCAGCGATTGCACTTCCCCAGGGTCGCGTTCTCAAATTTTTTCACGTTTTGCTGGGGTCGCATACCTCGGCGTCGCCATTGGGCCGGGTATTGGCGGGTGGCTCATCAGACATCCTCTCTCTTGGGCAGGAAGGTCCGCTGGGCAGGGAATGTCACAAGGGGCAGTGACATCCGTCTTCCTGGTCGCAGTGATCTGTTCATTTTTGAACCTAATCTTAGTGGTCTTTGTCCTTCCAGAATCTCTTTCCAAAGAGAAACGAGATAAAGCGAGGGAGGATTATGTCCGTATGAAAAGGGATTACACGGGCAAGACGCAGTCGAACGCCGAGAACAGCCAGTCCTGTTCAAATGGAGGAAATACTAAGAACCGTGCTTGCGTCACTGCATTATGCCGGATATTTGGACCGTTGACAATATTTCTTCCTTCCCTGGTCCACGATCCTAACAATATGAGAAGGAAGAAAGATTGGAGTCTGACAATTCTTGCTCTTGGTCTCTTTGCTTATTATTTATCACAAGTATGTGTCGTCAATGGTATAAATCTCATGCTCGGCACCTAATTTCATACAGGGAGTGTATCAGCTGAAATACTTGTATGCAGAGCATACATATTCTTGGGGAGCGGAGCGACTAAGTTACTACATTTCATTCCTCGGTGGAACACGAATGTTATTCCTGTTGTTCGCCCTTCCGTGTTAGTCGTTTCGGCTATACGTCCAAATATCAACTGATTCCTCGTAACAGCAATAATCTCCATCTTCAAGCCTGGATCACCAAAAGGCAATAAGACGCCTAGGACCATATCGACATTGACACAAGGACTTATTGTTGAACGAGTACCTCCGAGTATGAGTCCTGTAACCCCTTCAACAACGAAACATGGCAAGAAGGGAAAGAAAGGCATACCTATGACACGACCACGTCTAGCAAAAGAGATCTCATTTGATTTGAATCTGGCGAAGTTCTCGCTCCTTGTTGAAATGATGTCGGTCATTTTGATAACTTTCGTACCCACACCAGCATACATTTCCCATATCGCGGGCCAGGTGAGGGCAAAGAAACGGTCAAGACGTGCTAGCGAAATGTTGTTCGTGATGGCCTCGTCCTTGAGTTGTTTCGGAAGTGGTGTTGTTCCATCAACGCAGAGTTTAGCACTTTGTATTCTGCAAATGAGAAACTTGGGAAACGAAGATAATCTGGAAGCAGATGCCGGAGCGGGGTCGCTCTTTGGTGCGCTCGCCGTGCTGCAGGCGATTGGATCAACTATTCTTGGTGTAAGCCATTTGCGTGTTAATTTAATCTAGGCTAATATGACCTGTTCTTGCAGCCAATTTTATTTGGACTTGTCTATAGTGAGACTGTTGCAAAATTTCCCAAGGCTGTGTTTACGTTGGCGGCGGCAATTTTGTTTGTTGGGCTTGTCCTGTTGGTGCTTATCGGGAATCCGAGTGGGACGCCCGGTGCGGCAATGCGAGACCGGGTTAAGAAGGGCAAGAGCACAGGGCGGAGTCGGAGATATGTGGACGTCGAGAGAGGGCGGTCGCGGGTGAGCAAGGACTTGAGAGGAGGGGCGATTCCAAGATTGTAAACATGCACAAATATATTAGTCATCGCCTAGAAAGGTTGCGATGCAAAGGTCTCGAGGGTGGCACTTGAACAAACTCTATTCTGTTCGTCGCCGTCGCCATCGTCCTCCTCGTCGTCGTCGCCGTTGGCGTCGAGCTCGCTATCCATATCATCGAGCACAGAAGCTACCTGCATCTGCTGCTTCGCTGGTCATGATCAGCGAGCCTTTCGACGCAGAAGCTGGTCCTTCCCATTCGCACAGTCATGGGCCACTGGCGTCTAATTTTTCCATGTCTATCTGCCCTCCGTCATCGCCTGTCCCCTGCACACGTCCTCCGCCCGCACCGTCAATACCGCCACTCTATTTGCCACCACCAGGTATGAGCGCCGCTCACACTGACACAGCTTTCATACTCACCAATATTGTTTTTTGAACTCGTTATTGTCTTCCTTCGCTGCCCATCGTCTACCGCCTCACTCTATGAAACATCTCATATGGCCGCGTCATGACGCGACAAACTACAGGTCTTCCACCACCGCAGACCCTCCTGGCGAGTACGCAGGATCTGATCTCACGCTTTAACCTTCTCCCTGCATACGACAAATACGTGAAACAGACCATCGTACCCGTCACTAATGGACCTTCCGTTCCTTCTGTTCCCGAAATTAGCATGGCAGATCAAGCACCCCACCAGGGCCATTCACCTTCTGCATTAGGTTCGGACAAGGGGAAAGGGAAGGAAAAGGATGTTGTGATGGACGGTCAGGCAGGAATGAGCATGCCACTGGCGGGTGGCTCGGGCGTGGCTAGTGGTGCGGAAGACGGTGGTGAGAAGAAGAGAAAAAACACATATAAGCACCTGATCAAGGGGATTCCGGGTACGTGCTTAGGTCTTTGAAAAGAATTTCATAACAATAAAGTTCCCCGTTCAGGCAAGCATTCCATGAAGAAGGATGATTATCTATCTACTATGATGCTCATTCCTCCAAAACAAAGGATTCCGATAACCCCATTTGATACGAGGACTCAGCGCGACGCCTTTACGGTCAGTTTAGAAGGCTTGAAAGGGGTTTGTGCATGTCTCGTTATCCTTTCATCCATATGCTAAACTGATGGTAGTGGAATATTCACACGCTTATTTTGGAGTCCCCTCAAGCAAGGGAGGATCGGAAAAAACGGGTCAGGATTTAGTTTTCATTCTGTTGTCAAACCCACCTTAATGTCAACTACAGAAAGAGCTCAAGCGCATGGCAAAGGCACAAGTTGTTGCGTTGGCAGCTGCTCGGCAATCCGGGGCATCAGCGCAAAATCAATCTGGACAAGCTCCCGTACCAACGACAGCACAGCCACGGTCACAGGCCGCAGTTTCTAGCCCCGATGGAATTGGTACACCTCGACCCACAGGAGCGTCGACTCCGAAGCCTGGTTCGGCCGTTGCTCGTCCTGGTGTATTAACAGCGTTACATACGGCGGCTCCAACTCCAATCAAGGCAGAGACTCACACAAGCCTTGCTCAATCTGCTGTACCACGGCCAGGTTCGGCTGTTCCCCGGCCCAAGTCAATCGTGCCCAGGCCTGGCTCAATCAAGCCACCGGTCACTGCAGGACAAACCTCGACGTCAACGTCTGGTGTTGTTGGTGCAGGCACACCATTAAGAAGTGGGACACCGATGCAGGTCGATCAGCAAAGAGGCACGAAACGAGAGAGGGAAGACACTGTGATCAATGGTGCAGCAGCAGTGAATGGCCAAGGGCTGCCTACAACAATCCCTGGTACATCGATGATCATAACCGATGCAAAGGCGGGCGTTGCTGGAGTAAGGCCGAGGCCCATCAAGAAACAAAGGATGGTCAGTGCTATGCCTTTTTATGCATCATCTTCCTTCGTTTTCTTGGAGATTGGGGCGATGATGTTGGGTTTGAACTTTACTCTTTCCTGCACCATTTCCGTGGTATGAGCATGGATGCTGATGTGATATGATTCTGTCCCTGATTCATATAGGACATGCAAGGCCAAGCAAGAGACATCGCAGCACCTGTGCAGCAGCCCACGCCGCAAGGTGTATAACGGCCTTTTGAAGCATGGCATTTAATTTATTGCTCTACTCGACCAAAAGGGATATAATCGCTTATTCTCTGACTTCCACGTACCTCAAGTTGAGCCATGCCACGGAGAAATGCAAGATGTCACATGGATGGCTTATATGTGCTGTCGCATATGAACACCTAAGGGTCCAGTTTCCTGTTGTGGTCTTCAGGGACGTTTCGGGCTGCTTCCTCGTAGATGACCCGCCTGTAGCTCCAAGCTGCTGCGAACGATTTTCGCCCAACACTGTCTATCTTCTCTGGCCTTATTTATGTAGGTACTGCATACCAGGTGTCCCGTCACAAAAGTCTTCACCTGTCGCTGGATATGTACTACTCAGATCTACAAAGCCAAGAATCATCGGCTATTCATCCCTAATTACCACCGCAATCTGTGCGCCTGACTCGCAGACGCTTAACCGCATTTCCTATTGTTGTATGTCTCGCTCATGTGACATCTTCCTTTCCTGTCACTACATTACGGTACTGATGCACTTATTCCTCACGAAAAGGACAAGATGAAGAGGTAATCGTAGCTTGGCACGACGTTATTTTTCATTCGTACTTTGCTGTTATCTTTTCTTGCCCTTATTGTCAGCCATGTCGTTGTTGTAGGCACTCAAGTTATTGACATCTCGTAATGTTGTGTAGTCCCTAGCAATGGAAGCATATGTAGACGACATTGACATAAGCATAACAAAGTTGAGTACATGACGAACAAAAGTATCGTACATAACAAAGGTCTCCAACGTGGAACGATTTATCGTTTCCCGCCAAGCGAGATATTCGTCATGCTCTGATTGACCTCATAGCTTCTTCGCCCAGCAGGCTTCCCGTCTTCACGCACGGCGATTCCTGCACTACTCGCAAACCGTAGATTGGTTGCACTCGCATTCCTCTTTCCATCCAATGCAAATATGCCCCCCCTTGGATTGAGGAAGGGGCGTATGACCAATTCCTGCGCCAAGCGCGTGCATGTCACTGCCGCTGCTACTCTCACGGTGACTCTTTTTCGACGACGAGTCGAGGTTCAGCGCGTGGCCCATGACAGCAGGCATGCTCAACCGGCGCATCCATCCACCCTTGGATTTCTCGGCTTTCTTGTTTCCATTGCCGCTGCTGCTGGGACTGAGGGAAGTAGGATGTTCGGGAGGTCTCAAGACGTGCGGGCTCGGTGCGGGGTCTGGAGGGGTGCTATACTTGGTGGTACAATGCTCACATCCACAGTGAGGGGGGTGCTGGCCGATGTTCGGGAGGTCTCAAGACGTGCGGGCTCGGTGCGGGGTCTGGAGGGGTGCTATATGATACTTAGCGCGTGGTGAGGGCTTTGAGACAGTTGGAGGCGGGAACTGGTTTGTGCTCAGAGCATGATAGGAGATGCTTGGTAAAGACTGTTGTGAATGAAGGTAGTGACCTTGTTGAAAGTTAGACGGTGGAACGAGAGGTGCTAGTTCTGGCTGCGATGAGCTATGAGCCGAGCTTATGATCGTTAAAAGGGACTTGACGGCGATTCGATAGTGTCCACTTGTGGGAAAGGGAACCTCGAGTTGCTGCTGCGATGTCTTTCGATCTCGAGAACCTGCTGGGAAGCTGAGAGACCAGACGAAGCCGATGATTGTTTGGCGATATCTTGTCGAGCTTTGAGACGTTCCTCTCTCTCTCTAGCTCAATTTCACGAGCTTTTGCCTCTAGTTCGTGTTCCGGCTGAAGCAGTCGACGCTCCTTCTCGAGCCTCTCCTTCTCGGAAGTAGTAGCCTCTTCTCCAGATATTGCACTCTTGGCATACGAAGATGGATCGGTTTGAATAGTCGTATTATTATCGTTCTGCCGACGAATCAATGCCCTCAAACGCGATGGCGATGGGGCAGATTCGGGAGCCTGGTAGCGGGTTGCGAGGTGGGCAACGCTGGTGGCTAACCGTGGCATATCCTTCAATGGAGGAGAGACCGTACCGGACTAGAAAACTGATGAAATACTGTATTGAAGGAGCATAAAAACACCGGTGCTCACACTATTCGTGTAGCGATGTCGCATCGCAGCAACGTAACTATTTGAGCTACTGCACCCTGTAATGCCAAGTTCGGTTGCCTTCGTTGCAAGACTATCGGAGGTAGGGGTTCAGGAGATTGCTCAGGAGATTCAGATCGCGTTACTCCCCCAACAATGCCTGAATCCGATTGGGTTTCCTGTGTAGTGAGGTGCTCATGACAGAAGCTTCAGCGGCATTCTGAGGCGAAGAATCTGGTACAGAAACGGTAGGATGAAGTCCTGAAGGGACTTGTTGTAAAGTGGCAGAGCGGGGCGGAGGAATCGGAAAGTGAGTTGGAGGGATAGGAAATGCGGATAGCGAACGCACGGAACTTGTGTTAAAATCCACGGGGGGCTTTGGAGATTGTAACGGGGATGAGTCCGTGCTTCGGTTATTCGGCCTCTTGTGTGTAGCGAGCTCCTTGGGTCGTTGCCCAAATCCAAAGGCCGTGTACCGCTCCCGCTCCCCCCTTCTCGTTGTTCCACATATGATATTGGTTCGTTTGAGTCTTGCTTTGGAGAACTTGCCGCTGTATACTGTCTGGCGTCTTGGTTGTTCGAATCTGCTCCTGCAGCATCGATATTGGGCAATGCATAAGGGAGTGGCCGTTCCCACACGCCTTCGCAAAGCGAGCGGCATTCTCCCAAGGGACCAATATATGGAGAGAGCCGGCGAAGACTTTCACATACACGGATCCACTCCGCGTCAGCTATTCTGGCCAGACAAGCAGCTACGCCGTAAGTTGTTAAGATATGCTGTCTCGTTATACTGACGCCGTGGTCGCTGGTGAAGCATCAGCAAAGCTTAAATCACTTCGATACGGCAATACCTACCATTTATCTCTAGCCCCAGTGTGCTAATCAGATTGATATAGCGCGCATGCTCTTCTGCAATTTCGAGAAGTTTTTTCTCGTAGGCTGGTTACAGACTTCCCCTCCGACGCCATCATACTCTTTGTCTGCAATCTTGGCAAATTTGGTGCTGATATCTGCCAATGAATCGAACAAGTTGGCGGTGCTGTTAAATCCATTGGCTGGATACATGTTCCATCGGTGCACTTTATATTCCGTGATGAAGAAGCACCTGCAATATCCGTAGTAATCTTGAGACTAGCTAATTCCCGCATTGCCTTGGCCAGTTTCTTCTCCAGTGTGGCCATTGCACTGACAGCCTGACTATAACCATCCAACACATTCAACAAGGAGTCGATAGTTTTGCAAGACTTGTGAATATCTGTGCGTTCCGCTGTAACGGGAGGAGCGGACGGCATGGCCGTCATACTAGATGATCAGGAACATTGCCATGCAAGCCCACGAGAAGCAACCACAAAAGGCAAGTTTATCGCAGGTGAACCAGGGCCCATCACTTCATTTGACCATCGGGTCATTTCAAAGCATGGCGACTCTTGATTTTTCATCAACTGGGCCTCACCAGTCTAATCATCGAAGGTTTCGATACCAAAGCTCTGACAAAACCTGTCTTTGGTAATTCGTTGCACGTGACGTTCAAGTTATCAGATAAGCTGCCACCTGGCCCCACTGCACCCGCTTCCCTGAGCAAGCCATGAAGTCTGCTCGTATGCACACCCAAGGAGAAGGGCAGCACTTGCTTTCCGAATACAATGACACCAACGATCGAGCAGAAAATTCAATGGTTTTGCGGTTCGGACGTTGGAAAGCAAATCCTTTTTGGTATACCGAGATTTCTTTCTCTCTCATCGAAACTCAGCTATTCTCAGGTTAATCCCTGTAATCCTCACTGTGAATATTGCCGTGCGTCTTGACTATTGACACCCAACCATCAGCTCTGACCCTTCGCATCCAGCGTGGTGTCACTATGGCTCCGAGGATACAAGTGTATAAGTCAATAGCATGCCGCGTCTTAGATGAAGCACCGTCGTCTACGAGTACACTTCCCAATCAGAATCTGCATATGTTGATGGACTGCACAAGTCCCAATGTCGCTGCTAGGGCAGCAAGCATTCAAGCTGGTGGGTTCGCCTTTTCCATTCAACTATTACTCATCTCTGTTCAGCGGTGATCACAACTATGAGCGTTCTTAGTGCCGTGACAACAGGTTTCTGGAGCAGATTAGGTGATACGTATGGCCGAAACCCAGTGTTCATCACGTTTCTTGTAGGGGCTATCTGCATGTGAGCCTTACTAAATGCCAATTCGCTCTTCGTTAATTACCCCACCAGGGAATTTGTTTATGTCCTAGTAATGCAACCAAATACGTTGTTCAGTCGACACGCAGAACAATTGCTCTTACTAGGACCAATAGCCGAGGGCGTTGTCGGAGGCATGTCGAACTTCAACGGCGTGGTTCATGCGTGAGCTTCATTAGTCGCTATAAAAATTGGGCTTAGCCCCGCATCAGATATATATCTGACTGTACACAACATGGATCTAGGTATGATACTCGTCGAAAATCTAACGTCTGGTTCACTCACTTTCACAGGTCAAAAATATTCTCAACAATTCAAGGAATAGTTTTTATCGGTCTGTCTATTGGTCCATGGGTATGCAACCACTACCGGGTTTTTGAAGTTGGACTAATCTGGGAATAGCTTACCGGTCTTATACTTCCACCATCAACATCAATTGACGCTTTTTTCTACATCAGCATGTCGCTGATGTTTTTCACGTTTATGTATATGCTATTCCTTTGTCCTGAGTCACGCGAAAGAGTGGCTCAAGTTGAATCATCACGACCTGCTGTCAATGAGCACCCGAAAACGCTTCAAATACCCGTTATACGGAGCCTTACCTTGAAGTTCCTTGCTGCACTAGTCTCACCGATTACAATGTTTGCACCACGGCATCTATTGGGCTATACTCAGAAGAAGAGTTATAGTCTAACCCTGGTTGGACTGGCGTTATTCATTTACCTCATCTCTAACGTAATATTTCGAACCCTTTGATTGATATTTATTCGATTAACCGTTGATCAGGGAGTATACGTCAGCAAATATCTCTTTGCGCAACACCTTTATTCATGGACGACTGTCGAGGCAAGTAGTTCCTGTTTCGTGTGGAATGATCGTAACTGTCTAAATAGCTTGGTAACTATATGTCGCTCCTTTGGATCATAAGAGCGATAAATTTACTTGTTGTATTACCCAGTACGTTCAAAGATATCTGTCTCATAATTAAATCACTGACCATCACTAGTCGTAATATCCTACTTTAAACCCAAAATTTCAAGTTCTGGGGCATCTCTTACCCCACACGAAATAGTGGAAGAACTGAGATTTGACAGGCATATTGCACAGTTTTCACTCGCTCTAGGCGGTATTTCGGATCTGCTGGTGGCTTTGACAAGCGCGAATTCTCAAATAGTGTTCATTGCACTATCTTGTGTCTCATCTTTCATTTCTGGGGGTAACCCTGCCTTGCATTCGTTAGGAGCAGTATGTCTCCACGCGTGCGGGTACAGTTCTGAGGTTGGCACACTTTTTGGAGCCAAGGCCGTTCTTTCCGCGGTCGCACACATCATATCTGTGAGCTGTGTAACTGATCGTCTTTCTTTGTCGCTCATTTTATATCCAAGCCCTACATCTTTGCCACGACGTACGCCACGACTGTTGCATATTTCCCCCAAGCTATCTTCATCCTTTCATCGTCACTTATTTTTTTGTCGGTTTTGCTGCTGGCTGGTGTCAGACCGTCTTTAAAGGACATCGAATTAGTCCACGCTTCGCGCATAGATGGGCAACCATCGAGTACGCCAGAGGAAGAGGACGGGTCTGAGGACGCGGAACAATCCTGATTTCTTTCGAACTCTGAGCTTTGTATAATGCTGTGATGTATATTTAGGCTTCGGATCGGGTGGCTGTACTGCTATACATAGACCAACTCATTTTACGTCTCTCATGTCCAATCTCAAGGCATACCTAGCTGAGAAGTATATGTCGGGCCCAAAAGCAGACGCTATTTTGTCCAAAGTAGCGCCTCAGAAGAAGAAAAAACGGAAGGCTGGTGCCACTGCCTCAGCTTCCATCGGGGCTAGAATAGTCGATGAAGATAGTGGATGGGTTGAACAACGTCAAGAAGAGCCTGAAGATTTGGAAGATGCTGTAATTGAAAAGGACAGAGGTTTTAAAAAACGGAAAACGGATCAGCAGGCGGTAGAAGACTCGGGTGGATGGGCTGTCGTCCAAGAAGGCATCAAACAGGAGGAGGAGCAAGAACTGGAGGACGAGAAGCCAGTAGTTGTCGAGACGGAGGACTCGAACGCTTTTGTTGGAGGGTTGGTGACTGCGAAGGACCTAAAGAGGGTGTTGAATCGTGAACCAAAAGGGAGGAAGAACTCGCCAAGGGAAGGTTCGGAGGAGGAAGTTGCCCAGATGCAGGAAACAGTATATCGGGATCCGTCTGGGCGTCGGATTGACACTAAAGCCGAGAAGGCTGAGACCGCAAGACTGAAACGGGAGCGCGAAGAGAAAGAGGCGAAAAAGATGGAGTGGGGAAAGGGCCTGGTGCAGAAGGAGGAAGCGGAGGAGAAGAAACGAGAACTCAAGAAGCAAAAGACGACCGCTTTTACACGGCACGCGGATGACAAGGAATTGAACGAGGACTTGAAGGCGAGGGAACTTTGGAATGATCCTGCCGCTGCGTTCTTGTCGGTGAGCGGGCACTCATCATAATCACGAGCCATGTTGCTGATTTGTTCCACAGAAAAAGAGGAGTAAGGGACCTCGGAAACCAGAATACACCGGCCCTCCTCCGCCTCCCAACAGGTTTGGAATTAAACCTGGTTACAGATGGGACGGCGTCGGTACGTTTTGATCGCTTTCTTCGGATAGCTGTTAACTCATTCGATACGTCAGATAGGAGCAATGGATTTGAAAAGAAGCTTTTCCAGAGCATCAATAATCGGACCCGTCAGACGACAGAGTATCATGCATGGAGTGTGGACGACATGTAGCCCCCAGTTTCATTCTATTCTTTCGGGTTGGACCTATATTGTATCGTAAGCCTCATTCTTCTCGGACACCAATGTAAAGTCAGATCTTTCAGTAGTGAATGACCTGGTCAAATGCGAGAGTAGCTGAAGGTTCGTCCCAGTCGATGCATAAGTTTAGTACTAGGAGACCCTTTTTGTTGTCTCGCTAGCTCTCAGCCGTTGAAACAGCAAGGTCTGCTACCCTCTTTTGCGGCTGATCATTACACCCTTTAACACCATCGCCGGTAGCATGTACATGTTGCGGACGCCCCGTACCCTGAAGTCACATTTGTGCCAGGCTGAACTCCATGGTCGCATTGTACCATTGCTCGGATTGTCTCCATTTGCAAACGAGACCTGGTTTCGGTTGCAAGATGGTTTTTATCCCCATGACCTCTAGTATTAGATTATTGGCTCCTTCAAGTTCCGCTGCGCACTAACCGCGCTAACATCGTCGATTAGTCTACAAGTCCTATTTTGCCCCAGCTACGGGCTCATCTAACTCTATTTGTCTTTTTCATTGAGGTACGTCAACGGCCCGAACAGATGAAATGGCCCCGTTGGACTAATCCAGTATACCCATTGGCGCACCTTCTTTTGATCAGGTTAATAGATACGACGTGCTCCCTGTGGCGACTGCAATTACAATGATGGATTATTTACACATTTAACGCTATCAAACGCAAACGGTCTTCTTGGGACAGCCGATGTCATCTGTGTTTCGGAGTATGTATCTATTGGCCTACAGCAGAGTTGTTGGAGATTGCACCTCAGGAAGTGGCGCGGGAAAGAGAAGCCATATATCTAAAAGGCATTGAGTACGGCATTCCGTATACTATGCTCGCACGGTGGCAGCTGATGGCCAGAAGAACAAAGGTACTCTTGATAACACCCACGTTTATTGTAAGCTGTCACTGATATCCAACAAAGCAACAACGATAAGAGGTCAGACGATTTAGACGAGGAGGTGGCTACGCCGACATTTCCGACTTCAACGGCCGAAAGTAAGCTAAGGATGTCTACTGGTAATAATATCGTTATTGCCATCTCATCTTAAACAGTGTCCATGGTCCGTGTACATCGTTCCGTCAATGCATTTGATTTGAGCGTATGCCATGAGGCATACTGCCGATTGACGGCGCCATCTTGGTAAGCTCGGTTTGATCGTCCTATCGAAGTATTGCACTTGAGAAGGGCGAAACAGATCGATTGCGGCTGCCAGTTCTCAGAACCAGCCTTATTTTAGGTATACAGTTACTGAAATTAGAATCTACCATCCAAGATTCCGGAATCAAGCTCAACCATTAGGCGAAGATATATGTCAGGTAGATTCTAACCAACCCCTATCTTGCGCTATCATACGATGTCAATCTTGGATGATTCAGTGCCGTACTAACTGTGCCCGATTAATTTAAAATCTCTGCACTTGCTGGCAGCTGTCGTGCTTTAAATACAACCGATAGGTCACCTGCGGAGGACATAACCGCATGTGAAGCGCTTCTTTCAGAGTCCATATACATAGCCAAGAGATCTGTATAAACCTATGGAGAACACTACTGAAAAAGGTAATGTCAAAAGCTGTATCTGCGAGCGCCACGTTTTTTCCACCTCCCAAACCCGTGAGCCAGCGTTTAGTGAGTAATGATTAGATCTTTGCCGCATGTTGAATAAATGCTAACCATAATTGCCTTAATTGCTCATGTATGGCTCGATCAGGCATCCAATTATTTTCTTTCATTATTCGAGGACACGACATAACGTAAATGTTCCCGGACGTTACCAGAAATGAATTGACCCGAGGAAGACATGGAATAAAGTAACTAGATATATTATGAACAAAGTAGCGTCACGGTTGCGCGGCGCACACAGCTGAAAGGAAAGCGAGAATAAATCAACGCGGCTATTATACCGTTCCCGTAGTCAAACAGTTCCTTCAGGCGCCATCGGATGGTTTGGTCTCCACCCTGATACAGCGCATGTTGGGATATCGAATTATCAATCGGTTCTTCATCATATAACTCTTGATTTCCTCATACTGCGAAGAAGTGAGTACATATCCACGAAGGCAGCGAACTGACTCAATGCTCACTCTTGTGCCCTCTCCCAGAGGCAACGTTCGTTGAAAGATTTGCTCTATCCGTTCTCGGACGATATGGCCGTCGTCCTCCTCCCACTCGGTAATGTCGATCACCATCCACGACACGACGAGTCGCTTCGCGTTGAAGCTAATATGAACATCCTGCTTCTTAACTTCGGGTGGCAGTTCAATGGTTGCGTTCATTGATCGACCGTCTCTCGACTCGCGGAACGAGACTCTTAAGTCAAGAAGGCAGGTTAGTTGCGTTACGAATTTTCGTCAAACGTTGAAACGTACATGGATTTGCGCTTTTTCATCTGTCTCGACGCTGTTTCTTGACCTGATTGCATATGGTCTTGCGATATGGGCATCGGCACAGACATGGTCTCTATATTGTCCATCATCTGCGCAGCAGAAGGTTGATGGGACGAATGCGGATGTCCACCCTGTGAATGCGGGTGGTGCCGGTCTAAAGTTGGATGTGACAGATGGTCGGAGAGGGCAAGCTCTCCGGTAATTTCCTCCAGAGATTCCACTTTGGCACGTTCCTTCGCCATCTTACGCGCCTTCTTTTCTCGGATCGCATCCCAGATTTGGTCGAGCGTATTCTCACCCCCATGAGACGCTCCGCCGAATTGATCAGAGCTGTTATCATCCTGTGACGAGCTACCCATGCCACCGTTGCCGTGCGGATTTGTCTGGAGCATAGACGTCGATGGGTTAATCCTATTCCCAGAGTTGTGATTGTTGGTTCGACTGCCGCCGCTGTGATTGTAGTGGTAATTGTTCTGATCAATGGTGATGGGTTGCCGTTGACCACGAGAATTATCCGCAGCGTTTGATGTACTGTGTAATGGCTCGTCAAACTCCAAATCGTCCTCCTCTTGGGCGGGATAAGCGATACCAGTTACGGCAGGAGTTACGGGAGACGGATGATCAGCTGAACGGCGGTTTTGGCGGTTGGAACTGGCAGCAGCGTTCGTGTTTAAGATATTGGGCTCGCGAAAGGGCTGCAACCGATCATTCCTGTTGTTTGCGCTGGCATTGAAAACCGGCGCCGCATGATCTTGTTTCGCGCGTGTATAAGAGGGCATGACGTGTAAGAGAAGCGAAGTGATGGATTATCACACAAAGACGTGAAGGATGAGTAGCGATGGGGTAAAGAGACTGAGGGATGGAGTGAGAAGCGAGAAACATGGAGCGATATAACCCAAATGCACTTACCTCAAGTTGAGGTCGTTCCACAGCTTTTCAATCAGAAGACGGACTACGCGAACACGCTTTCGCGTGGAGGCCTGCAACTGAAATATATTGTCAAAACGTAGAAGATCAGTGAAATGCAGGGCATGATATGGGCCATCACACGGTGATCTATCAGCTCCTGGGCGAGCTTGTCATTGTGGCCGTCTGTACTGCGCGCCTCGTTGAATACACGAGGCCTTTCGATCTCCGATTCGTCGTGTGCCGTTTCGGTAATTTCCTTTCATCTCTTTCACCACCTTTTACCGCCGTAAGTGTCTCTCCCTCTGCTCTGCTATGATGGGCATATTTGCGCCAAGTCACATCGCATGTTAGACTACCAATACGTTAAACGAACGTTGAGGATAACCTTTGACTTCTGATTATGAGCGCGTTCATCTCCGAATGGTCCTGATGATTTCATTTGCAGGTCCTTTTCATACAACCGCCTCACGTACACATGTACACGAATCCCTAATATGGTAGTTTAAATTTCTTGTTCGTGTAACCAGTCGTAACTCGTCCCATACCCAACCGTCGTTTCAATCCTTGCCTATCGTCTCCCGTTGGTGATTGTGGGCTAGTTGTTGTAAGACTTTCGGAACTCTTTGGAGTCGAGTAAATCTCTTCGTCTCGGCTGTGCTGGCTGGTTTCAGGCCATTTCTCCTTTATTCCTTCTACAAATAGATGGGGGGTGAAGATGGTAGGGTTCCTCGCCTTTTGCTCTCGCTGTGGTTCCGGGGCATTGCGATTCAAGGGCTGCGCGTTGCCAGTTGCTATTGGCATAGGGCTGGGGTTCATATATTGTGTCATTGAATGTGTTATACTTGATACGCTAGAGTGTGGGGTCGCGGAGTGTCTCGGTCTGTTCGGTATATCCCTCGACTGTGTGATCTGGATTGGTCCGTCTATTTGATTGGTTATTATTGGTGGTGCTGGCCTTGGGGATGCCTGTGCGTTACCGGGTTTTGCCCAATGCATTTCAGATGGAACTGAATTCACGGTCAAGATATCAATTTGGCCAGCTAATGGCACGTCGCCATTGCGAGATGGATTTGATATGCTAGTTGACGCATCTTGGTTGGTTTGATCTTCACGTATATGTCGCAAAGCATGAGCAAGCTGCATCCGATTTGCCGTTCGGAATGTCGGCATAGGGGAGTCCGTAGTAGGGGCGGGGGGAGCTGACGTTGGTACTTGCCTCGGTACTGTATCTGAAGACATTCAGGACTGACTCTAAAATTCTGTGGACATACCTTTTTCTGGTTCCGCTGCACGATTTGCACGATTCTGTATCATATCGTTGCTGAAAAATACATGAATTGGCTACACGAGGCTTAAGATTGAAGAAACGAACTATTCTGCTACTTTACGTGCGACTTCCGCCTCATCTGGAGTTTCTCGATGCAAAATTGCCGACAATTTTCTGCGATCCTCTGCATCTAGTTCTGCGCGTTCATATGCGACAATATCCTGGCATTGGTAGTAAATGAATGTTTTCGGGCGAATAAAGACTTGTCCATACGGGATATTTTCGATGAACTTTCGTCACGAAAGTACTCGGATCCACACCTTTGGACTTGCCAGCTACCATCCGCCGTTGGGTATAAGTCAAGTACAGGAGGCCTTGAGCTCTCGTACACGCTACGTAAAGTAACCGCCTGGTCGCTGTCATTGACTTATGGCAAAAGATATGAGATGCCCGACCTTTCTTCCTCGATATCTTCAGAGCGGGTGAGGGGAAAGGTACCATCTTCGACTGAGGAAGGGTAAGGTTAAAGGCCTGCTCAATTACCCAAATCAAGTACCTGATGGTATCATCACCACCGGCCATTCTAGCCCTTTTGCAGCATGACAAGTAGCTATGGTCACTTTCTAGATTACTTTTGAGAACTGGAATAGCATGTGTAAGACAGTCATACCCCTTCGGTAGTGTTGCTTGAATCGCTATCACCTTCGGATGACAACGATGAGGCTTGCAGAAAAAAACGCAACGTCGCCTCTCTGCAATATTTATTCCAGGTAACGATCTCAAGCAGGAAACCACGCACCTTGGCTCGCCGTGGTTTCCAATCGGAGAGTTGTCTTCTGCGATGTTCTGCAAGTCGAGACCTACCTCCGTTGCAAAGTTTATTAACTCTTCAACGTTTGCCCACCGACTTTCCCAATCTGTTTGTGTTTTCTTGAGATGCTCCATATAATCTATCGAATGGATCAGACGACGGAGAATCTCCGCAGGCGAGGTTCCCTATCGGTAATGTAGATAACTGAGGTGAAAAGTAGTATGCACGCACATTCTGAGCCAACTCGCGTAACGTTCGAATGGTGTTAATGAATGAACCAATCTTCCGCTTCACGGGGGGTTTGATGTCCGAAACTTTTCCGTCATGAATGTGTTCAAGAATCCCTAAATGAGACATGCCGGATTGTTCAGCCTTTGACGCGACTTCAAGAAGAGTCTGTCAATGAGGTAATAGTCAATAAGGAGTAGCAATCTGATATGTTTTTATTCACCTTTTCACCGACACCTCTACTCGGCACGTTTACGGCTCGAGCGAAAGCGGGATAGAAATTGGAATTGTCCACTAATTGCAAATACGCCAACAAGTCTTTGACCTACTCTCGTGTTTTAGATCATTATAGGCTGTGGGATACGCATTACCTCTAATCTTTCAAAAAACCGATGTCCGCCTACTATTCGGCATGGTATCCCTTCTTTCTGTAAAGACCTTTCAATCACACGAGATAAGGCATTGAATCGGACTATAAATTTCATTAGATTTTCCTAATGCACAGGAACAGAATCGTTACTAAACGGAGAATGGCGAAATCGCTAAATTGGAGCGATCCTCCCATATGAGCTATTACTCGCTTGATTTCAAGAGCAATGAAATTGGCTTCATCGAGCTCATTGGGACAAAGTTGCATGGTTGGCGTACTTCCTGCCGGATGTGATGTATAAAGTGACTTTGGAATTCGATTTGTGTCTAGGAATGAAGTTATCTGAGGGATTCTGAGGATAAGAAGATATAAATCGACCTTCGGAAATAATGGCCAGGCTCAGGCGGAGAATAGCTCCAGTCGAACGGTAATTTTCCTCCAAAAAGATTTCTCGCGTTCCAGGGAAGTCTAACTCTGATATTGAAGTAAGTTGTGACTGACAAGGCGTTGCATCCAACCTCTCTTCATTTTAGCTAGATTTTCAACTTCAGCGGAGCGCCAACCGTATACTGTAAAACCATGAGCAACCTCCTTAGCTAATGGTGCGAGACGGCGTACTCGACTGATCCGGATCGCCGACAATAGTGACACACCCTTTATAGGCAATCGTCCGCATGAGGTCGTATTGAATGGTATTCGTATCTTGGCTATGGAAATGTGAAGTATATCAGCCGAGGTGTCGTATGCACGTAAAATATAAATATAAAACATACAATTCATCAACGAGGACATGCTGACACCAAGTGATGGCCTTTCTCTGTGTCTTAAACATCTGGACGCCAAACAACAAGAGATCGTCGAAGTCGAGCGCGTTATTCCGCCGAAGCAATTTCTCATATTCTTGGTATACCTCGGCCGATATCTTCTCCAGGATATCCCGAGGAGACATCTCGTCAAACGAGTGCATCCCTCGTTCTCGAAGCGTCTGCTCAAGTTCCGCAGCGAACTTATCTGCAGTGATACTTTTTGCTTTTGCCTTGGAAATTTTCGACATAACC
Organism: Amanita pallidorosea; assembly: GCA_023014475.1. Taxonomy (NCBI): domain Eukaryota; kingdom Fungi; phylum Basidiomycota; class Agaricomycetes; order Agaricales; family Amanitaceae; genus Amanita; species Amanita pallidorosea. The sequence goes on from JAEBUS010000058.1 coordinate 149,295, forward strand.
GTTTCTTCCTTTATGGTCATATTCCTTGAAACAAGGAATTCCCGGTATTTCGTGAGTATTTGACGTATGATTCTTTTGCTGCGAAGATTTAGGACTCGAGTTCAATCAAGCAGAACTTCAATCCAGACGGACCTCTCATCAGCGTCGCAGATGCTGAAATTATCCGATAACCCAATCGCGTTGGCGTACTTTCGGAGAAATCGCGCACATAACGAGTGGAATGTCCCCATCTGAACCTCTCCCACGCGTTCTTTTCCCAGTATTTTTTTCAGCCGCTCTCTCATCTCGTTTGCGGCTTTGTTGGTGAAAGTAACTGCGCATATAGACGATGGCGAGAGGGAATGTCGCAAAATCAAATGGGCGATACGAGACGTTAGTACCTGTGTTTAGAAGAATATTGTACCGTTGTTTGTACTTTGAAGAATTGGCCAGAGGCCTATCGCTGACCTTCGTTTTACCACTGCCTGGACCGGCGAGTATTTGAAGCGGAATATCTGGTGGATTTTCCACGGCTGAAGACAGATCAGTCAAAGTAGGACTCGAGTTAAGTGACCGACATCGTAGTTGGGCATGGTTCAGCGAGTCCAAGTAAGGAATTGACATTCCTGATAGGTTGGGTAAATGCGACGCGTCTGTTTGCACGCGGAGCCTACTCATTTGTACGTGTCATGTGATCGTGACAATTCGTGTCAAGTTTCGGAATATGATCTAGTTCTGCGTTGAATGTTCTACTCAGTCAGTGTCCACTCAGGCTCAGGCTCGCCGTGTTTCGTAAATATGGCTCATGTACGGATCTTCAACCAACTCATGCGCTCAACATGTAATGGATGACTCGTGACGGATCATCCACAAAGTTGACACTTAAAAGCGCGGTATGGACACTGCACGACCATCAAACTAACCATGAAACTTTCAGCTTTGATTCTTGCTGCCATTCCAGCCGTGTTGGGAACGAACTTTGATGTCATCGTTGGCTTTAATGGGACAATTACCTATACGCCAGATGAGGTACATCCTGCTGTTCACGATACTGTGACCTTCAGATTTGTGGCTGGAAATCGTCAGTATATCCTTACCCTGCCAATGCTAGGAGGCTAATGTAGTTGGCATGGAAGATACTGCAACAACAACGACGTTTAACAATCCCTGTCCTCCACCTGCTGGTGGGGTGGGTCAAAATGGCTTTGATACTGGCTTGTAAGACACCATTACTCAATATCTTCTAATTGAAATGATGACATTGTTTTGAAAGTCGCCAGCCGTTTGACAATGTTACCATCACCATTCGCGATACCTCACCTCACTGGGTTTCGTGCAGGCAACCTGCTCTTGGGGGCCATTGCCATCTTGGAATGACTATGGTTATCAATCCAACTCCCAATATGACAGGAGCTCAGTTTCGGGCGAATGCGATGATGAGCCCCGCAAGCGGTTCTTAGTTGTAGACGTGTAGTTATCTTGTACTTCGAAGCAGTAGTCCATGGAATTGTTAACTTGCGTTCTTGTGTCTGGCAACTGCCTCTGTCCCCAATTCTGGGTGCTGATGATATAGTAAGCTACTTCAAGAGAAAGCACTGGTGTACCAGCAGTTGAAGCAACGGAAAACAACTTTGTCCAGGATTTCCAATGCCATGACGGATCTGTGTTACGAAATCATCGAAAAGCTGACGGATACATGGATAGTATCACTAGCGTTGCAGGGAGTGCTGATGCCAGAGATGAACGCGACCATGGAAGAGATGTACCTGCCCCCATGCACGTGAGGTGCCAAGTTAGAAACACCGGAGGTAAGCACCTTATATCAAATAAAGTGAGTCAGGCAGGGTGGCGAGAGACCTGGAATAATGTATGTTTCTGGATGATTTGCTGATTTGTCCCTTTGACCTCACTAGTCACTGGCAAGCGGATTAAATCGTACAAGCCTCGCATGACATCTATCGTCGATATATCCATGGATGCCACAGGCGACTTTGTTGTCACTACATCGATTGACGGTGTGTTTCCACACTATTATGCGCCCTATTGTGGCTGACCGACTGTCCCTTCCCCGCCGTATCGCCGTTCATTCACACCAGGACAGGTTGGCATCCACTCTTTATCCACTCCCGAGTCGTACCGCTTCAACATGAAACGGCCCACGCACAGTTGCGATGGAGCCTAATCGAAGTTCTCGAGCATTCGTCTGTGGTGGCTTGAGTGGCAGATTGGTTTTGAGAGTGAGGATGGACCGGACATGAAGAGACTATTTTGCACGTCGGTGAGGGGCCTATATGGCAGGTCAAATGGAGAAGCAAATTTATCGCCTGGGCTGTGCGCTTTTTTTCGGGCTTTGTATCTGTGGAGGCGTGTCCGCCTGTGCTCGCTGGCAGCCTTGATGCGGGACTGGGCAAGCTGCTGGCAGATGTACATCACGAAAAAGGTGTAATTTCGTGTACTTAGAGCATCGCCTGTAATTACACAGAACGATGAATCAATCTGGCTTCTACAGGTGGGAATTTGTCAACAGTACACCATCCGTTGGACATTTCCTTTGCCGAGAGGCTGGAATGGTTCAATTGGCACCCCACACCTTGTTTCCAAGCTCCCTGCTGGGTAGACTCCGAAAGCGCTCAATACTCAAGGGTTTGAACGTAGCCTGCTCCGCATATAACCTCACTATTTCATTGCAATCGGCACACTCAATACTAGTGTTTGGAAGATTATATACGTCTTAGATTATAAGTGATTATGATCAGAAGTTGACATTATAAGCGATAATAATCTTCTGCATTTCCTGTTGATGGTATTGTCAACCCGTCAATCCAGCAGAACTAAGTACTCGCCGAACCTTCTGCCAGGTCGTCGCATGGTAATTCTGTGTCTTGTGATGCACGAAGATCACACATACGCGGTCCCGAAAGCATTTGCGAGGTATTTGCTCATGTTTGATTCCCTACATTTGCAAGATGCAGTGGAACTACGGCAACCAACTACACCAGACGTATGTAGTTTTCGATCAGTTTTTTGGATCCTGATTACATGCTGTCATGTTTACCAGCCAGAAAGTATCTTTGAATCAACATACCCGCTCTTTCTGATACTCCTGTAGCCAAGGCGCTCACAATTACTCATCATCTGCTAGAGGGTAAGATCTCTGCTATATTTTTCGCGCGCGTGTCGAGCTGACTCTGGAGTTCCGCTTAGGTATGTTGAACAACCGATCGCCGATATGACTAACAGACATTGAACAGGTACGCACCCCCGCCGGGTCCTCCCCCGCAGAGTGGTTCGACCGGGTCAGTGATGTGTTTTCGTGAGGTCAGCTCATATTCAACGAGGGAAGTAGGTATGGATATGCGCCTCCCCCAGGTCCCCCACCGAGCCAGTGAGTCATACTCATCCGCGGATGGAACTGTCTAATCGCTTCATAGTTATGCACCTCCTAATGCGCCACCTCGACCCGGCTATCCTGGCCAAGAGTATCATGCGAACTATCATGGCCAGCAGTAAGTCTAACTGACCCCGGTAAATTCTTGATTGATATGCAGGCAAAGGGCGTACGCACCTCCGGGTATGTAGTGCCTCCCATTCTTTGAATAGTCTTAGTTACATGTCTATCAGCCGGCCCTCCATCACAGCCGCCAATCCACGATCAGACCTATGGGCCTGTCATGCAGGGAGGGAACCAGCCTTTCTTCCGTTATTCGCAATGCAATGGGAGGAAAAAGGCACTGCTTGTAAGCTAACCACCCTCGGTTTTGAGCCTGCGTAGATCATGCATAGATTGGCATCAATTATTTTGGTCAAGACGGCCAGTTGGGAGGATGTATTAATGACGCGATGAATATGCGGAATTTTCTGTGTCGTATGTTCTCGCTTTAGTGCTCTCCCTCCAACTTTGACTTGTGACAGGACACTTTGGCTATAAGCCCGACGACATTGTCCTACTTCGCGACGATTCCTCCAATCATAGGGAAATGCCAACCAAAGACAACATGGTTTGTGACGGTTAGGTGTATGTCCGGAGTCTGTATTGATGAAATATACAGCTAAGGGCCATGCAATGGCTTGTGAAAGATGCCAAGCCGAATGATTCGTTATTCTTCCATTGTGATCCCTCCTTTCTCTGGTTATCATATCAAAATTCATACCCTAATTAGACTCTGGGCATGGTGGACAAACGAAGGATCTTGATGGTGACGAGGACGATGGCTTTGATGAAGGTGCGTGTTAGGACTCGGCTCCTAAGCAATCTAATCGCGTTTCTAGTTATATTTCCTGTATGTTGCCTCTCCAAGTCCAGGTGTAGCTTACCATTGTTATAAGGCGGATTTCAAAATCAATGGTCACATAGTTGATGATGTGGGTAGTCGAACACGGCTTCAGTTTCTCCACCAAGCTTTCTGATTATCTAGCTCATGCATGATATCTTGGTGAAACCCCTGCCACCTGGATGCCGACTCACCGCTATCTTCGACGTACGTGCATATATCTGAAGTTGACTCTTTTGCAATGACGAATACATTTCAGTCTTGCCACTCCGGAACTGCACTCGATCTTCCGTACATAGTCAGTATCACGTTGATTGACCAGGATAGAACTAATGATGCATATTCAGTACTCGACCGAAGGTAAAATTAAGGAACCGAATCTGATGGCCGAAGCAGGACAAGGGCTAATGACAACTGTAACTTCTTACGCACGAGGTGATGTGATGGGTGCTGTTAGGGGTGCATTCAACCTTGCGAAAGTGGCATCGGGTCATACTCGGGCACAAGAAGCTGAGCGGAAATCCAGAACAACGAAGACGAGTCCGGCGGATGCGGTGTGTCTTCTAACATCGTTCTAAATGAGGCGTGGTTGTGACGCTTTCTTCAGATTTCGTGGAGCGGATGCAAAGATTCACAGACTAGCGCAGACACTCAGGAGGCGGGCAAGGCAACAGGCGCAATGAGTTTTGTGCGTTTACTACTTTTTTTCGTTGAATGCACACGTGATGATTGTATGTCCAAACGTCTAGGCATTCATCAGTGCACTCGGTAAATTTTTTCCTTCTATGATTACCATTCCTTTCCCAAATTTTAATTAGAGCGAAACCCGCATCAAAGCTATCAAGAGTTGCTTGTCAATATTCGAAGGATTCTTCACGATAAGTACGAGCAGAAACCTCAGGTATGTGATATGCTCCGCTGTCAGAAAGCTTTCTAACCTGTCGCATGACAGCTTTCGTGTTCGCATCCTATGGTAAGTATCAGTGGACCACAATACTGCATAATTGATAGCTGAAAACCGCATTCGAAGGACACCAACATCCTATTCATCTGTTGAACTCCCACTTTGATGTATGTCTGTTATGTGCCGACACGTGTATGTATGTATGTACTGTTACAATGATCGTTCGTAAGAGGAATCACCGACGCGCGGCGAAACGCGGCTTCTCTATCATCCCACGATAAGAAGGATTGGCTCGAAAAGAAGCACATTGTTTGCCACCATGAAGGTTGTCAAGTCGAGTGCATTTTTCTATGGGACACTGATGCACCCCAAAATACTCCGTGCAATTCTAATGAAAAAAGGGAAGTATCTCAAGATATGCCCAGCACTTTTGATGGTCGGATTCCATCTCGTTTCCTTTTGCCCGTTCTTAACTTTTGTAACAGGATTATACGAGACACCAAGTTGTTGCAAGTCGGGCTTATACGATTTTGGCGAGCGATGTTTGCTGATGATGCCAGGACGAGGACTATCCAAGCATAGTACCGTACGAAACGGGAAAAAAACTGGTCGGTCGTGAGCTGGAACCGGAGGAAAGATGTGTCATAGGGACATTGGTCACTGGACTCACGATGGCCGATCTCAAGCGGGTTGACTATTTCGAGACGGACGTGAGTGGATCACTACTGGATATGAGCCCGAACATATTGAGTCGAACCCTGAACTGACCACGTGATGGTGATGAATGGGCAGGAATACAGTCGAGAGGTTTTGACGGTGTATCCGCTGGAAGAGCTGACGCCGTTGGGAGCTTCGTGGACGAAAGACACGACAAGAATCTCATCGAGCGCATCGGCGTCGTAAACCCGCAGGCGTTGGATGAGATCGTGGCGGGGGCGATGGGGCGGGGTAAAAGCGGAGACGTATGTGTGTCGGGACGTGAACATGCTGAAACCGGCGCTTTGGTCATTTCCGGAATTTTTGGAGAAGAATGCATGGAAATGGTATGGCGGAGTGGACCCAGAATGAGGCGTCGGAAGCGGAGATTGACCGGTGCATGCGATGCTAAGTAGGGCGGCTGTACTGTACAATAATGGCCTCCTTCCTTGCTTCACCGTCTCTATGTCATCTCGCCTACTAGTGGCCTGCGCCGCCCTCTCTTTAATCCCGCTGTACTATGTGCTTACCACACTCGGCGCCCAACAGAACGGTGCGTATTCTAGCGCCCAGGGATTCATGAGAATTTGTCTTATTTTTGGGTCCTTGCACAATGCAGAAGCTCCTGATCTCAGTCGATACAAGCAGCTGCAAGTTCTATCAGAGCAAGACTTTCCTTTCGGTGAGCCCCACTTGCCCGTTTGTCCACTCCTTTCTCACAGCCGTACCAGGAGATCCATCTAAACGCCTAATCATAGTCGGTGACATCCATGGTCAATATGACCATTTGCAGTCAGTCGTGTTCTCCCTCCTTCATACTCAATGAAAATTTTAATATCTCTCCCAAGAACCCTCCTAACGCGTCTTTCCTACAACAACGAGACGGACAAGCTCTTTCATGTGGGCGATGTCGTTACCAAGGGTCCTTTGCAAGGTTCGATCGACGTCCTGTCCTTCTTGTCGTCAAACGGGATCCAAGGCGTGCGCGGCAATCAAGACCAGGTAGTTATCGAATGGCGGAGCTGGATCAACTGGGTTTTGTCAGAGCCCGGGGGCTCTGATTTCCTCGAGTCAGCCCTGAAGTCGTGGAAGAAGGCCGAGAAAGAGGGCGAGGGTCTCAAAGAAGTGGAATAAACGCCAACGTAAACATGCGTCCAGAAATTCGCTCAGTGGGCCCGATGAAGTTCTCATGGACCATGTTACTGCCAAATGGTGGCGGCGCGTGCCCAGTCACTTGATTCTTTTCTCCGACGCATATATGGTCGCTAATGAAATGCCCGAGAAAGATTACGAGTACTTGGCCTCGCTGCCAGTGCGCATATACGTGCCTCACGCTCACTTGTTCCTCGTCCATGCCGGGTTGCTGTCGCACGACCCAGAATATGACTACGATGATCCGAGTCAACCTCTCAGCAAAGTCCTTGAGGCGTCCAGAATATATGCCCACGACGACAGGATTAGCGGGCTCCGTCGTGTCTTGAGCCCTTTTACAGGATGGCTGACAGGACTGGCCATGCAGAGCGCAACGAATCGCAGGGACCACGACTACGTTGAGGTCCACGATGAAGTAGAAGAAATGAGGAGAAGAAAGCAAGAGCGTGGTATTCTAGCCATTCCCTTAAATGAGGACCCATGGGTTTCGATGAACGTACGCAGTGTGAAAAATGGCAAACCTACAAGGTATGTGTATGTGGGGTGGCTGGTCACCGGATTGCATTCTTACCCACGGGATCTACTAGAGGCAAAAAGGGGAAGCCATGGTCCGAGATTTGGAATGTAGATATGGACTCGTGCCGCGGCTTTGATAATCAAGATGAGCAGTACCCCGCCGGGATTAGCAACAAGCACCGGACATTACCTTGTCTTCCCATGTCGGTCGTTTATGGTCATGCGGCAGCTCGCGGTCTCGATGTTAAGCGATGGAGCTTTGGCCTTGATACAGCTTGCGTACGTGAGATTTTATGCCCGCACTATCACGTTTCTGAAATTCAAAAAGGCCAAAGGTGGTCAGCTCACGGCCCTCGTTCTCGGTAGGGAAGACGATTCCAGCAAAGAAGGCGAGCCATTTCCGTTCGGAGATGCGAGTGAAGCTCGTATCGTTAGCGTAAACTGCAAACATTGATCATGACCGATTCATTACCAGTTTGACATCCTTTCGTGTTTTTTTAATGGAACCTTCAGCAATCGCCAGCCTTTTTTCTATACCTGTTTCCATTGCATAATTAGGGCGGAGGCACACAGTTTTATTTCAACGTTGTTAACAGTAGTTGTACTAGTCATGGATCCATGTATTTTTCAGATTTGGCACATTCATCATTCAAATATGGTTAACGACAAAAACAAGTGGTATCGATCTCGTCAGATTGTACCCATCAGTCGAATATCCCGACTCGACGCTCCGACCAAGACAGCGAACTGGCCAGCTGGTCTTACCCAGCTCTGACTGACAACATCCCAGATACTAAAAAAAGGCGTCCGCTTAGCCTCGTGCAATGGCAATTCGCAACTGAAATGTACCTTAGGTCTCGCTGGCTCAAAGTCATGCGAACGGTGGCACTTTGACCTTGCGCGATAGCGATGTCATCAAACCCACGAAGCACCTTCTTGGGCTCTCCCGCACTAGATGGGTATGTTAGGTATAACTGGGGTATCTCGGTCCCATCCACAGATCCTGTGTTGGTGATCGTGAAAGAAACAGTCGCCACGGCAGAGCTATCCGAAGACGTCGTGATAGAAAGGCTTGAATACGCAAAAGTGGTATATGAAAGTCCAAAGCCAAATTCAAAGCGGGGTATGATGTTCTTTGAGTCCATGTACCGGTAGTCAAGGAGCAGCTTCTCCTTGTATTCGATCTCCAGAGAATGTAAATGACGGGAGAACAGGAATAAAACTGCGTAACACGCACAGATGGGAAGCCTAAGACATCTTCCACGATCACCGTTCCATAATCTTCTTCTGACTGTGAACAAGATGAATCCCATTGTGTAAAAGGGTGCACTTTCGCGGCTTACGTCTGCAATGCTGAAAGGGAGACGACCTCTGGGGTTATACGCACCCGAAAGGACATCTACGATGGAAGGACCGGTTTGTTCGCCAGGTGCACCTGCGTATATGATACCAGTTATGTTAGGGTGAGTACTCCACGTAACATATACAGGCCCAACAGAATGGATAACGACGATGGTATTGCTGCAGACTGCAGCAACGTGCTCGACCTGAGAAATATTGAGCAGTCTGTAGTCCCACATAAGTAATTCAATCCTCACCAGGCTCCCGCCATCAAACCATAATTCCATGTCATTCCTGTCACCCATGTTGCCGTAAACGATATTGTAAGAGCCAAGTTCGCCGCTCATTCTGAAAGATGCTTAGCGTTAATTCCACTTGAGCAGAGGGCCGATGCTTACGCGTTTACAAACACAAAGGTTACGTCTTTTCCGTGCGCAGCTGCAGGTCCAGCCTTCAAATCATTCGATAGCGACGTTGAGATACTAGCTGAAGATCCAAAGAAGTCCTTGAGCGCATCCACCGGTGGTACGACATAATCAACAGAGTTGGAGCCGGAGCCCCACCTGGCGAGTTCCTTTATCTAGATCTGCAGATTGAGGGTCTTGAACGTAACTTACCCTATCACCATCGTACCGTCATTACATTCATTCAAACCACCAGAACATTTTTTATTAAGTTGTTTCGCGTCCTGGCCTACGATCGCAACCGTTCTGATCGCCGACTTGGTAATAGGCAAGCCACCGATAGTCATACCCCCAGACGTAGTACGGTTATTCTTCAAAAGAACAGCTGAGGCAGAATCTATCTCGCGGACAAGGGCTGTATGTGCTTCACTTCTGACATTCACATTCTGGTTTAGCGGCCCTGACTTATCTGGTGCTTGTGTGTTGAAGCTAACAGGCGGATATCCCTGCAATAAAATGTTGGAATCAGTTGTTCAAGGAGTGCGTCGGAACGATCAGTTACCGAATCTTGACCAAGGCGGTACCACGGAGCTAATATACGGGCTACCATTTGATCGAGTCTAGCCAGCTTGACAGTGCCTTCATCGATGGCAACCCAGAGATTGAGCCCATATACACCTCCACCTATGGCAAGTGAGCATACATCATAATCAGGTCATGCCCATACCTATGAGGATGTAATCGCCCGGCTGTTCCATGTCCAGCCCTGCGTTGGCATTATCACTGGTCGAGTCATGCGTTGCGCCCCAGTCACTGACAACAAAGCCTTTGATACCAGATGAATAATCGGTAATGCATTATGGAAGTTCAGACCTTTGAATCCATCTTTACGTAGTAGACCATCGGAACCGAGAAGTTCAGCGTTGTGACAGGAAGAAACGTCGTTGAACCGATTGTAAGCACACATTATAGAAGAAACATCAGCCTGCAAGCCAAGACATCAAACAATGGCACTTCAAAGAATGAAAGGACATGCCTCGATGCTCCTTAAAAAAGGATAATAATACATCTCGTAAAGTGTTCTGTTGTCCATGTTAGCGGATAGGCCGTATCTCCAATGCTCCTGGTTATTGGCTGCAAAATGCTTTGCGCAGGCCATAACCCCTACACTCTGAATACCCGTAATGGTCTCGAAGGCGCCTTCTCCGTTTAAGTAAGGATCTGGACCAAAACTGATTGCATTCAATAAGCGAGAACACTACTTCCCGATATTAAAGTACCTTTCCCATGCACGGCCTGCCTTGGGATTCCTCATCTGTAAACGTGGTTGGATCAACCTGGAAAAGATATATACACGTGGCGTACGATATCCATAGCGGGGCCTAGCAATACACTACGAAAATCAGTCAAAAATAATCGAGCCGACGTGGCGATACTCACTGAATACCCTTTCCACGAAATTCCTCTGCCATCGCTTGACCGCGCGCCCGCATTAGGCGGCGGCTGAACGTTGCAGCGGTATTGATTCCGGACGGAAACCCAGTAACATTCTTAACAAGACGCACGCCAGCAGGTCCGTCATTGAGACAGAGAGACGGTATGCCTAAACGCGGAACAGCATACGTTTCACCTACGCAGCGACCTGAAGTCCCAGTTAGGATATTATCTTAAACAAGAGGGACATTGCAGCCATACGAGAGGGGTTCAGTTGTCTGTCACCAGTGACAATACCTATCTTTTCCTCCAGTGTCATCTGGGCGACCGTATCATCAGCCAATTGATAGGCCTGGTCCCATGTTCCTACACCAATGGCTCTAAGCACAATTAAAGGCGACAACAGCATAGTACGCACGTAGAGTGAAGTCACTCGCAGTCCGTACGGACAGAAGAGCGAGAAAAGCCTCGGCAAGGGCCCACATTAATCGGATACCCGACAGGTTCAATTCGCAATTTATCCCTGAATGATGGCCCTGTCATTTGTAGGTGCTTGGCTTGCGGACGTCCTTGATGCTTACATAACCATCACCAGTCCTCGACATCACCTAATATCTACCGACAGCATCAGCGCGTCGACATGATGATGTAGTTGAGATGTATCGTTGAACCTCTTGGCATCCAGCTTTATGATTCATAGAGTATGTTTTTCCACGCTGTGCTCATGAATCACAGATATCAGCAACCTGGGCCGTAGTTCTTCGATGCCCTTCGAGAGCAGATGCGATAGTCAGTGCTGGTGATGACGTAATTTCGATCTCGACTTAAAGTGGTAATGCCAAAACAGGTATGCCAATCGTGCCCAACGCGGCTGACAGTCGAAATACATATAGAATCGCCTACGCGCGCCTCACCCCTCTTTCCAGTTAACCACATCCTACATACCATGCATGCTATTATGTCCTAGCGCTGCTGCCTCCTCCCCCGACGCTGGTCGTCTTCCTCTCTTCGCACCCATTCCTATCCGCCCCCTTCACATTGCTACTATCAGTTTTCTGGCCGCCTTGGATGCCCAGGTCATCAACGACGCCAAGGACACGCCGGTCGCCGCGTCGCCAGTGCCACTTAAACGCAAAAGAGCTCGTTTCACCCAGGATGATCTTGTCCTTGCTGACCAGGCTATACTTGAAGACACGAAACCTCGTCCCGCTCAAGAGGATCTTGTCCGAGCAGGTCTGTCTCTGCCTTCGTCTCTTCAGCGCTCTAGAACTATCAACAAACTGGAAGATCTTGAACGTCAAGGAGCTCTCTCTGGCGACATAAGCTCTGGCGACGACTCGATTGTGCTTGCTGAGCCTGAGACTTCTTCTCTTAAGCGCGCAAGGAGGATCAACAAACTGGCTGGCCTTGACATTCTTAAACGCCTTAAAAGCAGGAAGGCCCGTCCCTTTGACGGGCCGATCCTGCAAGCTTACCTCCGCCCCTAAGGGGCTTGGGCAGCAATGCCCAATAGGATTTGTTTTCTGTTTTTTCGTTTTCAAGTGGCTGACGTTGTTTATTTTTCTAGGTTCGGTCCTTGTTACTCTTTTATGCTTTTACGGTGAAGACGACACCCGCCCTGGATCTAGTGATGAACCGACTGTTTTATGTAAGTCAGATATTCAATACAATGAGCACTACTAACCAGTTCCAAGGCGCCACAGTCGAAGCTTTGGCGGTTGTACCAAGTTGACGCGATTTATCGAGTCACGGCGTTGTGGCAGCGCGGGTGACAAATACGGAATTCTGACCAAGTTCTGTGTGTAAACTCTCGAAGTCTGACGTTGCCGGGTTCAAGACAGGAATGGCGAGGTGGCGAGCAAAGAACGTTGACCCTGACCAAGTCTTGCGTTTGGAACTCGTTATCCGATGAAGCCGCTGAGGAGGACGTCTAGTATGAGGCCGAGCAGGGTGGGATCCTTATCACATTCCGTCTTGTGATGAAGCTTTCAGAAGAATGGCGTCTGATGAGCCGGCACCTGTCTCCCCGGACTTGGGAAAACCGTCAATGAGCTGCACCGTGACGACAGTGAGCACTCGAACGAGTAAGTTTTCTTTTTTCTAATGTGGTGACGAAGGTTATTGGCAAGCTTTATAGATAAAGTTTTCGACAGGTCTCGACCGCAAGAACGACTGTTTTTTTCTTTCTCAATTGTTTTTTTAGATACCTTTCGCACGTCCCACGTTGGTAGCTTTTCCCCTAAGCCCGAGGGGTTTTTAACGCACCCAACGTTGGCGACCCTTTGAACCATTTTTTTAGCTACAGGTTTCTGATGTAAAGTTCATTGCTCTGATGTATAATGGGATTTAAGATCAAGGGCTTATATCTTTTGCGGGATTTGAGATCAACGACGTTGTCACAGGCTTAAAGTTGTCACACAATTCGTAGCACTCTCAGACTGCTCTCAAGACAGTATATAGGATTGGCGTCAGTCGGCGAGCACAACTAACCATGCCAGCGTTCAGATCATGATAGATATTTTCCCCAATTCTAATATACATCCTCAAGTCTCGGCCAAAACCGCAAGCTCCAACTCCTCCTTCAACTGCTTCAGCACATCGACAGCCGCTTTGATCTGCTCTTCGAGCACTGGTGTCTTCGGTGCCTGGGCTTTCAAACTTCGTACCGTCTGTCCTTGTTCCGACACTTTTGCTTCCAGTGCCAATGTTTCGGGAGATTTGGGTCCGTCGTGCACGCGAACCGTGACTGGTTTGATAGCACCTTTCTTCTTACCCTTGCCGCTGTTCGCTGGTTTGTCGACAGCCGCAGCTGCGTTTGCTTCGCTTCCACCAAACTTCTGCCTCCATACCTCCGCCATTCCCTCATCGATCTTCTTGAACAGGTGCTCCGGCGTGCCCATCGTATGACTCCCTAGAATATCGGTTGAGAGCACCTCCGGAACAGCGCGGGCCGGTGCATTGAGCTGCTTCAAAATAGATTCAGATGTTGCAGGCATAAATGGGTATATGAGGGCGGAAAGTGCGTAGATCAAATTGATCGCACGCGAAATAACCTGAGCACATCGCGTTGGATTCTCTGCCATCAGTGCTTTGTTAAGACCAGACGATTGAAGATAGTTGTTTCCTCGAATAGAAATGAGCATGACGGTCTGAAGACCCAACCGCAGTTTCACGGCATCCATGGCATCAATGTAGTCCTTCAACAGACCATTGACTGCAGAGATGAACTCTGCATCATGAGGGTCATTCGGAGACACTGGGCCAGGAGCATCTCCGCTTTCTGGTATCACGCTGCTATATTGTGACGACACAAACTTCAGCGCACGATTGACGAAGTTACCGAAGCTACCGATAATAAACAAATATATCGACTGAGGGGATGCCACGTACTTGTTCAGCAGAACGTTGTTATTTGCCGCAATCTAAAAAAAATCATTCAAATCACGCCTTGGCTAGCGGCGCCAAATAACGTACGCAATCAGCCCACGAGAACATGGCGTCTGCAGTCTCGGGCCGTGTCGAGAGCAGGTAATATCGCCAAACAGATGGTGGAATCCCAGTATCCTTTGCGCCCGGTCCAAAAACACCACGATTTTTGCTCTTGGAAAATTTACCTCCTTCATAATTTAAATATTCTGTAATAGCGGACGTCAGCAACACTTGTTAAAGCATATAGTTGGACGTACCAGTTGTAGATATATGGTGAAGTTTGGTCCAAATCCGCCCATCGCCGATTAGCATAGATGGGAAGTAAACGGTGTGGAAATAAACGTTATCTTTGCCCATGAATTGGTAAAGGTCAACATTTTCCGGATTAAACCACCATTGCTCCCATTCGGGAATGTAATTAGCGGTTATACTTGGGTATCCAATAGGTGCGTCAAACTTGAAACTTAGCGTTAGCGCTTCGTGTGGTCGGTAATAATAAAACAGGTTCGTACCCAAACGTCTGTAAAAAATGGGTGTGAGCCAGATCATAATGTCTCTATGACAAGCAACGTACAAAGAACTTTGCCTCTCATTCCGTGTACGTCCTCTCCTTCTATTGGGACGGGTACACCCCATGTAAGGTCGCGAGTCAAAGGAGTCGGCATCAAGCCACTCTTGAGTCTCGCGTCTACAATCTCTCCATCGGTATTGATCGTCGCATTGACCGACCATTTCCCTTTCCGGTAAGATTCCTTGATCCACTCTTCCGTCTTGGGTTGAATGGCATCTAGTTTCAAGTACATATGAGCCGATGTTCGCCGTGTAATATTATGCGTCTTGTCGACGAGGCAGCGGGGCTTTATAAGATCGACAGGGTCCAAAGTTCTACTGCATCCGTCGCATTGGTCTCCACGAGCATCCTTTCAGGAAATTCAGCGTATCTTCTAGCCGATTATGAGATCCGAACCTCGAAACCACAGTGGGGGCATATTCCTTCCACGAATCGATCTGCTAAGAATCTTCATGCCATTAGTGAGAATATCACGGATCTCATATTCGTCATACTTCTGACACCCTTCGCAATAAGTTTGCTCTTTCTCTTGCCTCTCAAGGTATCCATTCTTTCCAAGGTTGAGATATATACTCTGTGAGATCCTGCTCTTTTGTGAGACACTGCAGGTTTGTCAACGTCGAGATGATGCATACTTGGTATGCCAAGGTGTTGATGTCCGACCAAAATAGTCAAACCTGGTCCCCGTCAATGACACAGCGTTAACCATGAAGAAAATTAAATCATACCCGATGCCGAACCATTTATATGTCTCTACATGTAGAACATGGTATTTATCACACAGTTCTTGCGGTGTGATGCCTTCCTTCAAAGCCTGCGTCTCCGTCGCCGTTCCATACTCGTCTGTACCGCATATATAAAGGGTGCGTCTATTTCTTGCACCTGCGCCAGCCAGAGTAAAGCAACGTTGAAGCGAGACATTGACGCGACGTACGGCTGTAACTATAGATGGCGAATGCTAAACAACATAATAATTCTCGTACATGCTTCAAACTCACCGGCTAAATACATCTGCGCTCAGAGTGCTTCCGATGATATTACCTAGGGTGTGTTAACTACAAAAAGACGTGCACAGAATAAAACTCACCAAGATGAGGGACGTTGTTGCAATACGGCAATGCCGACGTGATTAGGACATTTTTCTCGCCGTTTTGGGGGCAAACTAGAACATAATATTTCAATGCGATCAGCTGTGACAGGGACGAAGTTATTCACATAGGTGATAAGCCTGGTTCGCCTACAGTCCTCAAAACGCCCTCTGCCTCTCTTATCTTCTGCGCCATGGTTGAAGCGAGGGTTGTATATTGCCACGACCTTGGTATACAAGGGATGGAGAAAATGACTCTTGACAGCAGGTTATAACTCGATTAGGCTATCTTGGGCGGCCAAACAACGCACACGAGCAATGCAAAACATAGCATGTGACCGCATAATGACATCAGCAGGCTTCAAACATACCATGTCCTTGGCAAGGTGAGCGCTCTCCTTCCTCGTCGACAATCCCAATCCCGTACTGAGTCCAAGTCAGATGGACGCGACGTGACAGTACTGGTATAGAACAAACCAGTTCACAACCAGAGTTCACTCTTCGTGCCGTATTCATCGGGTTGGGAATCGGATGCATCATATGCTTCACCAACCTCAGTCTCGGACTGCAGTCGGGATGGATATCAATGTACGTGCTCTTCCAAACAAGTCGTTAGACTGCTGTCAACCTTGCCCTTCGAAGGATGTCAATACAGTCAGCACTCATTGGCTACCTAATATCCCGCATGCTTCCCAAGGCGCTAACGCCCCAGGAGATCATCGTCGTGCAGACAACAGCCGTTGCTACTGGCACTATGCCTCTTGCGGCAGGATTCGTTGGAATTCTTCCGGCTCTACGACTACTTGACGAAGAGCGGGATGGGACGGTGCCAATCAGCCTGACGTGGCTGTCAACTATCGCTTGGTCGTCCGCTGTCGCATACTTTGGGTTAGCCTTTTTAGCTTCTGTCCTTTGGGTTTCTCTGACCAGCATACTTACTAGAGTCTTCCTTTCGCCGCCATTACGAAAGCAAGTTGTGCGTCGGCTCAAATTCGGTTGACACTTGCTCATTCTCTGCTTTTTTGCAGATTATCGAGGAACAGCTGGCCTTCCCCTCGGGTACCGCGACTGCCCAACTCATATCCGTGCTACACCAGATACCTCCACCGGAAACGTCTGTAAAACGACGTCAAGGGTATAGACTATTAGACGAAGAAGATGACACGGATGCCGAAACACTGGCTTCAGAATCTTCAGCTGTTCCGGATGAGGATGAAACTCGGGGGCGACAGGCGGTCGAAAAAGAAGGCTGGCACGACCTCAAATGGAGTTTCGCTGTCTCCGGCTTCGTAGCTGTATGTTGACCAGCTGTTTTTCGTATCCGTACAACACGCTGATTCCACAATCAAGCTAGCCGCGTATTTTTTCCCTGCTATATTCACCATTCCTTTATTTGGGACTTACTTGGCGAGAGATTGGTTATGGTATTTTACACCTAGTCTTTCATATGTTGGACAAGGTACGAGACGGATACGATCATTTCGTTTCTATTCGTGACCAACGTATTTCAGGTATTATTATGGGATTTCCTACTACTCTTAGTATGAACTTGGTGAGCAAGATGTCCATTCGAGGATGACATGAAGTGACGTTAAATAGGGCACGATTGTTGGATGGGCAATCTTGTCGCCTCTAGCCAAGTACTTTGGCTGGGCTCCGGGTCCCGTTGGTGACATGGGCATTGGTGCTCGCGGATGGATTCTGTGGATATCATTGGGTATCATGTGTGCAGACAGCTTGGTCTCCCTTCTGCCAGTCGTCTACGCGTATGCCGTGGGTTTGGTGAATCACAAGTCTCCCACCAGAGAAGATCACGAAACCGAGACGTCGGATCGTCTCGTCCCCTTCTCTTGGGTTGTCTCCGGGCTTTTAGCAAGCGTCATATTCGGTACCATCATTGTCTGGTTGGTGTTTGGAAAAGAGCATATCAAACCGTGGGCAACCATACTTGGATTCATGCTCGGCGGGTTGCTGAGTGTCATTGGGTCAGGATTTTACTATTCAACGTCATTGATATTGACTTTTTGTCCTGGCAGAGTACGGGCCCTTGGAGAAACAGACCTGAATCCGGTTTCCGGGTTAGGAAAGGTTTCTCAGTTGTTTTTTGCGTGGATCCAACCGGGGAACATTGTCGCGAATATCATTGCTGGCGGTGTCGCAGAGGCCGGTGCCCAACAGTGAGCGTCAAGGAAGGGGTGATGACAAGGTTCTCATTGTGTTATCTTCAGAGCCGGTGATTTGATGCAAGACCTGAAGACAGGGCATCTTTGCCATGCTTCACCTAGAGCGCAATTCTTTGGACAGTTGATCGGGTCGTCCGTGTCTATTCTGGTCACAACGATTGCATACACGCTGTACAATCGCGCGTACGTGATACCTGGTCCATCATTCCCGGCCCCAACAGCCTACGTATGGCTGAGCCTGGCGAGACTACTACGTATGTTGAGTGGCGATGCCTTCACGCCCTGAACGATTTTTTTTTTGATTTTTTTTTTTCAAGGTGATGGTCAGCTACCGAGCCACAGTGGATTGTTCATGGCCGTCTTTGCTCTCATATTTGGAATCGTGTCGGCGGTGAAAACGTATGCATCTTCCCGACAATGGAGATACGCCAAGTGGATACCATCCGGAGTCGCGTTTGCGATCGGGTTCTTGAATACGCCTTCATTCTCGATGGCACGTTTGATAGGGGGTATGTTGGAATACCTTTATCGAACGCGGTATACGCAAGGCGGGGATGACATTCGGCTTGTGGTGATTGCGAGCGGATTTGTTTTGGGGGAAGGGGTAGTTGGGATCGTGTCGCTTGGGTTGCGGATGGTTGGGATTGGGGTGCTGAGCTGCCTGGGGTGTGGGCATGGCCAGTGCAGCGGCTGTCCTTGACAACGTCAACGTGTTCCTTTGTATCTGTTGCACTGCCTCATGCCATTTCACTGATAATCCTTTCTATCTCTTGAACTTTCTTGATTCTCACCTGCGCTCGACAAGCGGCAGGTATGTTTTGGGACGCGGGTGACCGCGCCGAGCTTTCTAAAATCCCAGCGTTGACGTTTTACAAAAACGCGGAGGCGGCTGGCCATCGAACTCGAGTCCCGCAGTTGGTGTGTAGAGGCAAGCCATGCGCTCTGTACCAACCTGAAGTCGTGCACTGTCGCAGACTGCAGGGCGGCTCTGGCACGGACATTGATTGGAAGGTGGGTCGTCGCTGTGTGCGTTTGCGATAGGGAAATCACTCAATGGGCGATCACTGCTGGGTTAGTGCGAAGCGGACCTTCCAGACTCGTTGCGCTTTGGACAAGTCCAAGTCAGCTGCGAAGGGTGGTCGGGTCCAGGCGATCCGTACGTCGTCAAAGGTGTGTGTGTGTGTCTCTAACTCTCTCCAACGTCGAGAAAGACCGGACGGCTGACGTCTTGCAGGATCGTGCTCTCTCGAATACAAGCTGGTCGAGGTGCCCGGTGCATTGCGGGGCGTCTCCTCTGGTATGGGATGGACGTGTACGTCTGACATTCATTTTACAAGTTACATATCAGAACACTGATGGTACAACAGTGCATGACTGGCTCTCTCTACTAGTCACCCTCGTATGGGTCGCTGTCCTGTTCTATATCGCCTACAAGTTTATCCTCGGCTATCTCTCAGCCAGGAACCAGTCCAGAGCGTCTGGATCGCACCCTTCAAGTGGACCTAGACCAGGCGGTGGAGGCGGAGGGAGCGGCCGCGATAGCTACTGGAGGAACACCTTTCCTAGGGGATATGACGATCCCCCTCCGCCTTATACCGACAACCCGAAGAGAAGTCAGGCGAGTGAAAGCTGGAGGCCTGGTTTCTGGAGTGGTGCTGCGCTAGGCGGCCTTGCGACTCACATGTTCGATCGCAGCCGGTCGCAGCAGCAGACGCAGGTCCCGCCTGTTGGACGAGCTGCGCCGTACGATTGGGAACGCGAACGGTCTTATCAGATTCCGTTCATCTCTCGTCCGCTGCGACGGGCGACGCCTGCGCGGGCAGTGTGGAATGATGATGACAGGGGAGAGGGATCGTCGAACCTTGGGTCCATGAGGAGGAGCACTGGGTATGGCGGTACCAACGTGCGGTGATCTGTACAGTGTAAGGTAGTTGGACATGGCTGACATAATTACCACTGCTATCAATGAAGCTCTCTCAAGGCTGGGATTGGGATGCAGGGGATATCGTCGTTCGTTGTCATCCAAAAAGCTCGGAATATCCAGCACACATTCATTTTCATAGGTCAGACGAAAGCGAAAACGGCACCAGTTGTTCACTTGCGCATACAACTACTGTCCAGCCAGTTCAAGCGTACAAGGTTTGGGATTGCAAGCATTCAAAGCATTTACATGACTCTATTGGCAGCGCTCCCGGCTATTTCGTCTGACGATGATATTGATGAGCATACAAGGCCTGCTAACGGTGAAACGGACTATATACAGTTACGTTCTAGACGGATCAAGAGAGCACGCCCCTCCCGGTCTCGGTCTCGGCTCGAAACGGATGGCGATCCCAGTGAAGACTTGGTCAACTCGGTAGCTGAGGACGGAAACCAGCGAGTAGCTCTCCGGATGGTGGCTGAGCCGCGCTCGTCTCCCACGACTAGAAAATGGTGTTTGGTGGATCCGAGAAAGAGGGCGAGTGTGTTTCGTGTTTCTGCTTTTGGACGAACAGGAGAGAGGAGGGTGACGGAGGAGACGCCGACGTCGTATGAACACTTGGCGTCTGAGCGGTTTGCGGTTGGACATGATGATTGTGAGGTAGAGAGTTGGCCAGAGGTGCCTCGCCGCAGGGCAAAAAAACCATTGGCAAGGCCCGCCGACGGCGACGGTGGACGGAAAGCGCTGGATATGGTCCCGGTGTTGATCAGATAGTCACTCTGTCTATCTCATTTCCATCCCTATCACAACATGGTACAGCTTCTCCACAAGCTGTCTTCTCTGCATTTTCCGGTGTTCTGTACTTGTCAGCGAATTGACTGCCGATGATCCACAAATCTGAGATGGGTATTGGGGGTAGAGGTGGGATTTGCTTGGCATCGTCGAGCAGCTGTGTGAAATGAGAGTGGTGTGCGAGTCCAAAGCACGGAACATACTTTGAGGGCTTCAAACACCCAGGATGTGCATTTCCAGGTGGGGCGCTCGTCTGCATATGTTGGAATGTCGACGTTTGTGAGAACGTCTTGTGCGATGTGTGGCGAGTTGACTGGTCCGAGGTACATGAGAGCAACGAGTCTGAACCTGAGTTTTAGAGGATCGCCCTTTTCGACGCGAAACTGCCAAGAGACGCGGGGGTTCTGATGTTCGTCGATGAGGGGGAGATTGAGGACGTGGAATTTCGAGTTGTTGATAATGAGGGAGGCATGGTATCTGCCTGGACTGGTAGGCTTTGGTTGGCGTGCATACCAGGCGATGTAGGTGGCCATAATCACGTGATGCGTGACATGAATTTTCTTCAGCACGTGGCTATGCACGTGATGCGTGTTACACCTATTGTCTTCGGCACGTGTTGCTTCCACGTGTTGTGAATGTCGTTCAACGGCACGCCTCTTGCGCAGGGCAGACGCCTCGACCACAGCGCCTTTCTCGGAAACAAACTCCATCTCAAGCCCGCTCATCCAGACACCCGCCTTATCCAACCCGCTCAAACGTACGTCGCGTTTTTTTTCACGTCTGAATCCTGCTCACCCCTTTGAAGCGCTAACCCAACAATCCCCTCCTCAGACGACGACGCTCAGCCCGCTCTCGTCAGATACGCCCGTCTCAAACAGCGCGAACAGAACGAACAGTCTTTCGTGCACCGTCCAGGCGCTCCCCGTGTCTTTACATCCAACCCCAACCCCGAAAGGTGGGCCCTCAAGGATACCACCGTCAACGTCGCAACTGCCTTTCATCAGGCCGCTTCCTCTGGCATGCAGGCCTACCCTAGCCACCACAATAATGCCTGGGCTTCGGGCTCCAACCGCCCCAATCCCTCTGTCCCCAGAAGCTCCTCTGCCGAGTACGAAAAAGAGACTCAGCATGCTGGTCTCAAGAACCGTCTCGCCCCTCCCCCTTCGCGTTTAAACAACCCCCCAGGAGCTGGTCTCCGCCCAACCACAGGCCAGGGACAGCGGAAGCCCGTCTCGAAGATGGCCTCTGTCCATCACGTGCCAGATTCGGAAGGAGAGCTTGACAACGACCCAGACCCATCAGACCGTGCAAAGAGCCCATTGAACCAGGTCATTGACGTCGCTAAGCGCGCCCTCGCTCCTGCCACCTTCTATCTCCGTCAGCGCTCACAAGAGCCAGATACGTCCGCCAATGGACAAAACTCGACCTATGACTATTCGGCAGAGGAACGTGAGATTCAGGCAAACAATTCAAAGTCAAACAGCGTATCTGGCCATCGTAAGAACCGCATGTCGGCAGACAAGAAGGCTTACAAGCCTTCCCTCTCGGATGGTGAGAGCTCCGAAGAGTATTCAGACGACGACAAAGATCGTCGTCGAAGGAAAAAGAAGAAAAAGAGTGACCCCGTTGGTGGTCCATTGACTACTCTGCCCGTCATGGCTGCCGACAAGAGAAAGAGAAGAAGGAGCAAAGGAAAGAGTGGGACAGGAGATGACGATGAAGAAGACGAAGAAAGCGGGACCGAGACGAACGTTACTGTTGAAAAGGTGAGCAACCACCCTCGTATGCAGAACCTCACTGATCGCTGGCTAGGCATCGAATCCACGCGCCTCCGTCGCTAGATCGTCTGTACCGCCTGCGTCTCGGCAGTCTATCCGAAGTCCTGAACCCGCGGGAGAGGTATCCCTTGATGACGCAGAACAGGGATTACAATCCATACCAGAAGTAGAGAGTGAAGATGAAGCCGAAGCACAGGAAACCAACGCGCGCGATACCGTACTGTCACCCATTCCCATATCAATCCAATCACCCATTCCATTCTCGATCGGCGCTGTTTTAGGACGACTGGTCCACTTGTCGTTCAAGACATGCTTGAACACATTTGTCTTTGCAGTACACCTCCTATCTGGCCTATTCTTTGTTATGGGCCGCATACTAGGAACAATAGTCGAAATCATCATAGTCCGCCCTATTCGCATCGCTGGCCTCGTAAGATCACAACCGACTTATAACGATCCACAGCCACAGCGCCATGCGAAACCCTTTGGAAAATACTTGCTTATCGGACTCGCTCTTCTTGGTGTGTGGTATGCGATCCAGGAACCCAATAACTTGCCCTTTTCCCTACCGATCTCCCCTCTGTTTGGGGGCAAGGGCAAATCCAAACACGACCAGATCTTCGTTGCCCCGAGTGACGTACCTGCCAACTTTGCAGATTTTCTCGCGCGCCTCAAGGCTGTTGAGTCTGCCATGTCAGACCTGTCCCGTGTCGACGCCGATCGTGCGAACAGTCATGATGACCTGTTGGGCCGTCTAGAGGACTTGGCCGACCGCGTGTCACGCGAGGCAAGGGAACGTAAACGTGCACTCGACTCCGTAGAAGGAAAGGTCCGTGACGGTGTCGAGGGTGCGGTGAAACGCATTGAAGAGAATGTAGAGAGAAAACTAGTGGAAGGCGTAGACAAGCGTTTACAACGAAAGGTGGAGGAGACCGTCGTCAGTCACGTCAAAGTGATGGATGACGTGGTGAGCGGAGAGCTGAGCACTGTGAAATCGGAAATGGGAATGCTGAGGGCCAAACTCGCCGCTTCTACTTCTGTCGGTGGAAATGATGAAGCGGCCCGGAGTAGGCTTCGCGCTTTGGAAGAACGACTCGGCGAAATCGAGGGTGACGTCAAGGATGCGCTCGAACTCGGCAAGAAAGCAGTCGTCGTACCTGCAACATCGGCAACACCCTCGGGCACGAACACACCCTGGTGGACGAGATTCTCGCCGTCCAAGGCATTGCGTTCCGACATCATGCTCAAGTCTGCCGATGGACAAGACATCACGGCCCTTCTTGACCAGCTCATCACTTCCTCCGTGCTCACCCACCTACACAAGGATGGCCTGTCGATGCCGGACTATGCGCTCTTCTCTGCCGGTGCGCGCGTGATTCCGTCTCTGACCTCTCCGACGCTGGAGCTGCGCCCGCCGACGCTGTCCTCGCGTTTCGTCGCGTACTTCACGAGCCACGGGTACGCCCTAGGCCGGCCGCCTGTGACGGCGCTGCACCACGAGGTTCAGAACGGCTTTTGCTGGCCGTTCTCTGGGAGCGAGGGGCAGCTGGCCGTCGCACTCGCTGCCCCTGTCAAGGTAGAGAGTGTGAGCGTGGACCATGTCCCCAAGGAGGTCGCGTTTGATGTGGGGAGCGCCCCGAGAAACATGGAGGTCTGGGGCTTGGTGGAGGGCGATGATAATGTGAGGCGGGTGAAGGAGTGGAGGGACGCACGGGCGCAGGAGGAAAAGGACTTGGACTCGTATCCCCCAACGCTACCGCGCCAGCCAGAGTACCTCCGCCTGGCGAATTTCACGTACGACATCGATGGAGCGAGTCATATCCAAAACTTTCCCGTGTCGGACGACATCAAGCATATGGGCCTCGATTTTGGTGTTGTAGTGTTGATGGTGAAGAATAATTGGGGAAGGAGCGACCTGACCTGTTTATACAGGTTTAGAGTGCACGGAACTCGGTTGGAACAGAGTCCAGTCGAGTGAGTGCAAAAAAGTGATTGTATCACTTTTTTCTTTTCTCTTTTTTTCCCGCTCTTGCTTGACAGTCCATGTTTCATCAAGTATTTTATTCATTCATGCCAGTTATGCTATGATTATGCTACTGACTTTACTCTTTGTATTTTTGATTATTCTCTTTTTTTAACCCCTGGTTCGGAGACGAGAGATGGAAGTGCTCCCCGTGTATCACGTACAGTACTCTTTTTGCTATTGTGTGGCATGTATAGACCCAATCAAATCAAATGGTGCATACTACGATCTGTGCTACCAGACTAGGTTCGCACCTGCAACAGGCGATATGCCATAAATTATAGGGCCCTCCGTGACGCGTGGCAAATCCATCGGCAAATAGGCGATGCCGATGAGTCGGAAGAAAACGACAGTTGTCGTGTTAGTCAAAAACGAGCAGAAAAAAAACTATCATTTCTGAGCGCGTGGAAAGATCTCAGCATCTTCCATTCGTGCATCTATAAATGCTTCACACACACGCTGTCTCTGCTTCGATTTCCCAAGTTCAAGCGCTCACGCGCCGATACCCAAGAATTGAATGTGGGCAACGGTCTAAAGTGTGCATCATACGATATATATCTGGTAACTAAACGAAAACACAGTTTTACGTCGCTACCCAAATTTTTGCCAAACCAAGAGATTTGCTACCCGTCGGATGTGCCCTCGTCTTCACTGGTACGTGATAGTGACCCCACTAGAGTTCTCGGATACGGAAGTGAGAACTACGCCGTTCTGTTCAATATCGATTTCCGGGGCGCCATTGGGACTAAGGTGCGAGCCGGACGACGTGGTGGCATAGGCATTGGTGAAGGCCACGCTGCCAAAGTCGCAGAAGGGCACAAGACCTCCACCCTCTTCGAAATCCTCAACGATCCACTCAGCATCCTGTTCGCAAAGCGCAGACGACGATGTGAGCGACTTGGAAACCGTCTGCCCGGTGGACAAGTTCTGGATCTGGGCAACACCACTCGTGGTGGACGTAGTGGTGACCGTGAATACGAGAACGTCGCCGCCCTTGATGGTAATACCGCTAAAGTCGTGAGCGAAATCGGGGTACCACTCGTACCAAGCTGTTATGGGAAGACATTGATGAGAATCTTGGACAGGCATGTATCAATTTCTATCCAACTTACCGTCGTACGAGACAGCACCGTTCTGGTATGTCATGTCAATACCAGTCTGAAGGATAGCATTTTGGCAAGAGTCTCCGTCGATGCCGACCCATGCCGACGCAGAGCCTGACGGAGAACTGGGAGTGGGAACGGTGATAGTACCCGTTACGGCCTTAAAAGTTCCCTATAGAAACGCAAGGTGAGCAGCTACTCGCGCGCTAAGATGGAGAAAGTACGGACAGCAGCTTCACTCCAGACGGCGCCGGACCAGTTGGAGCTGTACGAGACGTGGGAAGTGCCATTGGTCGACGACTGGAGTCGCTCCAGGGGACGAGTCTTGCGGCTAGAGCGCACGGAAGAGGGAGCTGCGAAAGCAGCGGTAGCGAGGAGAACACTGGTGAGCAAGGAGATGAGGACCATGATGAACAAGAGAGATGGATGCCTTGTAACTCTGCAGAAGAGAACTTGACGACTTTCAACCGCAAGATATTCAGCGTTTTATAGCTGCAGGGATGTGTTCGTCCATGCGTTCAGCGTATCTGGTACCATGCGTTTGTCCTCATCTGCAGACCGAGGTGCCTGATGAAGCTGACGATAGCGGATGGGCCATTCAGCTAGGTACAACTGCAGAGAAAAAAACCAATAAGCAGTGAGATGCCAAATGCTGTAAAATGTTGCGAACACGAAAATACAGGCCAATCAGATTTGCGCGATAACTATGTCATATGTCATGCTTCGTGATCCAGGTATTCACGCAAATGGTGCAATGTTCGATACCGCATTGTGCTCAAGACTTGTGTCTTTTATTCAGTAGGGCTCTCCAGATTTCCTAAGAAAACATTCAAATAACACGGGCTTTGGAGCCTACCATAGTTGAACATACATAAATGCTATGTGTCCAGCAAAGGGCTCAGGTGGCGTACACCGCGTGAATTGAATGGATTGGCTAATAGACTATATGATTCGATCCATTTTTGAAGCTTTTGTTTTTCGTGCATATGGCGTAAATTGGGTCAACGAGCTTGCTGAGAGCCGTATGACAGTAATTGAATAGAATGTCATCTGGAAGGTGTATTTGTATACATTATGATGTTTTCAAAGTCGCGAATGAATTGGGTGGCGCATGGTCTTTATCACCGAACTGTTCATGCCAGATGTGAGTGAAGAAAGACATGTACATTTTCGGTACGACAGTATTCACAACTCACATGGTTCTGGTATATCGATGTTATATGAACTGGGGATGTGAATAACATATTGTTCAGCAATCGAAGCTTACAGTATCTTAATGCATTGATTTATAAAGCGTTAATATAAAAACCTGGTATTCGCCATCCCCATTTTTCTCCCTGTTTATTGACAGGAGATGGGCGACCGTTGTTGAGATACTCTTCGTTTGTGTATCTCTTGTTACTAATAACAAGTATGACGTTGGACTCACGTATAATGCCAATGCGTGGAAAACTGTCACTTGCGTGGCGAGACATCGATAGGCACAAGGGAATGAGAGCTTGACAGGTTACTCGTCATGTGGGAAAACTAACCTGTATTATTGTTCCCTCGCATCTCGTTGTAATCATCTGTACAGCAGCTCTCTCTTCGCCCTGATTTTCTTCAACACCCTATCAACCCCTGTGCGAAGTTCCTTGCTGATCGGATCTGCCCAGCCACGGCACTGGAAGGGCCCGTCACGATCAAAGATACGCCTTTAATCTGCAGTTACATCTAGGCGACAAATTAGTGAGCAAAGTTTGGGTGGATGCGTGTGCTCATACCTCGGGGATAACTCTCAGATATGAACTTCAGCAAAATGTCAAAAACAAATTTGGTAACTTTACCTTTGGGAGTCGCAAATTTGGTACCATTACCTTTGGGAGTCACAACATTTGTACCTTTATCTTTAGAGATGTACATTTGGTACCTTTCCCTTTGCAGACGACACCATCTTTTGTACCTTTACAAATGAGTGACATGGTCACAAAAAAAATCAATTCAAGAAATATAATTCAATGTCAAAAGATTGTCTCGTGAGTAAGGTAATCAATAAACTTATTGACATAAAATGCATGAAATGCATTCAAGCTATCTGTACATTTAAGTTGATGTGGAAGAAAATCGGTCCCAGCAATTCCTACAAGATGGAGAATTGAGTCAATGTCAATGATGACAAGCGCTCGCCTTTGTCATCAAAATCTGGTGTTACACGCCACATTCCCACATCAGGGCATGGTTCATCACCATTGACTGAAAACCAGTTGACCAGCACATGAGTAGATTACCTTCTTCACCTGCATCAGCAAACTTGGGGTTTCCCCACAGTGTCCACAGTGTTGCAGGACTGGCAGACAAGTCACAGACTTCAAGTAGAATGTTTGCAGAAACCTGCAGTGCCCACAGTGCCCACAGTGAATCTGCAGTGATTTTGTAGTAACCTGGCAGTGAATTGGCAGAATGTTTGCAGACAGCTGCAGTGCCCACAGTGCCACAGTGCTGACAGTGCTGACAGTGAATCCACAGTGACCTGCAGTGAACCTGCAGTGATTCTGCAGCAAGCCTGCAGAGACCTGCAGAGACCTGCAGTGAATCCACAGTGATTCTGCAGAGACCTGCAGAGACCTGCAGTGAATCCACAGTGATCTGCAGTAATTCTGCAGCAAGCCTGCAGAGACCTGCAGAGACCTGCAGTGAATCCACAGTGATTCTGCAGAGACCTGCAGAGACCTGCAGTGAATCCACAGTGATTCTGCAGAGACCTGCAGAGACCTGCAGTGAATCCACAGTGATCTGCAGTAATTCTGCAGTAATTCTGCAGAGACCTGCAGAGACCTGCAGTGAATCCACAGTGATCTGCAGTAATTCTGCACCATTTCTGCAGAGACCTGCAGAGACCTGCAGTGAATCCACAGTGATCTGCAGTAATTCTGCAGAGACCTGCAGAGACCTGCAGTGAATCCACAGTGGTCTGCAGTGACCTGCAGTGAATCCACATTGATCTGCAGTAATTCTGCAGTGACCTGCAGTGAATCCACAGTGATCTGCAGTAATTCTGCAGTAACCTGCAGTGGCCTGCAGTAATTTTGCAGTGACCTGCAGTTAATCCACAGCAATCTGCAGTAATGCTGCAGTGACCTGCAGTGGCCTGCAGTGGCCTGCAGTGGGCTGCAGTAATTCTGTAGAGACCTGCAGTGACCTGTAGTGGGCTGCAGTGAATCCACAGTGATCTGCAGTAATTCTGCAGAGACCTGCAGAGACCTGTAGTGGCCTGCAGTAATTCTGTAGAGACCTGCAGTGAATCCACAGTGACCTGCAGTGAATCCACAGTGATCTGCAGTGGCCTGCAGTGGCCTGCAGTAATTCTGCAGAGACCTGCAGTGACCTGCAGTGACCTGTAGTGGCCTGAAGTAATTCTGCAGAGACCTGCAGTGAATCCACAGTGATCTGCAGTGACCTGCAGTAATTCTACAGTGACCTGCAGTGACCTGTAGTGGCCTGCAGTAATTCTGCAGAGACCTGCAGTGAATCCACAGTGATCTGCAGTGACCTGCAGTGGCCTGCAGTAATTCTGCAGAGACCTGCAGAGACCTGCAGAGACCTGCAGTAATTCTGCAGTGACCTGCAGTGACCTGTAGTGGCCTGCAGTAATTCTGCAGAGACCTACAGTGACCTGTAGTGGCCTGCAGTAATTCTGCAGAGACCTGCAGTGAATCCATAGTGATCTGCAGTGGCCTGCAGTAATTCTGCAGAAACCTGCAGTGACCTGTAGTGGCCTGCAGTAATTCTGCAGAGACCTGTAGTGAATCCACAGTAATCTGCAGTGACCTGCAGTAATTCTACAGTGACCTGCAGTGACCTGTAGTGGCCTGCAGTAATTCTGCAGAGACCTGCAGAGACCTGCAGTAATTCTACAGTGACCTGCAGTGACCTGTAGTGGCCTGCAGTAATTCTGCAGAGACCTGCAGTGAATCCACAGTGATCTGCAGAGACCTGCAGTGACTTCTAGTGGCCTGCAGTAATTCTGCAGAGACCTGCAGTGAATCCACAGTGATCTGCAGTGGCCTGCAGTGGCCTGCAGTAATTCTACAGTGACCTGCAGTGACCTGTAGTGGCCTGCAGTAATTCTGCAGAGACCTGCAGAGACCTGCAGTAATTCTACAGTGACCTGCAGTGACCTGTAGTGGCCTGCAGTAACTCTGCAGAGACCTGCAGTGAATCCACAGTGACCTGCAGTGAATCCACAGTGATCTGCAGAGACCTGCAGTGGCCTGCAGTGGCCTGCAGTAATTCTGCAGAGACCTGCAGAGACCTGCAGTGACTTGTAGTGGCCTGCATTAATTCTGCAGAGACCTGCAGTGAATCCACAGTGACCTGCAGTAATTCTGCAGAGACCTGCAGTGAATCCACAGTGATCTGCAGTGGCCTGCAGTAATTCTGCAGAGACCTGCAGTGAATCCACAGTGATCTGCAGTAATTCTCCAGTGACCTGCAGTGGCCTGTAGTGGCCTGCAGTAATTCTGCAGAGACCTGCAGTGAATCCACAGTGATCTGCAGAGATCTGCAGAGACCTGCAGTAATTCTGCAGTGACCTGCAGTGCTCTCAGACTCTGCAAGACTCTGTGGGACTCTGTGGGACTCTGTGGGACTCTGCATCAGCACTGCAGCTGTCTGCAATGACTTGTCAATTGGCTAAACATGAATAACTTATGAACCACAGGTTGGAATTGTTTCTGCCAGGAACGCAAGTTGTGCGCCTTCTTCCATACTACAACTCTTGTCACACACTCAAGCCTGGATTTGTAGATCTTGACTCAGAAAATAGGATTTAGTCGAGTGAGAGCAGTGGCAAGACTAAGTCCACTGGATAGGATGTAGGATATATGTCTTTTTGAGACCAACATAACAATGCCAGTTTGGTGTAATGGTTTGTATCGCTTCAGCTGTGCTCTAAGGTTGTGAGTTCAATCCTGGTCATTGGCAAGTTATTTATGTTCATATATTACCTTAATTGACCAGAGTCTCACAGCATCCTGCAGAGTCCCAAAGAGTCCCACAGAGTCCCACAGAGTCTTGCAGAGTCCCACAGAGTCCCACAGAGCCTGGAGAAAAGGTATATGTTCTGTGCAGCACTGTGCAGTACTGCCAGCAGACTGTGGCAGTACTGCACAGAACATATACCTTTTCTCCAGGCTCTGTGGGACTCTGTGGGACTCTGCAAGACTCTGTGGGACTCTGTGGTGCTCTGTGCCTTATTGGCACAGTTTTTTACTTGGATTGCCACAGACTGCCTGCAGATTGCCTGCAGACTGCCACAGACTGCCACAGACTGCCACAGACTGCCACAGACTGCCTGCAGACTGTGGCAGTACTGCACAGAACATATACCTTTTCTCTAGGCTCTGTGGGACTCTGTGGGACTCTGTGGGGCTCTGTGGGGCTCTGTGGGGCACTGTGGGGCTCTGTGGCTTGTTGGAACAGTTATTTACTTGGACTGCCACAGACTGCCTGCAGACTCCCACAGACTGCCGCAGACTGCCTGCAGACTGTGGCAGTACTGCACAGAACATATACCTTTTCTCTAGACTCTGTGGGACTCTGTGGGACTCTGTGGGACTCTGTGGGACTCTGTGGGGCTCTGTGGCTTGTTGGAACAGTTATTTACTTGGACTGCCACAGACTGCCAGCAGACTCCACAGACTGCCACAGACTGCCAGCAGACTGTGGCAGTACTGCACAGAACATATACCTTATCTCCAGGTCCTGTGGGCTCTGTGGTACCTCCACAGTGCTGCAGAGGCCTCTGCAGAGAGCCCCCAAATTTGCTGATGTGAATCTTGAAAAATAGGATGACTTGTGTGACATGTAAGCCACAAAAGCCAAGTATGCTCCACAAATACACAGTCAAAATGTGCTGGACCATTTTGCCATGATTGTGTTGAGTGGACACAATGGTGTCACATCCCCCCAACCCCAGAGAAGTCACTGGGGGCATGGTAGACTGCAATGGCTGAGGTGTCATGACCTGTTCTCAACGGTCAAAATCTCTAAGACATTTTTATTCTTTTTCTTGTATTTTACAATAGCTGTAGCCAAACATCTTAGTCAGGTTGGTGTCTATCTTATCTAGTCAGCGCTAAGATTAGATTAGATTAGATAACGCTTAGATTAGATTACAGACTACCGGACCAATGACTCATGGACTATGACTCAGGCTTACCAATGCGCAGCAACAGGGGCCAATTATGTTATCTCTTTTACTCATACTTACTCAGCGTAGCTACTATTATTAGAGTGGTGCACAGACCACCCTTGTAGTATATAAACTGAGCAAGTAACACCCAGAGTCCTCAGTCGAGTTCTCTCGGGTTTCATACCTACTCTCATCTCCTCTACTCATAAGTCTATTGTTGGGGCCCTAAGCCGTCACAGCGAGGGTAGTCCTGATATGAGGGAAAGATGAATATCTTCCCTGTGTACTGTGGGCATGAATGAATTGGTATGTCCACTAGTGCAATTTCGGGACCTGGATGTTCTAGCTCATAGAGAAATTGTGAGATATGCTCATGAAGCAAAGGAATATTCAGATGCTCAGCTAATGCATCTACATTCTGTGGATAGGCACGAACTGGACCTGCTATCAGAAAGGTAAAGTTGCTGGTGATCATGTCATGCCTACCTGCTGTACGAGCTAATACCACTTTGCCAAGAATGTCTTCCCTATTGTCGACCCCCTCATCATCTTCACCATTTCCAACTTCTTGAATTTCCTGCTGTAAGCTGTGTGGGACCTCTCATTGACCATGAAATATTGACTCGGCAAGCATTCCACATGCTACAAAGTTTACTCAAGTAGCTGCTAGCTTATCCATGCATTGGTTAATGAGTAGAATCTCTGGGAGTGGTTTGTTGCAGCTTCTACATCTGTAAGGGCCCTTCACAGTGATTTTGTGCTTTGACTCCATCAGAGAGGAACAGAGACCATTAGGAGTGCCAAAATCTGTGATAAGATTATGGTAGTGTGTCAGTGCATGTTGCCATGGCAAGT
The DNA here is from genome assembly GCA_023014475.1 of Amanita pallidorosea. Lineage (NCBI taxonomy): Eukaryota > Fungi > Basidiomycota > Agaricomycetes > Agaricales > Amanitaceae > Amanita > Amanita pallidorosea. The sequence goes on from JAEBUS010000058.1 coordinate 181,906, forward strand.
TGAAGCCAGTTGGCCTAACATCAATGTCCTTGAAGATTTCCTGTTCCTTGTGGAACAGCAATAACATATCATCCAACACATCCAGGTCATCATCATTCAAAGCCAATTGGTGAACATAGTAGCAAAATTCAAGAAAATAATGGACTGCATGTATGTCTGTTGATAGCAGGTAGATAGACCTGAGCATGAATGTTGATGATATTTGCAATTGAGCTAATGAATTTTGCAACATACCTTCATCAGTGCTTTTGAATCGTTCCCTGTCCACTGCTTGAACCAATGACCATCTTTAAAGTGTCATAGACCAGGAAAAGGTGGTGTGGCTGCAATTCTAGGTACATTAGACCAGTTAGAGGGCAAATCTTTATGTATTTTACCTTCAGTCTATCTCTGTAATGTTGGCAGCCATCCTAGTACATGTGTCAGCCCTTCTATTGTTTTCTCCTTATCTTATCTTATCTCCCCCATTTATTTTTATGACCCTTATTCTTCTCAACAAGCTATTATTTGACCCTCGAGGTCTCGTAGTATATATTTACCTGTACAATGTAATGTATGGTAGCTTTCTCAACAAATACCTTGACTATGTACTCACCATTCAACATCAAGACCAAGGAACTCTAGAATTTCAGTGTGACGCATCTCAAGCTTAATGCTCAAGACCACATCTTCACATTTTTTTACATATCTTTAATTTTTTCTGAAACCTATCATAATAACTCCGGGATTGATCACCCCATGAGCAGACCAGACTGTATAATGCAATTGCAAACAAACTGAAAACCATGGTAAAATCAAGTTCGACTACAAACCTTCAGAACCTAGCCCAGGAACTCTTGCAGGCCAAGGAGGGCAGAACCGCTGGCAACAGTAAGTATTGGACATTTGGCCTTGTCAGAAATGATGGAGGCCATTCTGAAAGCAAGCAGGTGGGTAAGTGGGGGCTAGGCAAGCCAGAGGACAGGGCATGACAAACCTGTGCTGGCCGAAAAAAGGAAGCAGAACCATCAGTTGTACAATTAGAGGACAAGGGACCCTTACATTGCAAGGTCACTGACCTCAACTGCCACTTCAACCGCAACCCAGATGGGGTGCCCATCAAGGGACTGGATCAGGTAAGTGACCAGAGACTGGGTCATGGAGCTGGGGATGTGAATAAAAGTGTGGTGGAGTGTTTGAGCAGTGGACTCACGCAGGGACTGGCATGTTTGAGCAGTGAGCTCATGCAGGGATTGGAGCATTCGAGCAGTGAGCTCATGCAGGGATTGGTGTGTTTGAGCAGTGGGCTCATGCAGGATGATGTAATGGAAGCACATTTGAGCAGTGAGCTCATGCCAGTAGAAGGGTTGAAGCATTTGAGCAGTGAGCTCATGCAGGATGTGTGGGAGTGCCCCAATTGGGACATGACAATGGATATAGGAAATGGGGGATATGACAGGTTAAACCTGGAGAGCAGGTTTTTGAGAGCAGACAGAACATTCAAACTGCACTTACCAAAACACCTGTCTCTCCCAGATTTGGGAGCCAAAACCGTCACCTTTCCAATGTGGTTTGAATCAGAGACCAATAATGAGCCAGAAATAACCAGTTATAGTCAGTTATTGAGTAAACAGGAATTGGCCAGCACTTGCAAGGAAGCAACTGTCCAAGTCACAGTGACTGAGGGTCAGGAGGAGGCCAGAGAACAGGATCCCCCTCCCATGGCAAAATTGGAGGGCGGGAGTACCAGAGACAAACCATCAAAAGGAAAAAAGGTGGACCCACAGGAAAAGGGACCCTTATATAAGGACCCAAAATGGAAAACGGGCAAGCAGAACAGGGAAGAACATACCCTCTCTGTTCAGTCAATGTTAGGATCGCAATCCTAGCCCTCAAATTCGGTTTCACCTTACAGTCATCTGGGATGACTTCTATACATGTTATAACAGGCCTGGGCCTTATGGGACACTATGGGACACCAACGGTTGAGTCAGCACATGGGAGCGCTCACCAGAGGGCAAGACAATGGTTGGAGAAACCATCCAATACTATATACGGAAGGACGGCCGGACTAGGAAGGTGGATTGCCACCTTGATGGCATCACACTCAGCATCAGTGCATCAGGAGGATCAGCGCATCAAGCCATCATGCATCAGACAAAGGTGCAAGACAGCGCGCATGTCTATAAAGGATCGCAATGGGAACGCACAATGCCTCAAGGCATTGCTCCTTATGGTCAGGGTCTAGAGCAGTCCAGAAGAGGTCTATGAGTGGGGTCAGAGCGGCCGTGCCCATATGCGCTCATGTGCGCAGCAACTGCTGCAGCGCCCAAGCACATGCTCACCAAGAACAATAAGAGTGAGTCATATTGGGGGAGTGCCGATGGGACAAGGGGTCACAAGGGGTCCTCATAGAGTAGTATATAAGTAGGTACATTGTAGCTGGAGTCTCCCCAGACTTCAGATAGTTTACCTCCACCCCAATCTATCTGCGTTCCGTCTCCTTTCTATCCTCTGGCCATCAACGAGGCCTGTGGGCCCCCTAGGGGGGATTGTAAGGTTGTGGTTAGGGGCGTGAGCTCATAACGGTCAAGAGCCAGAACACTTCAAACAGGATCCATCTGAGAAACCAGATGGTGGATGGTTTTGAACAGCTAGACAAAGGTTGCAAGAAGGCTTGAGAGTGCAAAACTAGGCTCAACGCAATGAGGGGACTGCTGGGTAGGCTCAAGGGAAGCAAGGGAAGCAAGGGGAATGGGCTTAGAATGAAACTCTGAGAGGGGAATGACTGGGGGGGGCTATCATCTGGTCTCTGTGTTCTCTTTGTTGTCTATGCAGGGGATATCCTATATATAAGTGAAAAAGGGGGAAAGCGATGCAAAAGGGGGTGTGCCTGAAGCTAAAAATAACCTATGATCAAACTGGCAATGAAACTAATGATGTGGAGCAAGTGAAACATATGCTGTGCAAACCATGACAACACAATCCTGATGGAAACTGGGCTTTGTGCAATGTTCTAGGCTGTATCTGGGGTCTCTAGGGGGCTGAGGGACCAATAGGAACAAATGGGGAGCTGCTGGCAATGGAGACAAGGGTCAATTGAGGAGGCTTGGGAGTCTTGAATGGCTTCGAATGGCTAAAGTGCCAAACACACTGGCATGCTCTTGGTCTGAGGAACACTACTGGATCTCTGGACAAGTTCTGAGATGCTGATCAAAGGTGAGGCTAGTGCTGCTAGGCTTGAACAAGTGGATTGAGGTTGCCAATCACTTCAAATGTGTTGCTGAGCTTCATAGCTGCTTCATACATGTCTTGTAATTGTTGCAAACACTGCATAGACTCGCTGGATGCTCATCAATGCTCTGGGATTTTGTGGCATGTTTGTAGCCCAAATCATGTCATTTCTTGAATTCAAACACAATTGCATCAAGTATCCATGTGCTGTTGTAAGCACATTTTCAACAGTCAGCAATTCTCCTTGCCCACAAACAGGGATGTGTGTTGTACAATGTGATCTGGTTGATGATGGATGCCCTGAGCTCATGATAATTCACTTGGACATGATCTTATGTGCTGCTCACTTGATTGGGATTGCTGGGTCAACAATGATTTCACACAATCTTTCTTATTCTGATAGCCTCTTTGCATTCAAAACATTCTATGTAAACAAGTTTATTGATTACCAGGCTCATGAAATTGTCTTCTAGTACAAATAAATAATGTAATTTCTGGATTGTAGCATGTGGGTGCTTGTGTGAGGGTGAAAATGAACTGACATGTGGGTGGGCAGAAATGGCCTGCAGCGAGTGTGTCAGTGATACTTGCACTTGTTGAAAAGATCAGTAACACTCACTTTCAAAAACACAGACCAGAGCTGGAGTGGGCAGAGTTGATGTTGCTAGTGTCAAAACTCTGATAGTTATTATAATAGTTACATTAGATTAGTTACATTCATTACAATAACTAATGTAATGAACATCTTACCTAATATCTTATATAATAAGAATAACTATTAATTAGTGTTTCATATTTAATCATAATAGCTTACATAACATTACCACGTGTTTTGTGACACATGTCACAACATGTCGCTTGAGAGATCTTATGACACTAACCACTCTAATGCTCGAATTGGACGCAAATTTTATACCTGATAAAAGTTTACTTGTACAACTGAAAAATGTCACTTTATACTTGATCTCCAGATGTATCCTGGTCAAAGATCGGAGAACTTATCGGTCGCCTGTTGAAAAGAGTCACAACACAGTACTTTGTACCTTATTAAAAGATGTGGCTTACCTCGACCAGAAGTTTAGAAATGCCAGGTTCTCGGGCAGAGTGGCCTGCATCAGGGACGATGTGGAGAGTAGACTCCGGCAATGCCTAACAATGGCCTGCTATGATCACATGTAATGAGATACCAAGAAGATATACCTTGTGGAGCGCATATGCCGTCGTTGCCTGTCAAGCGATTGAGAAAAGATAACGGGAGGCTCAGGCCAATGCTCAAGCGCTCACTGGGCACACGACGTCATATCGGCCTTGGATAATGATCGCGGGTATGTGGCGTCTGTCAGATCCCATCAAACTGTGGTAGTGGATGCAAGATAAAAATGTACATCTTATCGATGGATTGCTGTTCCAGAAGTTGGCCATCCCTCATGAAACCCTGATAATTGTTAGACCATTGAAGGTGAAATATGAATAGGACAACCTTGTTGATGAAATAGTGGTTCTCAATCTTTGCGAACGCACTTGGCAAAAGCTCGTCAGGACCTTGATTACTTCAACGGAAAGAAACGCACAGGGCAAACTTGTCGTTCTCGGCCTCTGCAACGACGCCAGGATCGATACGCAGTTTCGATGTGGACAACCTTCATGCATCTATGATGACTTTCATCTACACTTTTTAGATAAACGTACTCCCACTTGGACCAAGCTCTGGCTGCTTGGAGCCGTTCATTCTCATCCGAAGATGTGAGCTTAGCGTGATACGCCTTTATCATGTCGTGGCGCTCTGCTTCGGGGATAATTGCTTCATACTCGGACCTGTAAGTCTGCGATGAGATTGGAAAGAGCTTAAAGTTCTCGGATTACCAAGCTTCAGGGAATAGATGAGAGGCACCGTCTTGATAGAAGAATCTGAGTTCACTAGACCATGGGTTGTAGAGTGAGAAAGTGTTTGAATCGAGGAAGTCACCTCTTGCGCAGAGTGAAGATGCCACTGATGTGTATTTTATTAGCATTGAGTTGGAATGGAATGCGTCGAACTTGCCGAATCACGAGAGATTTTACGCGTTCTGGATGAGTCTGAGCAGGTTTAAATCGGTCCCTAGTAGACGGACGTAAACTGCTCACCTGTGCATATGCTAATGAAAGCGTCGAGCCCTTAACAAAGCATATTAGGCTCTTGAATGGGCGTGATCGACAAAGATCTTACCCACGAGCCACCGAAAACATTCCACTTTTCTATCTTGAGATGCTTGCGCAGTTTTTCTACATCCTCAACCAGATCCCATGTAGTATTTTCTTCAATGCAAGCGCTCCTGTAAAGCAAAACTAGAATGATGATCAACTGATATACCGAGAAAATGATCTAACGGTGTGGATTTTCCACCCCCCCGTTGGTCAAAGAGAACGATCTTATTCAGGCGGGTCGATTTCAGAAAGATGTAAGAGTACCACAGGAAATTATACCTTGTATTTTTCAGGGTTGAAGTATCCCCTGTCGGCCGCGTCTGTACCTCCGCCTGGTCCGCCTAGAAGCGGGTATACATAAGCCGATGTGACATGATCGTATAATCGCAACACAACCATGTAGGTATACGACTAGCGCGAACATGAGCATTATCAGTGGTGCGGATCGGTGACATGGAGCCCACCTGGATTACCATCTTTCTTGCCAGACACCTCATAGCTGCATGACCATGTCAGCGATGCTTGCCTGATAGCTTCATGACGTACTAAAGTGCGTGTCTATCGGAAACTCTGAGAGTACTGACTTCAAACGGCTCTGTTATTGGATACATAGCAGAGTTGGAGATGGTCACTTAGATGACTGAGGCGTCTGATCGTATCATATCAGAATGTTCGACAGATAAGGAAATACCATATCAGGCTAAGCTTGACACGACTCGCCCGAAGCAACCATGTTGGACAAGGTCTATACCCAGATTCCCCCTTCCCATACTCCTTTCACGGAAGATCCCCATGGTCAACTGTCTACGGAAGAGCAAGAATCATACCAGGAAGTTCTTGACCACTTCTTAAAAAACTCAGCCGTAGAAGGTGACGCGCAATTATCTGAAGAGGAAAATTTTTTGGCTCTCACGCGAGTGTCTGTTGAGGTACACGGGTTAGTTCGTATGACAGATATTCCTTCACGACATTCAACAGATATTTACGCGCCTCAAAGTGGAAAACCCGAACGGCCATAGAAGCGCCTTGAACAGACCCCTGAAATGGCGGAGGGAATTCGGACTCTACGACATATTGACTGCTCAGCATGTCGAGCCAGAGGCTGTGACAGGCAAGGTGGTCGTCTACGGCTACGATACTGAGGGACGGCCTGGCTGCTATATGTTCCCCAGCCGACAAAACACAGATGATCCCACTCGGCAAATACAATTTACTGTCTGGATGTTGGAACGTTGTATTGACCTTATGAGACCTGGCGTAGAGTACGTTCACTCTTTCCTTTCGTCTGCTAGCAATAACCTACTCACATGGCTCGAGGACCCTAGACCTCTTGATTAATTACGCTGACAAGGCCAAGACTCCCTCGATATCCACTGCTTGTGCCGTGCTCAATATATTACAAGACCATTATCCCGAACGCCTCGGAAAATCGCTCATTATCAGGGTACCCTTTTATATCAGCGCATTTTTCAAAATCATCATGCCATTCGTCGATCCCGTTACTCGCGATAAAATCAAGTTTAATCCTGCGGTCGTCAAAGACGGCTATTTCACCCCAGAAATGCTGATGAGCGGCTCTTGGGAGGGTGAATGCAACTTTGAATATGAACACGACAAGTATTGGCCAGCTCTTGTCTCCCTTTGTGACGATAGGAAGAAGGCTTGGCTCCAGAAGTGGAGAACGCTGGGTGGTACTGTCGGGATCAAGGAATGGGATTACAAGCAAGCGAGTACAGGCGCCGAGACCTCCCAGGATGTTTCAACCAAAGCGGATACGGATGGACAACCTACAGAGCAGTCTGGCGACGAACAGAAAAACGTCCACCAGAATGGCGATGCTAAAGGCGATGCTCTAGAAGCCATCGAAGGAACCAACGCATAAATGAAGCAACCAGCTCCTGGTTAAGTTTTATCCACTTAACCCAGATGTGTCATTGGGCTTTGGGTAGATACAATACAAGTTGATAGATGCAGTATTAGTCGTTTAGTAATGCACCTACCCATTTCATGGCCGACTCAACTGCGGGCTCTACCGACTCATCTGTCAAAGTCAAGCTCGTCTTTCTAGGTGCACTTGCTTTCCCGCCTCCCTTGTTCTACTCAGTGATATCCATAGGCGTATCAGCTGTGGGAAAATCGTCCGTGGTTCTTAGATTTGCACGCTTGCCTTCTCGCCCACCCATCTGCTTCTAATCCTACTCAGGTTAAGAACCAGTTCTCGCACACTCACAAGGGGCCTACTATTGGTGCAGCATTCTACTCACACAAATGCCGACTGGACCATCGGGACTTTCGCTACGAGATCTGGGTCACGGCCGGGTCTGAGCGCTTCCATTCACTAGCAGTATGTCACCTCACCCCTCCCCAGCCTTCTCATATTTCCTCGCTTACATTGCACCCAAGCCCATGTATTACCGCAATGCTCAGGCGGCCGTTGTTGTCTATGACATAACCAACGCTTCCAGCTTTGAGAAAGCCAAGGCCTGGGTTACGGATCTTCGGCGACAAGCCAACCCCAACATTGTCACTGCTCTGGTGGGGAACAAAGTCGACCTCGTGCAGCATTCCGCCTCCTCTACCGGTGCCCATCCATTTTTTGAAGCTAATGATGCTACTGCTCCACCCCGCGAAGCGCCATCATCGGAAGCGGAACCCGAGACGCTCAGACAAGTTTCAAGTGACGATGCCCAGGCATATGCAGCCGAGGCCGGTCTTTTGTTTTTCGAGACTAGTGCCAAGACAGGCGAGAACATTATCGAGTTATTTGCAGAGATAGGTGATTTATTAACAATTCAGTTTCTGCCGTTCCACCTAAACATGTCACAGGCAAGGAGATTCCCATCGAGCACATATTAGCTACATCAAAGGGTGGTGTGTCGGGCTCTGGTGGTTCTAGTGTGTCAGGCTCCAGTGGTTCTAGTGTGTCGGGCTCTCGAGTTGGCATTTAGGCAAGCTGCTTTTTCAGCAGTGGCTTTGGATATGAGCGGATGTAAGGCGAATAAAGTCAGGACTCAGCTTTATACCATGAATCGGTGTGGGATTTTGGAATGGTCAGTTAGGATACGGGCATCTCCTGAGGATCACGAACTCATGTCCTCGTCCTCATTCTTATGCAATGTGCTCAGCAATGTTCTGTGTAGCCGGGACAGAGATCTTTCGTAAATCACGACTCATTTAGGGTGTAATGTTCTCGCATAGTGAAGCTCTGCCTTAGCCATGTCGTTACGCGAGCATAACTGTGTGCTACGCTTGTACGATGGACAATACCCATCACGAGATTGCTTCATTCGTCAGAGTCACCGGAGACGATAACATCATCTACAGAGATTGGTGAACCTAAGGCCTCAGCAGTTTCTTACGCGGACATACCAATTTTAAGTACGGCTCGGACAAGCTACCGAGAATCAATAGATCAGATCTATAGTTTACATAGTTCGTTGGGCCATACCTGAGTCGCCAGCAAGTATTGTTGCCGTTTTGAGACGAGCGGGTCGTACACAAACTGCTTCTTCATGTCTGCCATACCAAATGGGCACGAGGCATACTCTGACTGAAGGGTGTTACGTACCAAGTTCACCCTTTCCCATACAATCAATACCAAGACAGGTATTGTTCTCTTTTATCTGTCTGCTTTTCACTCCTGTTAGTGTGTCGATAGGCGACAGACCGCTGTTCTCTGCAAGCGCTAGCGGGACCGCATCCAGAGCCGACGCGAAAGCGCGCATGGCATATTGCTCAATAGATGGGACCTTATCAAAGGCAGGTCAGAATGACTTGTGCTGAACAAACTTTGTGCGACGCAGACCTCATCAGCAGCTTTTGTTACGGCAATAGAACAACGAATATCAGCTGCTCCTCCGCCATATACCACACGGTTGTCGACGATGAGATTACGGACAGCACAAATGGCATCGTGCAACGCGCGTTTTGCTTCATCCACGATCTAGCGAATCCATCAGCTGACACCGAGGCCAAGGCTCGGATAACACACCATTTTGTTGCTCCCCCGGACAAAAATAGTCACAGCTCGCGAGTTTGCACAATCTTCGATAATAAGCATCTTGTCTCGAGTGGTGCCAAACGTGACTTCACGAACAATCCCTGCTTTGCCCAACTTTGCACTCGTCAAATCTTCAAAGCGAGGGACAATTCGTCCTTGAGTAGCAATAGCAATCAACTATATACATGTTTGCCCTGTGATTTGGTTCGAATGAAGCAAGGTAAACTTACCTCGATCTCAGGACCACCGACCCACCGCACAGCAGGTAGTTCATTTTGCATCAGAAGATGGTTGGCTTCATCATCAAATCCCCATTGACAGATAACGAGATTTGCTCCAGCATCCTTCACCCGCTCGATCATATCTGCAAACTTTTCCTTCTCATAATCCCTCAACTTTCTATACTCTTCAACACTCGTGATATCAAGCTTGTGTTTTGTCTTGGGCCGAGGAGGTTCAAATGGACATGTGAGGATGGCTATTCGCGCATCGCGAACTTCGCTGGGCATTTGAGGATGTGAAAAGTCTTTGTCTATGAGGACACCTTTGATAAGTTGGATATCAGCCAGCGATCCGCCAACTTTGCCGTCGACTTTGATCAGATCAAAAGAGACATCGCGACGTTCGAGGTCAGCAACGGTGAGCACAGCATCAACAGCGATCTCTGCGAATTGACGGATTTCTTTCGAGACGCTACGATTGGATAGCTAGTTAGACAATACAACAACAGATGCAGAGTGAACAATACATTTTACTACCCAAGCTGGTGATGGCGGTTTTGACCAAGTTTTCAGTATTGTCTTTCGAGTATTCAACTCGATCTGAGATACGGTCTAGTTCTGCCAGGGCTACAGCACATGCACGATCAAAACCGTCTGCGATACGGATCGGGTGCATCCCCTTGTCTAACAGCTCCTCGCTCTGTTCTAATAGGGCGCCAGCGAGAACTGTGGGATGTCAGTCCAAGTCTCGTTGTGTTGTACGTGATTACCGCACCAACAACACCGGTCGTGCCATCACCAATCTCATCGTCCTGGCTCTTGGACAACTGAACGAGGAGCTTTGCAATCTGATGTTCAACTTCCATTTGACCCAGTATTGTCGCACCGTCGTTTGTCACTGTGATTTCTCCATCAGGTGAAATGAGGATTTTGTCGAGACCTGTGTGATATAGTGTCATCATCGAGCTGCCGATAAGTGCATGTCCTGTACCTCGCGGGCCAAGGGACGTCCGTACGATATTTGACACGGTTCGTGCAGCGAGAATATGAGACTGGACGACTATTAAAATACGCGATCACGAGCAGAGTGTCAGACCTTGATCGCCTCTACGCCATGCGCTCTTGTTTTCTTTGCTTGCTCCCGGAGGATGATAAAGGGTCTGCCGTACTGCAACTGAAGTTAGCCCTTATTCTGCACGTATACCTGCGTTTTTTTCACCTCATCCGTGGCATAGACTGCCTGCTGCTGTTTCTGGGCCATATTTGCGATTGGCGATGCGCGTCTTGGGCGGGTGTGACGTGATATAACGGTATGTGACGCGATGACAGCCCCGAGCGGGTTTTAAATCTTTCACATTTGCCACTCTCTCTGCCAAAAACTCGTTCGTATTCCCTTACAAATGGAGCATGAAGTTGACGCTTGGATCGAGCAACTCAGTCAATGTAAACCGCTAGCAGAAGCTGATGTAAAAAGACTCTGTGACAAGGTCAGTCGAAACTACTCTTTCTCGTCAAGCTTGATCTCACGATTCGGCGGTCCAGACAAGGGAAATCTTGATGGAGGAGTCTAATGTGCAACCTGTACGATGTCCTGTGACGGTCTGCGGTGATATTCATGGCCAATTTGTACGTCCACAATGTCAAGTCTTGCGTAACCCTTACCTCAGCTCTGACCCTGCTGCTCGCTTCTTCCCTCTCCACTGCCGCGCCCATCTGAAACTTTGTACCACGAATCTTACACGCATAGCATGACCTGTCCGAGTTGTTCCGCATCGGCGGCAATTCACCAGACACCAATTATCTTTTCATGGGCGATTACGTTGACCGAGGGTACTACTCTGTGGAGACTGTTACTCTTCTCGTCGCCCTGAAGCTACGCTATCGTGACCGCGTCACCATCCTGCGTGGAAACCACGAATCACGACAAATCACACAAGTATACGGATTCTATGACGAATGCCTACGCAAATACGGAAACGCCAATGTTTGGCGATGCTTTACAGATCTTTTTGACTTTCTTCCTCTCACCGCTCTCATCGATAACCAGGTACGTGCATGCATTCACCACCCCATTCTTATCATTAGGCCGCGTAAAACACCACTACCGCCTAACTATATCCGCTCGCGTGAGCAGTTGCTAATCTATCTCCCTTTATCAGATATTCTGTTTGCATGGCGGCCTCTCACCGTCTATCGATACCCTGGACCACGTCCGCTCCATAGACCGTGTGCAAGAAGTACCACACGAGGGTCCCATGTGCGACCTGCTCTGGTCCGATCCTGACGACCGCTGCGGATGGGGAATATCCCCTCGGGGTGCTGGCTACACCTTTGGCCAGGACATATCCGAAGCATTCAATCACAATAATGGACTCACGCTCGTAGCACGCGCCCATCAATTGGTGATGGAAGGTACTTGGCTGCCGTTTTGCACCGCCTCATCTTTGTTGACTGATGTTGCATTCAGGATACAGCTGGGGTCAAGATAGGAATGTCGTTACGATATTCAGTGCTCCAAATTACTGCTATCGGTGTGGTAATCAGGCAGCGATCATGGAGATAGATGAAAAATTAACCTATAGCTTGTACGTCCTACGAGACGCTTTTGATAATCTCTGTTCATCCGAATTTGTCAGCCTTCAATTCGATCCAGCCCCGCGGGCAGGGGAACCTCTCGTATCACGACGTGTCCCGGACTACTTCCTCGTAGGTTTCTCCCCGCTCTCCTACAGCCTGTCTGAACCGTATGGCGCAGTGATGGAAACCCTGATTTAGTACAGTAAATACTCTTCGCAATATGTACCAAGTCACAATTGAAAAGCCAAAGCCCATTCGTTTCGCAAGCCAACAATTACTACGATACCTTCATCTCGCTCGCAATGACGTCATCTCGTTTACTCAGCCTTGAACAATTATACTGTATGGAATAGCTAGCGTGATTCCTCTCGGACTCTGCATTTTCTGTTAACGCCCCTGTAGATAATATCTGAAGCTTTATTGATTTATTCGGATTGTACACAAGTTACATTCGATGATTGTACAAGTGAGTTACATGTAGATTGGCTTGCCCGCGTCCGCTCGGACCTGTGCAGAATTTCAGCCAAATTCCAGAATGCATGCACAACCCACAGCCTCTTCGCTCAAGGTTGGATTTTCCGGCGTTTTCTTATGGACGGTCTCTTCTTCATCTACCGTTTCCTGACCTACGGTGTCGCCTCCTGCGCTGAATGCTTCCACTGTAGGACGTTGTCTCTGTCTCTGGATTGTATCCATGCCCACATCATCGGCATCGGTATTAGTATCCTCCCTTCCTTGAGCTCCGGAGAGTGGCCCCATTACTTCTTCTCGTGCATATTCTGCCACGGTGGATCCCACTCGGTCGTCTGAGGAGTGCCGAGCTCGGAGGTATTCAATCGTTTTAGCCTGCATATCGCCATTTTTCTCCAGAGACTTGTCGGCCTAGTTGAAATAGGACGTCGGTATATGCGCTATACCCGCCGCATGTACCCACCTTAACAAATGCCTCCGACTCCGTAGCGAGCGCTTCGTTCCATCCGGGAGCATTAGAAAGGGGCGTTGAAGTGTGATGCTGTGATTTAGAAAGGTTGCGTTGTTTTTCCACCTCCAGGATCTTCTGCGAGATAAGGCAATCGCTCATTGAGACGAATAAACTCGCCTTTCACCTGTGGATCATTCCCAGACATGGTACTGGCAGATAAACGAATATTAGGACCAGTAGCTTAGCTGACCGGGCCTACTTACCTCGTTGCTAGATGCCTGATGGTACTCAGGGGTAACCTGCGTGTGTTTGACATGACCCAGGTGCGACCCATGGCGGTCGCGCGAGAGAGGGAAGGAGATAGGTAAGGCAGCATGATAGCGTTGGGAGAGCGAGTCTCACAATCTTCAAAAGCCCTGACGTCAGATGACACTTTCTTTTTATAACAGCGGACCCCGACCACTAGTTGTATCTCCATACCATGACCCCTGTTTAAGTACCTAACCATTTATGTGTCGGCGCAGTGAAATCACGAGAAAGCGAAGGAATGATAGTTCAATGCGCTGACGGTAGTGCTTTTGTCAACATGAGTCATATACCATACGTTGAGAACCTTGAGACAATTAGACTTTAGTAGGTCACACGACAAAGTTATTTATTACTTCGGCTCTTTCAATCTCCATTCTCCGAAATCCCCATCGCAAAATAGGGGCTGTCAACGACTTGTACAGCGACGTAGGTTGGGGTCATAACATTCCTTACGAGCTAAAATCACACAAATCCACTTCAGGGCGAATTTATAGACTACCACGTACATGAGACTACAACCTAAATATATGTCGTGCTTATCATGTTGCAAATGATCTTGCTGAAGGTGACTACTTTTCGTGCCCACCGATAAAGCTAACATCTGATCAAATAAGGCAGAAAGAGCGATGTCGAGTTAACCCGCTCTGCCTCTCCGCTGAATGGTGTCCACGAACGTTGGCAGATTCATGTCCGCTGTGTTGCCCAGTGACCGACTTTGTTTTCGTTTAATAGGTCTCTGCAGGAAGTATTGGCATGGTTTCATTGATTTGAAAAATAGACAATACCCCATCATGTTATCGACTTTTCCAGTTTTCCCACCTGGCCTGCACCGAACATCTGTTTCTCGTTTTCAGGATTTATAACAATAAATCTTGTGAATTTGAAATCAATTTTGCCCCGGAACGGGATTCTCTGTCCCCCTGACCTAGGTGCTATGAGTGATGTGATCTATTCCACTGGCACGGCGTTCACTCTTACTTGTAAACATTGTTCCCGAGAAAAAATTCTCGAAATCTGCCGTGCCTCCGGGTGGAAGGTCGTATGGTAGTTTGGGTGAGAATAGTATAACCCTAAGCCGCATTGACCCATCTTGCGACTTGCCGGGACCCAAATAATTTGCTGATTCCCAGCGATACGGAGCAGACAGTCGGTTTTTCTTTTGATACTTCGAAAGGGAAATTCGTCAGGAAGCATGCATTGATGTATCCAATGACGAACCAACGGATTTGAGAGGACCTAGATCAATTATTTACCGAGGGAGTGAGTCGGGTTGTTCCTGGCTGGGCCGATAGTTATCAGGTGGAGGGCCAGTTATGCCCTGCTTGTCGCATTTCGACCGCACCTTTTCTATATAGACGATGGAGAAAGTTGGTTTAGTTCTTTGGTTTGAAGGAACAGGCAATACCTATCTCCGCTATCAACTTGGTCACATCTTTGACTTCAATCTCTCATTGGTATCCAGTAGAGAGATCCTTGCCGGCATCGCGTCGCGAAACCTGAGATCGACTTCACCCTGGAGCAGAATTTGAACATTCTTCCGACCACGAGCTAAAAGCTATAAACGACATGCGTCGCTCTACAGATTTCGCTCTTACAGGGCATGTATGTATCTGTGAAATAGTTTCTGAAGTTTGCTCTGTAATCAGACGGGATTACTTAAGTGCGAACTGCGCGACTTTCACAGTTAACGGCCGCCCATCTTGCGACTGGGTGCGATCCAAAAATTTTGCGATATTAAGCGGGTTACCCCCCTTTACTTCTGGATACTTACGAAGGGAGATTCGTCAGGAAGTACACATTGATGGCGACGCTACTAAACATTATCCACATCACATGACCTATTTTTGATTTGTTTTCAGTTTCCCCACCTCATCAAATCCAATTTCACTTCGTGATCAAGATTCAAGTCGAAAGATAGCCCATGGCTGCGGGTAGCTGAACTTGAGATCGATTTCACCCTTGAGATTGGCATACACCCCATTTCCAGAAAAGGTATCGGCGACACACGCTCTCTGCTCCACCGACATTTCTCTTACTGGGAAGTCCTACTTAAAATCTCGTGGAATATACCATGCGAGCAGACGGGACGGAAGGAGGCATTTCCGACCATATCTCCGCGGTTTGGAAAATTGTCCATTCCGTCCATGTCGGGATGAAAGCCAAAATAATCGCAAAATTCTTCTGAGGAGCCTCCTTTTTTGTATACTGGCGAATGGAGAATCATCGGATAGCGCGCATTGATTGTACACTACTAACCCGTCTTATCATGGGACCCGAATTACTTGACCTTTCGGCGGTATTTACAAGCAGAAAAATGCTGGACGACTCCCTACATAAAGGCAAGCGCAAAAAAGGAGGTTGAAGCATATTTTAGCAGGCACTTAGGGATCACGATGACGCTACCAACGATAAACACCAAGTTTTGCGCTGAAAAGACATCCACCACCGAGTCAGGTTGCAGCCGGCGTCGCCGACGATTATCTAGTCGTCCATGTGTTAGCAAACCTTGCGACCTCGAACGATAACGTAACCACCGCAACTCGATCCCCATGTTGCAGTTTTTCTCCTCAAACAGGTTACCATCAAAAGTGGGCTCTTCTGCCTCCAGGGAGTCAGTGCTTTGCTCCCGCTGATGTATCAGCTATGCTGCCTGGTAAGATTTATGCTGTGTACATGCTTCGCGTGCACTGCTACATCGTGGGATGGCAAAACATATCGTGGTTGCATCACTGTTCAAGCACTCAGGCATCGTACTCTTGGATCTCTACTAGTCGATTCCTTGCTCGGGGCTATCCTAAATTGAACCGGCAGCACACGACACTGGTTAATAGATTTGGGAACGGTGGGCAGCCTTCGCTCTCATAACCTCCCTGCCCACGCCATTGGCAAGTAAGGCGGCACGTGAGGTCACGGCATTGTACTGGCAGGTAAGTAGTTCGGTCAGCTAAGCTACTGATCCTAATACCCACGGCGGTCGCGCGAGAAATAGGTAAGGCAGCATTGGAAGAACGAGTCTTGCGTTCCGCAAAATTCTTGTCAGATTGACCATTTAAATGTGTCGGCGCAATGAAAACGATAGTTCAATGCGCAGAGCGCGAATAAGCAATGGTAGTGGATATACGCGAACCTTCAGACGATTAGACATTAGATACGGTCACACAAAATTACCGCGGCTCTTTGCGATTGATATTTTTCGGCTATTACACCTGACACGCCGACTACATCCCATACCTACCCGCATACAGCCTTTCCGCCACGCACAAATTGGTATTCAACAATGCCATCGCAAAAAAGCGACTGTGGCGTATTAATGACGGGTTAGTATTGGCATTCCTTATCAGCTAAATTACACAAATGCGCTAGACACATTCAGGAGATATTTAATTGGACTGGCAACTAGACTCTGCCTCTCCGCTGAATGGCATCCACGAGCGTTGGCAGATTTATGTCCGTTGCGTTGCCCAGTGACCGTCTTTGTTTTCCTCTCCATAGACTTTGCTGGGCCTCTAGAAAAAGTATTGGCTTGGTTTCATTGATTTGAGAAATAGACAATAAATACCCCATGTTCTTCTTATCGACGCTTTGAGCATTCCCACTTGTTTTGAATCAAATATTTCTTTGTCAGGACCTATAATGATGAATCTCAGTGCCATCTCGTGAACCCCGAAATCGATGTTGCCCCGGAACGGGGTTCCCACTCTCCCCTGGCCTAAATGTTATGAGTGCTCTACTGAGTTCACTCTTACTTATAGACATTGTTCCTGGAAAAAAATTCCCCACCATCCGGGTGGGAGATTGTATGGTAGTTTGGATGAGAATAGTACGACCCTTAGCCGCGTTGACCCATCCTGCGACTGGCCGGGACCCAAATAAATTGCAGGTTCCCAGTGATACGGAGGAGATAATCTGTTTTTTTCTTGGTACTTCGGAAGGGAAGTTCGTCAGGAAGCGCACGTTGATGGATCCATGGACGACGAACCAACTCATTTGGGAGGACCCAGATCAATTCATTTTCTTTGAGAGACTGGAGTTGTTCCTTGCTGGGTCGATAGTCATCAGGTGGAAGGCCAGTTATACCCTGTTTCTGGGCCAAGGACTGTCCCGCATTGATATCGATTTGGACTGATGATAGTCGATATTTTCTCTGCTGGTCTGGAATCTTGTCGCATTTCGACTGCACCTTTTCTATATAGACGATGGAGAAAGTATTGGTTTAGTTCTTTGGTTTGAAAAAACAGACAATACCCATCTCTGCTATCAACTTGGTCACTTCTTCTGGCTTCAATCTCACGTCAGCATCCATTAGAGAGATCCTTTCCGGCCCCACGTCGTGAAACCTGAGATCAATTTCACCCTGGAGCAGAATCCCACTAGTCATCCGACGAGCTCAAAAGCTATAAATGACATGCGTCACTCTACAGATTTCACTCTTACAGGGCACGTATGTTGGTGAGAAAATTTCTTTGAAGTCTGCCCTGCAATCAGGAGGGATGAAGTCGACCATGGTCTTAGCCCTTGAGAACAGCGCAATTTTCACAGTTAACGGCCGCCCATCTTGCGACTGGGTGCGACCCAAAAAAATTGCGAGATTAAACGGGTTAAACGTCTTTGCTTCTGGATACTTACGAAGGGAGATTCGTCAGGAAACACATTGATGGTACCATGATATGCTACTGACCATTAACATTACCCCCCACCTCTTGGATTCAATATGACATCGTCACCAAGTTGAGAGATATCTTTTAGCTTCGGGTAGTTGAACTTGAGATCGATTTCACTCCCTAGAGTGGTATACACCCCCTCTTTTTCTGAAAGGTATCAGCAACACCGTTCTGCTCCACCGACGTTCCTCTTACTTGGAAATCCTACTGTTTCTTTTTTGCGGAAAATCTTGTCGAATCGTACCTTGCGCTCAGGTGGAATGAAAAGGGGCATCTTCAATGAAACCTCTGCGGTTTGTAAAAATCTGCATTCCTGCTGCGACGGGAAGAAGCCCAAAATAATCTGTAGATTCTCCTGAGGTCCAGGCTCGTTTTTTGGATTCTGGCGAATGCATCAGATATGCACGCGCTGATGGTGCACTACTAACAGGTGTTATCGCAGGGACCCAAATTAATTGACCCTCTCGAAGACGACTTTGAGATCCAACGATATTTACAAGCAGAACAATCCATAGGACGATTGTGAAGTGCATCGTCGGCCTGGCGAGAAATCCGATGGAAGGGAAGCTTACAAGGGCGGTGCGTATCATTTATATATTCCCTTGCACGACGATTGATATCACAGCTATTGGTAAATTGGGTGAAAAAAGCCCATATTATCTGTCGCATTTTAAACTCCGTACACATGCTTGACGACACTCTGCAACTACTTGATAAAGGCAATTTCAAGTTATAAGGAGGTTGAAGCAGATTTTTTAGCATGGTACTTCAGACTCTATCACCATTATAGTTCACGCTAAACACCCAGTTTTGTACTGAATAGACACCCACCACAAAGCAAGGTTGTGGCCGGCGTCGCCGACCCTTATCTAGTTGTGATGGAATAAGATCCAAATATAGGGAGCATGTTCGACAACGTAACCACCGCAACTCGATCCCCTCAACTTATCTCAGACTGACTTGAGTTTCGTCCTTCCGAATCCTTGGCGGTATTCCTGCCTATCACTGGCTCAGGTCAGAAGTATTTTCCATAGCAAGAACGGCTGAAAACGAAGCTGAATACGCATGAATGCATTTGTTTGAGCTGCAGTTTTTCTCCTCGAATAGGTTACGATCAAAAGATTCTGCCTTGGCAAGGCGAAATGACATTCATTGCTGTGACAGCCTAGGAAACCATTTCGACGGCTGCTCCGCTGATGCATCAGTCATCTGTGCACATGTTGCCTGGTAAGATCCATGCTGTGTATATCCTTCGCGTGCACTGCTACGAGTGTGGATGACAACGAGCATCGTGGAATGGCGGTCTGATTGAATAGAACTCATTAGTATATGTGCCATCGTGACCGCATCACTGCTCAAGCGCCCAGGCGTCGCGCTTCAGCGCTTCAGCGGCTGTTTAGCTCTTGAATCTCTACGAGCTCTACCGGTCGATTCCTCACTCGGGGCCGTCCTAACCACCTCACTGGTTAATAA
This sequence comes from Amanita pallidorosea, assembly GCA_023014475.1. Taxonomy (NCBI): domain Eukaryota; kingdom Fungi; phylum Basidiomycota; class Agaricomycetes; order Agaricales; family Amanitaceae; genus Amanita; species Amanita pallidorosea. Next base: position 201,466 of record JAEBUS010000058.1, read on the forward strand.
AGAAATTCCAAATTTGGGAACGGCGGGCAGTAGCCCTTCGCTCTTACCACCTCCCCGCCCAGTTCCTTCATATCCGTTACGCCATTGGCAAGCCTGATGGACGACGGTGGTCAGGCGGCACGTGAGGTTACGGCATTGTTGAACGTCGTCAAGTCACTACAGGATGTCAAAGTCAGCGGGAATGCGAGTGGAATGAAAAATGAGTTACCCAAGCCAATGTCAGTGAGTGCTCGTGGCACGGGATTGAAGCGAATATGCCAACCGTTCGCCCCATTGATAGGCCTCGCTCCACGGTGACTACACAAGAACTTTCTCATTCCGGGCTCGAAAACCTGCCGAGCGCATCGGACATACGACGCATCCTGGGCCCTTTGATTGCAAGCAACGCCCAAGCTCGAATGGGTAGCAGCGCGCTCGGAAAAGACACGGCGGAGCCTCAAGGCGGGATACAGGGTTTTCTGACGGATGAAATATGTGACAGGTTCGCCGAACAGATGCAGCCTGTCGTTGAAGACGGAGACGAATTTTCTTCAAATGGTGCGTACACGTTGTTTGCTCCTTCCGTTACTCTAACAAACTTTGAGCTGATTGCTTGCACTAAGGGCTATCCAGTATGAACGACAAGAAGATACCCAGGGCACCCCGTGCTATGGTGACGAGTGGGGCATCAGGGGGCGCCCTGCGCAAGCAGAATCGAAATAGGTTTTCAAATACTAAGAGTCCGATGCTTGATTTGCGGATCCCAATTGCAATTCCTTTATCAACCACTCCCGCGGACTCGCAGGGAGCCCCGCTGCCTGTTCCTTTCTCTACTCCTGCGGGTGAAGGCATAGCCATCCCACTAGGCTTTACCCACTCTAAGGAACCAGAGGAAGGAGAAATCATGGGTAGCAGCAGTCCATCCCCGCCCCATGCTCTTCGTAACACTTCCGGGCGGAAATATTCGATCAGCCCAGAGCCTGTACGACATCGCTTGCCCACGTCAAGAGCGTATCGCTCCGGATCGCCGTCAAAGGGCACCAGCTACCGCTGTACTTCGTCCCGCTCCCCTCAATTATTCCGACACTCTCAGTCTCCTTTGCATACCCGACGTCAGTCATCCTTTCCGGATGACCTGAGAGGCCCGTCCCCGCCATCCGAGCGAGTACGCCAGCGGGGTCGAAGGAGATCAAGTGCTCGTCCATCTGAGTCAACGCCACCCATTTCGCTGCGTTCTGCCACGCATCAACGGCGAGGCAGTAACTACGATACGCGGCTTGGACGAAACGAACCGTATTCCAGGAAGGATAACGCCAAGCCACTCACGTCTGAAGAAAAGAATTACGCGCGCAGTATAACTCCATTGGATCACCACACGTCCGATCGTGCCAAAAGCGGTCGGAGTTTTACTCGGTTTGACGCGGGACCCACCGGCCCAAAGATACCCACGCGGTCAATACCGCTCACAAATAGCAAGCCTGTTGATGTTATCGCCAAGAGTCCATCTGGTGGTGATCAAAACAATATTTTTGATGCCAAGCTTACGGCTTCCCCGTTATCCATGATAATGCCACTGCCAGGCACTGCGAAATGCGAATCGCCTCCGCATGACAAAGCACAAGTCGTTAAACCGTGTCGCGAAGTTCCTGGCCTGTGGATGGTCAAAGCAGGGGGAAGCAGCGTTGAAATCGTGACCTGCGAGTTTGAGATCGATAGAGTGACAGCAGATAGGTGGGGGATAGGCCCATCAAGGTAAATATTTACATTAAACTCGACTGGCGAGCGGAAAGGTGACTGCTCGAAAAAAAGCAGGCATGGCGAAGAAAAGGCGCGCAATCCACTGTCGTTGTCACTCATGTGCATACCACTTTCGGACGTTGCAGTGCAAGCAAAGCTTGATGTGACGTCTCGACAGGAAGTTATGAACGAAATAACCCAGATTGAGACTGTTTGGCCTCCTCCTGGTCATTTGGTCGTGGAGATCAATCCTGATCACGACCAGGGTCGGTCGTGGTTGCCCAGGCATCTGGTAAGAGTCTACACTTAGAGAAGCTGAGACCGACTGAAAGTGGACTTTCAGGGAAAAGAGCATCCATCTATTGATATCACATGTCATGTTCACGAGGGGATGAATATCATCCGCCTAATCCAGCTAGCCAGCTTAGCTGATTGTATGTTTGTTGTATTGGCCAAGGAAAAGCCGCCAGACGTTGATGCTAAGGATCTTGAGCCAGCACCAGACATAGTAGAGATGGAGGTAGACGGGCCTCAGACAACCGAACAGTTATTATCCTTCCAAACGAGTACACGAATAATATATTCTTAATGTTGTGGGTCTAAGCATCTAGGTTTATGAATGAGAATGTTCCGGGGTGAGGAAACCGACGAGGCACGCGTCAAGCATGAAATCAACATTGACCCAGGCGTGCGTTAGGGCTGAGAAACGTGAGTAACAATCTGTATAGCTGGCGGCACGTACGTACCAAACAACCTGGATCCATCTCGTCCCGCTACCCTCATCAACTGTTTCTCCCCTCCCGGATGGTATGAAAGGTATGGTGTGATATTATATACTTTACCATTAATGGCCGTCCATGCATCATCGCGTCTATTGTGTTGCTTCAACACTGAAGGTTGTATTCGTAAAAGGGTATCAACACCCTTGAAATTCATGTCAACGTATGCATCTCAAGCGCAGATCGTGCACTTACACGCAGATCCCTGCCCGACGATTTGAGGTTTGCCCAGTCCAGAGGTCCATGGCCTGGGGCAAGGGCAACCTTTTCTCGCTTCTTGGAGCTAGTGGGTGGTTTCGTCGTCGAGGGCGGGAGAGCTAGCGTGGATGTAGCCTGCAGGCCTGCGCCCAGTGTGCGGTTACCAAAGTTGGGCGGAGGGGGGGGCGGCATCAGCTCGGCGTCCGTTAAGACTCGGCGTGTTGTCGCAAAACCTGATGTCTGCACTCTCTGCGCACTCGAGAGACTGGGAAATGCTGGGGGGCGGTCATCGCGTTCTGTCTCGGTTTCAGATCCTCCGTCGTTGTCGTTGTCGTTGTCGCCGTCGTCGGGGGGAGAGACCTCGAGGGTCACTTCGGATGAGTCAGATGTGCTCGGTGTGCTCGTCTCTGGCTCTGTCACTGCGGACGTTCCTGTCGACAACCAGTATCTGAGTAGAGAAGTCATGGGAGAATAGGGCAAAAGCGGTGACTTGAAGGGTACTGACCCGGTGACTGTGAACAATAATTCTGAGCTTAGTCATCAAATGCCGAAACTCCTTTGAAAAAGGTCAAGCGATCTGGGTCTGCTCAAATGTGTTGGTTAGTCGGATTTTTCTGGAACACACCCAGTCGCAGAAAGACCGTACTCCATAGACTTTTCAAGTAATATTTCCCGAGGGCAAATGATTCAAGGTAAGGATGAAGTGAGCAAAGCGCGTCGCTCGTATTGATGGCCAAAGTATAGTACCGAGATGAATCGTGGACGCTGTTTGATTTTGAGATCTTGTCAGGCGCGTCTTACCGTGACGCTCTTACTGTCTGTTCCGCATGACGAAGATCGAGCATCACATAAAACTTTTATTACCAACGGCACTCTTGGTTAGGCCGACGAGGAAGAATTGGCGGAAGAGAAGCGCGAAGGCGACGAAAAAGCTTGGATGTAAGCCTGCTATTCAGCCAACCATGGCTGGAGCTGTTGAAGGTGAATAATATTTTGGTGCATAATATTTTGGTATGGAAAGGTGATGACTGTTGGACTACGTCGCCATGCAAGGCGTCGACGGCCGATCATTGTGTTGAAGGGTTGGAGACGCGAGATCCTGAATAGCCAGGCTCCGGTCGGATTGCACAGTTAACTCTTGGTTTCGTCATCCACTTTACCCAACATGAATAGTATGGGCTCTTGGCACAGGGGTAGCGCGCACGCTTCGCATGCGTGAGGTCGTGGGTTCAAATCCCACAGTGTCCATAACTTTTTTCTCTTGTAAGAAAGGGCTTTTATTACTGCACAATTTACATAGCTCCTTCTCATTGGGATTTAGGAGTGAGGTGTGGAATCTCCTCCTTCCCGACGAACAGCACCCCCGTATGACATTTTTCTCGAAAATATCCCGACGCCTTTTGTACACAGGTAGGTCCAAAGCGTCGAACAGTGTGGGGATTTCGAAACATAGCCAGTTGACGCCAATGGCAATAGCGCAAGACGACTTCACCGGCAACAACCGCCAACTACAGTATTGTGCGCATCAGTGACAACCGTCGGAGGAGGGTGGCCAGTGGCACAGTGCGCAAGTAGACCCGTCCGATGCACAAGACTGCGTAGGGATACAGCGATGATGAATACGTAGCTGGCAGGAACCGTTGGTAGTGTCTCGACTCGGAGTATCCAGCAATCCGGAGCATCTTCATCAGATTTTGTCCAAAGCCACCTATCATTTCTTGCGAACAAGTCTCCCCACTGCAAATCCAAGAACAGTTTTGACAGAAACAAACTAGATGGGGATCGGTAGATCGTCTTCCAGATGAACACAGTGACTGCCTACGCCACCACATATATACCTGTTGCAAAGAATCCAGACGTTGTGGAAGAAATCCCAAATCCTGCGAAAATCTGTGGGGTGATAGGATTGGTTCCTGTCTACCACGGTTTTCAATTCAATGAGTTCGCCTCGAAGCAGAATCGAGATCACTTGCTGAAAGAGTATGGCGATGGGGGCGGGAGTGGAAAACGCTTTTGCGACTCGGGCTCTACCCACCATCTGCGTGGTTCAGCATGGGTATGATGAAGGGTATATTAGGCATCATTCTATGACACGTTATCTAGCGCATAAGGAAACGAGGAGACTAACTGTATTACAAACGGTATCCTCCATTGCACCTGACACGGCGCCAATCGAGCTAACACGACCCCCGATATTGTTCGCAAGTCGTACCATACCGGTACACCGTCCACAAGTTTGTTGGGAGGGACGCACCGAGACTTTGAACATGGTCATCAACAAGTACGAGCCAGGAACAACTTAACTATGGCGACGATGTCATTACCGTCCAGGTTGTCCTTGGAATCAGGTCATTGCGAACGCGAAGATACTCCCGCCGCTAACGTTCAGTGTCAAGCTTGTCGAGGTCGGAAACGGACTCGAGAGTTGGCTGGTATCATAGTAAAAAAAACAAAAGGGGTAAGAAGCGGACCGAACGAGCCGTCGCCGAAGCTAACTTAACATCACAACACTGTGATATACATTACATATACACGAGAAATACATAGTGTCGTAACCGTGCGGCATGATGTCGAGAGAAAAGAAAAGACACGGACTAAAGATAAGAGGTGGATATTGGTCAAGTAAACCGTACATTATGCACAACCTCCATGCACGATTAAAAAAAGGAATTAAAAGTAAAGGAAGATAAAAAAAAAAAAGAGAAAAGATACATTGTAAGAGAGAAAAAAAACACGAGTCTGTTCATGTTAAACCAAAAAAAAAAAAAAAAAACGCATCCATTGGCAAAACACTGTTTTTACACCCTGGACTCTTGCTTCCATGCAAGAGCCAACCAGAGGACAATTGATGGGCCCAGCCGCGGAAAGCGGAAGTCGAGGTCGAGGCTAGCTCGCTGAAAACGGCACAGATAAATTAAAAAAAAGAAGGAATGACGTGTCGTGAAGATCCTAAACCGAACCAAGAGACAGAGGGGGAAAAAGGAGAAGGAACGAGAGACGGGGTTATAAAAAACCAAGTGAGTGCAGAAAGAGGTACTACATGCGTCGTGTAGAATGTGGGTGGGGGCTGTCTCGAATGCATCGGACATGCCATTGTCCAAGTGGTGTAAGGGGGGAAAATTGGATACGATAATTAGTACAACAAGACAGATATTGCTTGCGAATAATGGAATAAACAAAAAAAAAAACCGACTTCAATGCGATGCAGGTGCGAGGATTTTTGGATACAAAGTGGTGGCGCCGATTCGACAAGTCTATACTCCCGCATGGCGTCAACTGCGCATGGTATCCAAATCGATACCGGCGCCAAACCTCGGGGGCGCGGACTCTTGGGCACACCGGCGCCGGTCCCATTCCGGACCTTTCTTCTTCAAACAGCTTCCCCCCACATCTGCCCTGAGGCCAAATAGGTCTGCGCACTGGTGCTAGACCCTGTCCGAGACTCAATATCTGGCCCGCACCGGCCGTGCCGGTGATGGCGAGGCATTTATGAATCGCTAAAATTGAAATGCTCGTGCCTCCGCTCGACTTGGACTTGATATCGTAGACCTGCGACGGTGTGCTCTGCGTCGTCGTCCTCCCGCGGGAAGTGGTGGGGTGGTAATAGTTGCGACGTGGGCCGAACCTCGCATCGACACTTCCTCGACGCCAGTTGTGAGGAATGCTCGAGATGGAAGATGAAAAGCTGCCGTCGCCGCCCTCGTCAGACGGGCCGGATTTAGTATGTTGATGACGATATTGCGGCTGACGCTGGGGCCGGCGACGCGTCTTCGGGACCGGGCAGATCGCCTGTGATGGGAAAAGAACGCGACCCTTGCTGAAAAGAGCATTATTGCGCCAGACAAGGCGCGAAAGGAGCCATGTCCCTCGCGTCCTTGTCTTGTTTCTGGAGGGCGGGCGGAGAAGCGAAGCGCAAAGAGTAGCATTAGGTCTGCTGCTTCTTCATCACCTGTGGATGCGCGTGGAGTCGCTTCTGAGAGCATGCTCGCTGGTGATGGAGTGCGATGTGGGCAGGTGGCTCCGCAGTCGATGTGACGGAGGTTGCTGCGGATTGGCAGCAGAGGCGGCGGAGGCCGTTGTGGTGCGCGCAGAGCTCTGCGCGAAATGGGAGTAAGTTGAACTCGCCTCTGAGCCATCAAAGCTAGACGAGACTTGCGGCTACGGTCGGTTGACGGCTATGAAGTAGCCGGACGTGAGAGTGACGGCAGCTTTCATGGCTACATCACCGTCAGTGTCAACGTTCATTTCGGCATCGGTTAACGCTGTTTCTGTGCCCTTGTCATTGAGGAATTTTTTGCGGCGTCGACCGGGAGATTCGCCAGGCTTGAAGGCGTTCCGGGCTTTCGCCTTCCGCGACCACGGCCTGATGAGGGCTTCGCCACGCGTGTTCTTGACGAGGGTGTGGGAGGAATAGGAGGGTCGTTCGCGTGTGAATCGTTCTGGCCTGCTGTATGGGTGGGGGCTAGGGAGGAGTATAGAGAATTGCCTGATCTGGGGAGTAGGACCGATTCAGCGCTGGTATTGCCACTGGTTTTGGGATAGGCATTGTTCCGGGTCGTCGATACGGCGGTGAGGAGCCATCGAATCAGATCCCCTCTTGTATGGGCGCTGGTGATCATGGAGAGTCCGGTGGAATGATCGTCGCAGAAGTGGCAGACTCTTTGTTCATGGCAGCCACTTTCCGCTTCGCGCGATGGATCGGGGGAGAGAGACTGTTGAGGCGGGTGAGAGTGCGTTCCTCAATCCCGTAGAGAGAGGTGCGGGATGTTGTGTGCGGCTTGTAGAAGCATAAGACAGACGCGTCGTAGGGCTCGAGTGACCTAAAGGATGTGTTAGTAAAGGGGAAAGGGGCACAAAAGTCAAGACTAGAGGAGCCAGATGGTGGCTGGCAGCAGGGCAAGGGCGAGCGAGGGAGGCATGCAGGGGCAGCATGAGAGGACGCGTCGATAAGGAAAGAAAGACGTACCATGGAGATTTCTGCGCGGGCGAGGATTTCTGGCGGCCTTCTTGCGCTGTTCTTTCTCTGAGAGGTCAGTGGACGCGGCAGGAGGAGGAGGGCGCGGTGGGACGGGTGTGGCGGAAGGAATTGGAGGCGATGGAGAAGTTGCAGAAGACGCCGGGGTAGCCATTGGACGCGTGCTGAGAGCGCGGGAGGACGTGACGGACGACGGCGAGGAAAGGAGAGAGGAAAGAGGAGAGCTGTGCGACGCGTATCGGCAACTTCCGGCGGTCACTGTAGCGGGCAGCGGGTAGCGATACAAATGCACGTAGCGACAGAGCACCAGCAGCCAGACATCCCAGCATCAGCGCAGACTCCAGTACCAGCCAGGAAGAAACCCAATTCGATCCTCGTCGGCCTCTGCGTCTCCCAGTCGCCATAACCGCCTCCCCGACCCGCTCCACTTTAACTCGCCATACAATCTCCCCCCGCTCCGGCATCCATATCCGCCTAATCCTCTCCCGCCAAACTCCATAATCCATGACCCATTCCATGCAGACTTGTGCATCCCAACTTGCACCACGCTCCGGACCATTCGCGGGATCTGCATGTTTTCAGGCGCTGCAGTCAACAAGCTCCCCCGCGTGTGTCGAAGCCGACAACAATTTCCTGGCCGTAGTGATGAGAGAGTGTTCACCGAGATCCTTCTCGAACAAATCTTACCGGAACACCGAGCAGGAACGATTGGAAATAGAACTTAGAAGTTTCCTGATGCAGCCAAGTCAGTTGCGCGTCGGTTGCATGTGGCTCGCACGCTGACCTTTCAAATTGACAACGCCCTGACCGCCAACAATCTCTGAGACGTCTTGAGTTCCACAAACGTGTCTGGCTGACCGTGTACTTTCCTTCAACACCGCAGTCAGTCTCTTACCAACCAATCACCTCCTGCATCGCGCACACACCTCGGACACAATCCACCTTCCCACCAATCACCATCCGCACATCACCCAGCTTGCCCTTCACCACGCTGCACCATTGCACATTCGTATTCACGTCCCCACTCCATCCGGCCGGCTCTCCGCCTCCGACGGCCGTCTGCCCCGCCTTCGTCGGCGTCGGCGTCGGCGTCGTGCAATACGACTCGAACGCATACCCGTAATACGTCATCAACTGCTCCCGCGCTGTCGTCTCGTTCCTTGCGCACAGCCATTGCATCAATCTCTGCTGCAAATCTCAATCAAGTCGCTCACTTGCGTCGCAGCTGCTCGTCCGTCAGATGCTCCTCAAAGTACATCGTTCCTCCAACACACATGACGTTGATCTCCATCCCATCCCTGGAATACGGCGCTGTTAGCAGCCTTTGCCCATCAGCCTCACTGTACTCGTCGATAATGTAAAACTCCCTTCACTTGGTCATCACCCCTCTCCAGGACACGATCCCAATGTCCCTCAGATCATACTCTTTTTTCACATGCGCATATGCTCTCAGCAGCGAATCGATTCGCGGCTTGTCTTCTGGCTTTCTAATCCACCGCTCGAAACCAATATCGAGTCTCGCCCTCGGTGGTGGATCGACATAGTATCGCAGCGCAGAATCAGAAAACTCCAATTCACCCTCGGCAGAGTATGAAAACGACGTCAACTGGACCGGCTGTTGTAACTGGATCCGTCTTGATGGAGGCCGCGACGGTTCTGGAAAGGGCAGAAACGAAGACATGGCAAGACTCGTGCCGCTGCTTGCCGCGCCATGTTGGTCTGCAGCCAGACGAACAAACAACCTCGGACAAAATTAGCCACTACATGTCGCGCTTAACACAAAAGCCACGAAGCCGCCATCTTACGTCTTATCCTTGATGCGCCGTATTCTCGTTAACCCGCTTCACCCTTAAGCCTGCCACCCGCGCCTGCATTGCGCCTTTCTTATGGCCACAAACAAAGCAGGACATGTCCGCCAGGTATAAATTCACGCCATTCAGCCATACACGTGTATTTCTCTTTCATCCAATTTCCTAGACGCCACCTGATCTCTCTCAAAGACTTCCTTTCTTTTCATCACTCTAGGCCATCGTCAAACTCGATGAACGGTGAGTTGATCGGTTTAACATCCCTACTTTAACTGACGTGCGCCAACTTAAGTACTCTCCAAGATCTCCACCAAACTTGCCTTACCTGGCAACCGCATAACCGAGCCGCACCTCGAGCTCGGGTACAACACGTGCGATAATCCGGACTGTAAATATCCCAACTCTCTGCAAGCCGCCAAGGGACGATACAACTGCAAGGGCTTTCTCCCAAAACCAAAGCTTGCCGCAGGTATCGGGAGCCGGTTCAAGTCCGAACTGCCCAGATGGCGTCGTGGCGCCGCAGGCGACGAATCCAACGAGTCCGACTCTGACGACGACTTTGTACGGCGCGAGAGATGTCCCGGCACGTACCACGTCTCCGCCGAACAGGCGTATTATGCCTCGCACCTGTTTCATGTGGCCAAAACCGAGCGTTGCAGACGCGCCGACTTGAAGCGGGACAAGGCTGCTCGAAGAGCAGCGCGGGAAGCGAGGTCAAGAGCAGTGAAGCTCGCCAAAGAGGTTCAGAGGGAATCTAAGCGCGAGTTTGTTCTGAGGGAAAAGCAGAGGGTGCGAACGGGGGGGAGGGTCAGAACACGGACGAGATCGAGATCCAGCAACCCGTGAAGCGGCTCAAGCGCGAAATTCGACGGTTGCCCGTGACCATCAGGACATCCGTTCCCAGCACTGCAGATCCTCCTCCCTCTTCTTCGCCCCCTGCGTCTCCCAACCCGCCTTCCGCCGCCCCGCCGCAACGTTTCCGACGCCCCGCCGCGGCCGAGACCGGTAGCCATCTGTTTTGACGAGTTCTCCCTCACCTCACCTCTGCCACCCGCCGTTCCGCAACCCGCGTCGGCGTCGAGGGCACAGTATCCGCTCGTGTCCAGACCCGTGTTCAGTGCGCGGAACAGGAGCCGGAGCATGAGCGACGTCAACGACCGCGCCACTGGCCGCACGCAGCAGGAGCAGGACTCGCCATTCCGTTTGAGGCGGGCGGTAACGTACGTCCAGGCGCGGAGGGTGAGCTACAAGAACGGGTTCATGATTACCCATTTTGGGACGTTGGTCCCTCCGAACAGGGTGTGTGTTAGTCCGCTCTTGAATGGCGGTAGATCCCCACGCAGATGACGGTAAGTACCGTAGAGTTGCGATCCTCGTGCCAAGGGCCGGGTCTAGGTTGTCATTCCGCACCTCTTTTTTTTTTTCCCCATTCCGTTTTTCGTGTTATGCATACGTTAAATTTAACCCGACAATCATTTTTTGCTCAAAGTATCTCGAAGATAAAAGAATTTATCTATGCACGATTTGATCAGTATTTAGGAAGGGTTGGCTGGCCAATCACTCGGTACAAGTATTTTACATGTGCAGTTCAAGTCATACAAACCTGTTTTTGAGGCTACCATCACCTGGGAGATTTTTTTTCCCCGTCCAACGACGACGGGATGAAAAGTAAAGGAGGACGCTAGCTACACCTAGACACCATCAACGTCCCGCACGTCTTTCGTTCTAACTCCTTGTAGAAAAAATGTTAGTGCAGGTGCTCCTTCATACTCATGTCCTTGCTCTCTCTTTTATATGCGTGAAAAAAAAAAGAGCCGTCTCACATCGGATGACAATATTCGTTCCGTGCAGGTATTTATAGTACATAATCCAGTTACATGTCAATGAGAATAAGCGCACGCAGGTAGACTTGTGTCGAGGACTGGGATGATCAAGGAATTACTTCCAAGTCGGTTTGGGGACTCGTGTTGTTAACTTTAATTGCGCCAACGACTGTTTTGGTTTTGTTTAGGACCTTTATCTTTAGGTCTCATCCTCTTCGCCCCAGTATATTCGTCACGTTGTTCAGCTGTGGAGAAAGTATCGGCTCAGTTTCTTAGAAAAAAAAACAGATAATACTATAACTGGTAACATCCCTATCCAGCTGTGCGATCGTCTCTGCAGTTCCCAATTTCACTAACGGATGAGGTATTCGGACAAATAATGGCCTTTGCAAGCAACGATAGAGAGTTATTTTTCCGCTGAGAGTGTAACTCTTCTCTGAAAAAGAAAAAACTGTAATCAATACGCCCTGCTCCACCAATATCACTCTTACCTTTAAACTTTATTATTTGTCCTTCCCTGAATTCATAGTCGCTGAAACTTCGCCGGCTATTCGGGGGAGTCTCCCCGTTGAAGTGTGCGGAAACCTCCGGTGGAAAGAATTTTGCGGCTCTTAGCGCTTTTACACCCCTGTCCCTGACGTATTCCAGAAAAATCGCAGGAAGGTATGCATCAGGATCGTCCGGAACCATTTTTCTCTTGCAAACAAGGATTCATCAGGACGCATACATCGATGGTTCCGTGCACGACTAACCAATGCTGGTGAATAGATCAGGATCACATCACCTGACTTTAGATCGGTGCGAACGTCAATGACATTTTGCCGTACATCGGTGCTGTCAGTGACACCTGCCACAATGGTGCCTAGTAAAAAAATCCATATGATGGGTGTGAAGCGCATCATTGAACGTGCTAGAGATCAAATGGAGGGAAAGCGATACCACTGGCTCAAGATTCACAAATTTATCACGAGGTGAGATTGTTACCATGAAAGCTCCTTTACGAAGCGAGATTGTTGCCATCAAATATGTCAAGATCAAGTTGGAACCTTTCCTTGTTACCGTTTGATTGAGCATTTTACTCGAACGGTAACTACATGACCTGATCCTCTTATCGACGTACACTGCCTTCAACTAAGGAGGCATTATCGTCCTTCAGAATGCGCGCCGATGTTGTGATAGATATTTTGCAACTCAGAGCAAAAGTTAAGTTGCTACAATGCATGATCCAGATGTTTTTCGAGCATGTCTCGACGATGGTGAGGATAATGTTTATAGTAATGCCACGACCCTAGACGTAACGTTGACTGGCCGATTGCCCAATATTTCGAAAAGTAATGCCTGTTTTTTAGGTTGTCACCTGAACTACCGATCGAGATCGCCGGCAATTGTTTTCATCCAACGATGACAGTATAGAAAGAATGTAACTACTAAGTGTACATACTTATCATCTACTCGCTGTCCTTCACGTCCTTGCTCTCTCTCTTATATGCACGAAAAAATGAGAGGTGTCTCACATCGGACAAGAGTGTGTTATAGTATGTAATCCAGTTACATGTCAATGTAAATGAGGGCACGCAGGTAGACTTCAACGCGTCGAGGACTGGGATCAGGTTCAAAATAATCGAAGGAACTAAAGAGGCTATCGTTTGTGCCCGTCATCTGCATTGTCTGGCTTATCTGTGGCTGGTTTTGGTTTTTCTTCTGCCTAGATCTGCTTTTTCGTCTTCGTCGATACCGTATGGCTGGAGAAAGTATTGGTTAGTTTCTTAGGTTCGAAAAAACAGATAATACTATATGTGTCAGCGTCCACAAGCAGGTCTTTCGTCCCTCAGTAGCCAATTCCACTACCGGATCAGGTATACGGATATCCTTCCAATATTTTTCCGGTATCTTGTTAAGGTGGAGACTAATTTTTCCGCCGAGAGTGCAGCTCTTCCCTAAAAAAGTTATGAGCAATACGTGCACGCCCTGCTCCATCAATGTCACTCTTACCATTATACGTAATTTTTTGTGCCTCTTCATTTTCCTTTCCCTTTCCATAGTAGTGGGTGTATTCTCGCCACCTCTCCGTGTGGTCAATGGGATTCAATTCAGAAATCTCGGGTACAGTCTCGCCGGGCTGTTCGGAAGCCTCGGGTGGCACCATTGTTACGTATTCTAGGAATTTTGTACCATCATTCATGATGCCGTGTCTCAGACAAATCCTAGGAATGTACGAATTAAGGTCATCAGGTTTGTAAATCTTTCAAATAAAAATTCATCAGCAAGCCCACATCGATGGTTCTGTGCACGACTAACCGACTTGTCCGTTGCCTCATAAAGGATAAAGAATACGTCACCTGCAACTAGTGTGTCGACTGTTCGGACACCTGCCACAGTGGTGCTTAGTAAAAAAATCCATAGGATGGGTGCGAAGCGCATCGTTGGGTGTGCTAGAGATCAAATGGGGGGAAATCGAGACCAGCTCAAGGTTCACAGGGATGCATACTCAGTTCTTGTATATGTTGAGATTGATACCATCAAATATACAAGCATTAGGTGAGATTGTTGCCACCAAATACAAGTCAAGATCAAGTTTGAAGCTCCCTTCCTTGTTACCATTTGATTGGAAACTTGAAACTGCCGTTGAGCATTTAATCGAACGGTAGCTTTAGTGGTAACTGGTAACTACACGACCTGATCCTCTTATCAGCGTACACTGCCTTCTAACTAGGCCTTTTTGGTCCACCTGAATCCCTGCTGATCTGTGACAACCTCATTGTTGCAACGAATGATCTGTACAAGGCCGTGGCACGTTTCAAGACGGCGGACGAGGACTTCATTCGCTAACCTTGCTCCGACAGTCTTTTTTTAAGGATGTCCTGACGACGATATCTATACACGACCCGAGACGTGTTCAGGACGGGTTGGCTTGCCGATTGCCCAGATACTTGACATATTCCGAGAAGTAATCGTCGTTGAATATCCGAATTCACCTTGGAATATATAGTTTGAGACAAACTGTCGTGCGGTTGACAACCAACAAGGACAGATGTTATTTACCAAACTTGAACATCTGCTTGAAACCCTCCTGAATGTAAGAAGACGACGTGAGGATGAATATCTCTCACCTGAACAAAATACACTCTCCTATATCGTTCCCGCCAGATAGACGCAACACGGATGTACCTTATAACGAGCACTTTGGCTATTTGAGCCTGTCCATAACTAAGTCATCCTCCCCGTATTCATGTGACTTGCGGGGTTTGCTCCTGCTGCTTTCATTGTTGTGGTCCCTGTCCCTGCGCCGCTCTCATCCTTGTCGTCCTTGCCTGTATCACGACCATTACCACCCCCACCATCCCGCTCATACCCCGGACGTTAAAGGCTAGGTCCTTCACGTCCTATATCTCTCGTAACACGATTTTCGTCCCGGAACGACATCCTGCAGGGACATCAACGTCCAAGACTTGCTTTCGTTTTCCTGGTGTGAGAGTCACGACCGTGGAAGGTGGGTGACGATGATGTTGCTAATGAGTTGGGCTTCGCCTTGTTTTGGTGTTGCTCCTGCAGAGGAACCGTCCCATGTCCACACGCTGCTGACAACGATATTCGTACTGGAGATGAAGTGCAAGCAGGTATTTATAGTACGTCACTAGGCAGGGCAGGTTACACGTTGGTGAAAAGATGAAGCGTGCTCGAGTAGTCTACTATGCAGCGGTTGATTCATCTAATAGAGTGGCGTCGAGTACCGCTATCTGCCGGAGGGCGGCCGTATTCTAATAGATCAGAGGAATCCATATGTCTTAAGTTCGGGTTGAACTGATGTGGAGTTAACTCGATAACCTTCTGGGGCTCGTCATTGGCATTGGGTGGTTCTTCCTGCCCGTGGTCATTCTGTCCATCCCCGGGCCTGCCAGACTCGCCTGTGCCAGCAAAGTTTTCTTTTTTAATGTTGTCTTGTTTATACCCCTTACGCTGCTTTCTGCGCCAAGATGCTGGAGAACACATTCAATGGCTTGGTTTTTCTGGTTCTAATAAACAGACCATACCTTTTTATTCCCATCTCTGCTCACCTTGTCCGCTATTTCAGCACCAATCTCAGCGTCGGATTAGGTACATGAATAACGTCTACCTTGAAAACGCGGAGAGGATTTTTTCGAGTGAGTAAATGTTCCCTACAAAAGCATAAACAATACCCCTGCTCCACCAACGTCACACTTACCTTCATACCCTATTTCTTTTGTGCTGGCACATCCTTTTTCATCTCAGCGAAATAGGCGCTGAGATATTGCCAGCCCCGCTGGACGGGAGACATGGATTCCTGTGCCAAGGGAGTGTGCTCGGTCAGGAATTGTGCGACTATTGGCTTGCCATCTGAGCTGCGCCTCACAAAAATCCCAGCATACCAACTTTTACTCTTGCAAACGAAAATTCAGCAGGAAGCACACAGGGATGATTATAACCAATACCGGTGGAGAGGTGACCATGATAACATCACCTGGCTCTAGAGTGTCGACTGTGGTGATACCTGTCACAGTGGTGCTTAATAAAAAAAACCATAGGATGGGTGTGAAGCGCATCGTTGGACGTGCTAGAGATCAAATGGTGGGAAAGCGATACCAGCTCAAGATTCACTGGGATAGCCTGGGATGCATTCTCGGTGCTTATATATCACGGGGTGATATTGTTCAATACATACCATCAAATATACAAGTTTGAAGAGGCGAGATTGTTGCCATCAAATATAAGTCAAGATCAAGTTTGAAGCTCCTTTCCTGTTACCATTTGATTTGAAACTCTTGAGCATTTTACTCGAATGGTAAGTAGTGGTAACTGGTAACTACACGACCTGATCTTCTCGTCGACGTACACTGCCTTGCAACTAGGCTTTTTTTTGTCCATCGAATCCATGCTAATGTTGCAACAAACTGAGAATTGTTGCACACATTTCCAGACGACGAGCGAGGACTTCAATTCGCTAACCTTGCTCCGACAGTCTTTTTTTTGATGTCTCGATGGTAACGACGATAATATGACCCGAGACGTGTTCAGGACGGGTTGGCTGCCGATTGCCCAGATATTTGACATAGTCCGAGAAGTAATCGCTGAATGTCTGAATTCGCAGATCTTGGATATCTGGTTGGAGCCATTGAAACCAGCTTCGCGCCAATTGGGACAAAAGAAACGCATTTCGAAAAACTGTCATGCAGACGACGGCAACAAGGCCAGATGTTGTTTGCCATCTGCTTGAAACTCTCCTAAGTGTAAGAAGACGAGGTGGAAACGAATATCTCCGTCTGAACAAAATACACACTTCTAAATCATTCCCGCCAGACAGACGCAACACGGACATACCTAATAATCAGCCTTCCCTGTCCTGTTCGCTGGCACCTTTGCCGCACCGCCTCGCTTCTCACCAACATCCCGGCGCCTTCGATGATATATACCCGTCATTTTGCCCTTCTGCTCCGCAGTTCGCCTCGAACACCAGCTCGTTCCCATCCACACCTTAAATGACCACTTTAACTATTTCTTCTTTGAGCCTATCCACTCATGGCGACCCTCACAAATATTGGATGCTTCACCTCCCGGACGAAAAAGCACTAATTCCATCTCTCCTCTCGTGTCCCGTGTCACGGAACGCGATTTTCGTCCCGGAACGACATCCCGCAGGGACACTAATGGCCGAGACCACTGCTTTCGTTCTACCCGACAGATAGCTGTGCCGGGTGCAGTAACACAAACGCTTTCTGTGAAAGATGTCTTCCAGAGTGAGTTATAAGGGACATACCCATTCTGGCACAAGATCGACTCGGGGAGAGTCTTTAAGTGAAAAGAACGATTGTGGCATTCCTTGAGTTCAATTTCCTGCGACTTTAGAGTGTTTGAAGAGTGAAAGTGAGGATTGGGAGCCGGGCTATCAGGATTGGGATTTGACTGGTGTGAGGTGGATGACGTTGACGAGTTCCAAGGCGTCGTTTGTGCAGTGGTAGTGTGATCACCTGATGTGACGTCACTTGGTGAGAAACTCGGGCTGGGAAGGGCGACCAGGGGTATGCCTGCCCGCTTGACTTGCATCACCAGTGCACCCTCCCGCAGTCCTCCCTTTGACATAATCGTGCATAGGTGACCACGATGACACTCTCAGGTAAGTGTTGGAGCCCTCCAGCTTTCTGTCATCCTCACTGATCATGAATCTAGCCGACGACAAACTGATGATCGATTGATATCGATCCTGCAAGTCAGCACGCTGCCCTCTCTTTTCTCTGCCACACACACCCGGCATGCGGCGCACTTAGCGCTTGACTTCGTTGATGTGCTCGGTGGCACAGGTGAGTCTGTTTAACCGCTTTTGGTTCGCATCATATTCACAAACTCAGCCATTCGCGCGAATGCCAGACGCTCACACCCCTGCCTCGCCATGAGCCAACGCCAGCCAGGAGATGGTGTTTTGCAGTGTAAGGAGGACAAGGGTCGTGCAAAGCGATCATGTAAGTACCTTCGGAACGTGCTTGTTTATGTCACGTCATTGAAGTCTACATAAGCTCCTAGTGTTGTCTCACTTCTGCGGCCACTGTCACCAGACGACGCCAGCCACTTGACTTGCCTCGCAAACACCTCGACACCAATTCATGTCCACATTTGAGCCTCACGTCGTGTGTGAGCTTTTGAAAGCGAGCCTCCCCACACTAGGGGAGCAGAAGAAGTTTGCGGCTCAGTGGAGGACCGATGTGAGTGAGCTGATGATCATGCTACATGGCACATACTGACGCATTGTTGGGCCTCCTAGATTGCTCAGCGAGTCGAAACATGGTCAAAGCACCCCGACCGGGTGAAGCATCCACGGCTGCTCACACAGCTTGAGTGGGAGGCAGCTGTGGTCCAGTACGTCAACGTTGTCTGGGATGTGACTCGTATTCGGTCAAAGAAGCCTGGCGCAGCAGCACCTCCACTTAGGAACAGCGTGCCTCTGCTGGGGCCGCGCTTTGCGCCACCCACGTACCTGCACGCTCGCAAGCGGTCAACCACACCGCAAATCAGCCCCGGGCTGATGTATATGCGTCCCCTCAATGTCGTGCACCCACTCTATTACCCAGACCTCGCCAGGTGTCCAAAGTGCTTGGGCTCCAATGTTGCGTGGGAGGGCTGGACTGGGACCGGGTCCCAGGAGGTCCATGGCTTGAATTTCGATGAGGCGGCACTTGGGTATCAGCTGCGGTGCAAGGACTGCAGGTTGGTGAGGGAAAGCCTGCGCAGCACAGACTGCGAAAGCCATGGCACCAGTGGGGTGGACGATGAACGCCCCACAGAGAGTGGGCATGGCGGGTACTGCTGGGCAACCACCAGCGCTTATTTCTGGCATGGGCAAGAGCACTGGGAAACCCCCCGTGAGTGGCATCGTAGTTGTTGGCTGAGTGTACTACAGGTGTCTGACAAACCTCCCTCCCCACTTCAAAGGTGACATGCCCCACTTTCTATGGCGGTGTGCGCTCACTCGCGAGCTGTACGACATGATAGTCGAGCTCCGTCCCTCGCTGACCTCAGCGGGCCTGGCGGAGCATGTTCGTCGTGCGTCTCATTCCCTGCAGCTTCTCATGACCAGTGACTGATCAGTGTGATGTGACTAGAGCTCCACCTTCTCGAGTACCACCGCCGCATGCTGGAGTATGTCCAGCATTTCCGCCGGCTCAAGGCAGAGCGAGGCGGCATGGAATACTTCAGTCCATTGAGGCTGGAGGGTTTCTCTGCACCTGACGATCAAAGCCTATACAACAGCAGCCCCATCTCGGACAAGATGATCACCAAAGTCTTCCTGGACTTCGTGTGTCAAACTCGCGAGCGGGAAGCCTCGGATTACCTCAAGACAACCACTGGTGAGTGCCGCCAACCACCAATGCGACAATGGGAACATATGGAATGCTAACCTCCCGCTTCACAGCAATCACGCTCTCATTTGACAGCACCTTTCGTGCAGCGGCAAAGGCGACCATAACGGATCAGCACGGCAACAAGGCCAAGCTCATGAGGGGCGGGATTGTGAGCGTGCTGAACGAGAAAAATGAGATCATGGCATGGGTGAGTCGAGCTACCACTGCTGTTCATATCAGTTCATTGGCCAAACTCACTGTGGCCTGTCACATCTTTGATCAGCGGTTTTGCCAGACGCAAGCAAACGAAGAAGTCGCCGAGCTCCTGCGGGGATCAAGGAACGCTGCCAATTGCTTCAGGCACCCCTCCCCGAGATGGTCGTCGTTGACAACTGTTGCCATGTCCGCCGTGCCATCTCCGATGCACTGCCCAGCGCAAAGACTGTGCTGGACGTGTGGCACTTCATCATGAGGTAAGCACGTATTAGTTTGCCCAGTGTGGTTCAACCATCAACTGACCTGTCAATGGCGCATCTAGATGTCACCTGCATTGTGGCATCACAACAGGGTGCGTTCAGGGCCCTGGTTGCCAACAGCGTCTCGTCCTGCATCCTCAAGCAGCGTGCTGAGGAGGGAGAGATGGCACAGTACTGGGACCGGGTCGAGCAGGAGAGGAGGCTGGAGTCAATGTTTGCCCGGTGGGAAGCAAAGGGCGTGTGGTCTGCAGCTGGGCGCAAGGCAAGTTATGCTCAATCACTGAAAGTGTCTCCCAACGAGCTGACTGCCTGCCTGGTGCTTGTCAGGTGCATCACGAGCAACTCAAGCATGTTCGCAAAGGGTGCCTGGAGCGGACGCGAGATGATGTCTGCTCCGACGGCAGCCGCATCGAGTCATCACACAAGGGATGGAACTCGCTGCAGCGGCCCAGCCGAGCGGGATTGCCATGCTGTCTGCTCTTGGCCATGACTTTGTGCTGCGGCGGAACATGCGTGTCGCTTCTCCAGAAAGCAGGACGCCCTGGACCCATTCATCAGCTCCACCCATGGCTCGCACCACCTGCGCCTGGTGAACTGTGTGTGGAGCAGTGGAACATTGCACGCTCTGAGGCCAGGCAGGACAGCCTCCCTGTCCTTTTGGGATTCCGTGCACCAGTCCCATCCAACCATGAGCGCTTTGGCCTGGTGAGCTCCGACCAGGTCTCTACCTTTGGTGGGCGGCTCCCAAGTGTGAAAGATGAGCCGGACCTGGTGGAACAGGTGCTTGCTGACCATGAGCATGAGCAGGTGATGAGGGATGCCATTGCCCAGACCTCGGCTGCCCTCATCAGTGAGTATGGGATCAACGAGCACCTCTTGCATGTGCGTGCATCAGCCGCAGCCGCATTGCGTGGCCTGGATGGCCAAATGTTCAATGGTGCACTTGGCCATGAAGAGGCCAGGCCGAGGCACTGTCCATTGACGCAGGCTTCCAGCCTGCATGGATTCAACAAATGGTCAGTGGTTCTCTCTCAGCACCTGCCCCGCAGCCTGTTCCTGACACATGATGCTTCACAGCAGGACCCATTCTCGCCACTGCCACCCCCTTCGCCATCAAAGCGGAAGGCTGGTGAGGCTGCCATGGATGCGCCAACGTCACCAACCATGGCTCACTTGTCCAAGCGCATTTGCAGCACAACGGTGAACTCTCCCATTGACCTGACCCAGCCTGACAATGTCTTTTCCCACCAGTGTCAGGCTAGGCACACCAAGCCCAGGCCCAGCTTCTGTTCAGGGTGCAACAACAAGGGGGGCCAGCCAGCCAGACCTTCCACCAGCATTCCAGGCTCAGAGACCACTGGCATCTGATGCCAGCATGGGGGGATTGCTGACGCGCTCACAGCGCCTCTTTCAGGCGATGACAGGGATGGATGCTCATGCTTTCCACATCAGTGAAGGCCATGAGCTCTTCCTGTTCATGGACATGCGCGCTGAGCGAGGCTGGCAGTCCTTCGCAATGACACCCAAGCGATGGGTTGAGGCAACAGGCGAGTACAATGACCGTCTCCGCACTGTCTGCCATGAGAAAGGGGTGGCAGCACCAGTTGACAAGAACCCACTTGCCCTGCTCAGGAAGTTGGGCGAGATGGAGCCGAAGCTGATCAACCAGCTCATTCGCAATGACTTCACAAGTGAGTCTTTCTTGAGCCCTGTGAACAAGCTGGTCGTGCTGACCAGTGCTCTGCCTTTGGTCAGCAAGGTAGGAGGGTGCGGGCCCCTCGGCCTTTTGGGAGCACCACTGCAAGGCTGTCCCTCTGTGGACAAAGGAAGACCAGACATGAATGGCAAGGTGTGAGCTTCCTGCCCTCTCTCCTCATCATCTACCTGATGCCCCGCAAATCATGCAGAAGCGAAAACCAGCCACCTGCACCCGCTGCCTCATGATCATGTACCCAGGCTCACCTGGATCAAAGGAGAACCACCGTCGTGGTTACTGCGCCGATGGCGTGAAGCAGCTGCCAAGCCAAGCAGGCGAGGAGCTGCCCCCCTGGCCACAGCCAAAGGGGATATTCACGAGTGGGCAGACCTTCCATCCACATGCCTTTCTCAACACCGTACAGAAGCTCTTCGAGCACATGCTGGGCATCCAGCTGGCCCCTGACATCTGCATGCTTGAGTTTGAGGCATTTGCAAAGATGCTGCAGCAGCAGGCAACGGAAGTCGATGACAATGGCACCATCTTGTTTAGGCCATACCATGGGTACAACATGGACCCTTTGTGGCCGACCGAGTGCCTGCGCAAGCACAGGGGCGAGGAGTGGCTCCCGGTTGAGTATCTGAGCAGCACTGACTAGCTGGCAGTGATCCATGTCTCCTGCTACCAAAGTATGTTTTCTCTTTCTGTCCATTTCTCTAATTTGTTTCTTAGCTACTATGTAATTGCCTCGATAACTGAATCACACATAGTGAATATACAATGGTTTGGTTTGGTTTGCCCTTGCCCTCCCTGTTCTCTCCCCATCATGTGCACAAGCCGTACGCTGCTGAGCAAGCACGCCAAATGCCGACCTGGGGCATGGTGTCACGCTCAACCTGGGTGTGTGACTGACACCTGACCCAGGTGCGTCACGTGACCTCGGGCGACCTTCGGTCGAGATTGGTCTGCTCGGGCGAGGTGACCGAATGGACCGATTTTTGGTCAGTTTGGTCGCGCTTGGTCGACCCCTTCGCATGAGCAAGCTTCTGGACCTCGACTTCATCGGCGGTGAGTGGAACAAGTTTACGGGGTGCTTATAAGTAAAAAAATCCATAGGACGGGAGTGAAGTGCATCGTTGGACGTGCTAGAGATGCAATGGAGACCAGCTCAGGATAGCATGCTCAGTACTTATCAGTGCTTATATATTACGAGGTGAGATTACCAGCTCGGAGTTCGCGGGACAGCATGTTCGGTGCTTATCGTGCTTATCTATGAGATTAGCAGCTACCGCGAGGTCAAGCTTCAAGTCCAAGTCTTTCCTTGTTGCGATTTGATTTGAAACTCTAATGCCATTCCTGGCATCCTGCAAAGAATGATCCGTGCAAGGTGCACGTTTCCAGATAACGGACGAGGACTTTTAACATTGCTCCGACAGTCTTTGTTTCGAGGATCCCTCGACGACGACAATATCTACACACGACATGGGGCGTTTCGGGGTGGGTTGGCTTACCGACTACCCAAAGACTTGAGAAGTAATCGTTGTATGTTTGAATTCGCGCATCTCGGAATACAGTTCGAGCCATTCGAACCTGCTTCGCGTGAATTTGAACTGAAATAAAATGGTAACCATTCGTTTAAAAGAAAACAAATAGGATGTGCCAACGACACGAACCCATAGTATTATGTAAATAAATGGTGCTCCTATATACAGTCCAGAAGAGAAACATCAGAGAGAAAGATACTTTTTGGAAAAAACAATCGTAAACGAACTAACATACACTATCGATTTCATCGTTCATGCATTTGTCCAGGGTGTCACCTAATCATGTTCGTGGTGCTCGCAGTGTCAGATAAAAGTACAGCCATGGAGTAGAGACAAGCGAAGAGAGCATTTCGACGAAAACTGTCCTGCAGTTGACAACCAATAAGGCCAGACGTTATTTACCAAACTTGAACATCTGCTTGAAACTTTCCCAAGTGGAGGAAGACGACGTGGGGACGAATATCTCCCACCTGAACGAAATACACTCTTCTAAATCGTTCCCGCCAGACAAACGGAAAATGGACGCACCTGATAATGAGCCTTCCCCTCTGGCCCGTCCCGTTTGCACCAAGACTTCCACTGGCACCTTTGCCGCACCCGCCGCCACTTGCGCTCCGGATGTCGCTTCTCACCGGCATCCCGGCGCCTTCGATGATGTATGTGCCCGTCATTTTGCCCTTCTCCTTCTCCTTTTCTCTACTGCTCCCGCATTTGCTACTCCGACAGTCCACCTCGAACACCAGCTCCTTCCCGTCCAGACCGGAAACGACCACTTTGGCTATTTCTTCTTTGAGCCTGTCCACCCACGGCAGCCTCGCTTCCATAACCAAATCATTCTCCCCGTATTCATGCGACCTGCGGGGCTTGCTTCCGCTGCCGTGGTCCCTGTCCTTGCGCCGCTCTTTGTTGTCTTTATCATCCTTGCATGCACCACGACCATTACCACCACCGCCATCCCACTCATACCCCCTCACAAACCTCGCATGCTTCACCTCCCGGACGATAAATACCAGGTCCTGTCTCGCCCCATCTCTCCTCTCGTGTCCCGCGTCACGGAATACGATTTTCGTCCCGGAACGACATCCCGCAGGAACATCAACGTCCAAGACCACTGCTTTTGTTTTTCCAGACAGATAGCGGCGCCGGATGCGATAACATAGGCGCTTTCCGCGAAAGATGTCTTCTAAAGTGAGTTGCAAGGGATACACCCACTCTGGCGCAAGATCAACTCGGGGATAGTCTTTAAGTGAAGGGAACGATTTGTAGTATTCCTTGAGTTCAATTCCTGCGAATTTAGAGTGTTTGGAGGAGTGAGAGTGAGTTTTGGGGTCGGCATCCAAGTGGGTATCACAGGTATCGGAGGATTTGATTTCGGCTGAAGAAGCAGTGTAGGTAGGTCTGGTGTGAGAGTCGTGACATTTATAATCGTCGGAATAGGTGGAGGACGATGTTGACGATGACGATGACGATGACGTTGATGAGTTGGGCTTCGCTTTTGGAGGCTGTTTGCGCAGTTTAGCCCGGGGCGGTTTGGGTGTGGTAGGTGTTGCTCCTGCAGAGGCACCGCTGTCCGACGGTGGCTTGGCAGTGTGACAGGTTGAGGAGCCGCACGTCGTTGAACTGTGGTCATTTTCATCTGCATCCTCGCATGTAGCAGATCTTTTTGGAGGGGGTGAATCTTTCTCGTCCGGTAGAGAAGTTGTTGAAGACGCTGGAGAGGATGCAGGCGTTGAATATGGTGAAGAAGAAGGAGTTGTAAAAGGAGATGAGGATGGTGTTGAGGAAGGTGTCGAGCTGGCAGGGGGACTGTCTGATTTGAAGGAGCGCGTTGAAGAGCCTGACGAAGCTTTCGGAGGCATCGGATCATTCTTATTCCCGGCCTGCTGCTCAGCCGATTTAGCTGGGGGTCTGGTGAAGTCGGACGCGCGCGACGTTGCCGCCTTGCGTGCCCGTTCACTCAGGATAGCATGGTAGGCTGTATTGAGCTGTCGCGGTCAATCAGCAAACTCATATGGGTATAGATATGGCCATAGATATGGCCTACTTCGATAAAGTTCTGTGTAGCAATATCCTTGTCCTTCACATGTCGATCTGGGTGGCACTCCAGGGCCTATCGAACATGAGTAACACGTGGATGCGTGCAAGCGACGGCACTGACCTTGTGCTTATATGCGCGTCTTACTTCGTTGTCTGTCGCATCTGGCGCAACGCCCAATACGGCGTAGCTGCTCATGGCTTGGTAAGAACAAGAGCGAAGAGGAAGAGAGGAACGACATCGTCGGACCTTAACATGCGGCGGGAACGTGTTGTAATTACGTTTGTTGTTCTCTGTTTTGCAAGGAGGCGTATTTGCACTTGATTGGCTGTAGCGTCGCCTCAGCCCCGGACAATGCCGCATACGTGAGGAGGTGAGGCAAAGGCTGGGCCACTCTGAGGAAGCTGTGGGCAACCAAATGGCCGAGAGTGCATTGGTTTATATGTCAGGTTGACGTTATGTTACCGTAGTAATTGTTGTACACTGGTTGGCAAGTATACAGCCTGTGACGAATGACTTGACTGGCAACCCTCACTTGCGTGGCATTTGATACCATTACCATAATGGTTTTCTCTCGCAGATTCGCAATTCTTTTACTTTCGTTCACTCTCGCTGGAGCCTGGGGCATAGGAGATAATATCACAAGCGGTGATGGGATTTTCCAGCTATTCGCTCAGGATCCTGCATCTCCAACTACCCGATTCGGTGCTATGAACCTGAAGGGAGTTCGTCGCAAAATAGTGGCTGTTGGCGATTTGCACGGCGACATGATAAATGCAAGACATGTTTTGCGGATTTCTGGAGTGGTGGACAAAAACCTAGATTGGTCTGGCAACGTAGACATCTTAGTTCAGACAGGTGACATAATAGACCGGTGAGTGTCTTTCTTGGATTCGGCCACTCATTACGTGACCTTTAATGGTCGGCAGGGGGGACGACACAATAGAATTGTTTGACATGATGGATAAACTGCGCGCCCAGGCGGCTGCGAAAGGAGGACAAGTATTGTCGATCTTGGGTAACCACGAATGGATGAATGCTATAGGTATGTCTAGTTTCCTCCTTGCACAATTTCACACAACAACAACGGAATAGGTGATTGGAGGTAAGGTCCAAGCAGTCGCATCCCACCTGTCGTTTCATCCACTGTATCAAGATATGTATACCCCACCGAGATAGAGACCTTCGGAGGTGTGGAAGAGCGACAGAGAATGATTTCAACAGGTAGAATTGGCCGTACCTGGGCTGCAAACTACACTACTGCATTACGCCTGCCTTTACACCCATCTTTTGGACCTCCGAATACCCCCTATCCACCGTCAAAATCAATTGTCAACGATCAAAACGAAAGTGATGAGGCCGGCGGAAATCAGTTTTCACACTCAGCTCTATCATTTATCCATGGTGGTTTGTCTCCGACCTATAGTAACATAGCCCCGTTCCCTTCCCGTATCAACGAACTTTCATCTTCCTTACTGTACAAGTTGCAGGGCAGAGAGCAGCCACCTCCACATCCTCCACATCCATACCCGGGTCTCCCAGATGGTGCGAACATATCGATAACTGTACTTGTCATATGCTGACCCGTTGATTAACAAGACGCCACAGATGAAGAACACGAGTTGTACAGTTCCAATGGCCCTTTGTGGTATCGAGGATGGGCATTACATCCAGAAGAACAAGTCTGCGCCGAAATCGACAAGGTGCTTCGGAAGACCGGAACGAGAAGAATGATTATGGGGCACACGCCTGACTTCCACGTATGTTACTGAACCAAGTTTAAACCTTGTCTGCGGTAACGCGCCACGTAGAATATCGTGTCAAGATGTAACGGGAAGATTATCATCATAGATACGGGTGAGTTTTTCTTGGGGTCCCATGAAGTAGACTCTGAAAATAGTATATGTATAAGGCATATCGCATGCGTACGGAGGTGTGTTGTCTGCATTGTCAATTGATTACAGCTTTGCGCCTGTGATCAAGGATGGCGCGGAGAAGTGGGTAGAGACAGAAACTGTGCGCGCATTGTATGCGGACAGTTCCGATGTGGTGGCACACGATGTCCGGGAGATTGAAGACGACTCCTTTAGCGATTGGGTGGTCGTCTGACCGGGACTGAATTGCCATTACTTTGCAAATAGCGAGTATGTCAGATGTGGCCATCAATATTGTTCTGATCGTTGAACCCCGTAATATTATCAACGCGTTCTACCTGTTTTGAATCTCTTCCCCTTGAGGCCTGAACGTAGAACGTTGAACGTTGAACTCTTGCTTTGAAACATTGTTCCTGCCAGCGTGGGAGTATACAACGTGGTAATGGATTACATCAGCGGAGGTGTATGCTTGAGTTGAGTTGCAGTTTTTCTCCTCGAACAACCATCGAGGACTCAAAAGTTCGGGCTCGGTCCAAGCTCTTCCGCCTCCCTGTCCGCGTTCCCGTCCTCTAGAGCGATCCAAGGTGCATTGCTGTGCCGGATCCATGTTCGGCTCGTGAAGTCCATGCTTTGACCATCTGTTCTTTGATCTGGGAGGTATCGCCTTGGCTGGTGCCCATGATGCAGTTGGAAGGGTGGTAGTGGATTCCGCGGTGCTGGATGGGATGTACATTTTTTGTCGTACTTTTGTGTACATTTTTTACTTGGGAAATCCACCGATTTGCATCGCCTTTAAATTTTATTTAATGCAGAATGTGTGGAATGTAACGAGGCGAAAAACGAGGCGGCTGAACTGCTCAAAGCAAGTAGAGTTACTGCAAAGAATGACTTGAACAAGGACCACGTTGACGGTATCAGCACGTTTGCTACTTAACAGCACCTTTCTCGTCTCGCATCACTACATTCTTCCCAAGATATCATGAGTCGTCGAGACACTGAAGACACCCTGGTAGAAGAGGCGATTGCGGATTACTATGACCCTGAAAGTGAACTGCCTGTGACCTTTCATCCACCTCTCTACCTCCAGCGGAGACTATGGGTTCTCAACATTCTCCGGGCCGAATCGGTCTCACAGGTATATCAATCTG
This sequence comes from Amanita pallidorosea, assembly GCA_023014475.1. Classification (NCBI taxonomy): domain Eukaryota; kingdom Fungi; phylum Basidiomycota; class Agaricomycetes; order Agaricales; family Amanitaceae; genus Amanita; species Amanita pallidorosea. Next base: position 229,388 of record JAEBUS010000058.1, read on the forward strand.
ATGGCTTCATCAATGAATGCAAAATGGCAAACCTGACCTTGCACCCAATAGATCCTGGACGTTGGATGTGGCGAAGGTCAACTGCTTGCCGTTCTCTGTCAACCTGCTCCATGGCTTGGACCACCGCCACACGCTATCCTCCCGCCATCACCATCTGTCACTGGTTCAGATCCATCCGACGTCCCCATCGAAGAAATCACCTACCTCCATCCATCTCTCCTCTACGGCCTCGATATCTCCGATGAAGATCTCAATTTTGCCAAGAGCAATACTGAACCCATCGCAATCGAAGAGGCTTCCTACGCGGCTCCATTCCGCTCTACATATAGGAACCACTGTATTCGTTGGGAGGAACTATCAGTGAAGATATGGAAAGGCGGATTCCAAACAATCAATGAAGCGTTCGTCGACATAGAATGTATTGTCAGCACCGAAGTGTAAGTCCACCCGTGCACATCACAACGTCGTTTGTTTTCAGCTGATCGTTTGCGATGACAGTGTTGAGCACCTACCTTCCCGACGTATTCCCAGCTTATCCACCTACCCTCTTGGGCATATACCACCCCCGCCTCTTCCTCATCACAACCCCTTCCTATACCTTCAACGCCCGCTTTAACACTCCAGGCGCACCCCCCTCTGCACGCTCGGGATACTTGGACCCTACTGGGAGGACTGATCGCATACTTAGACATGAAGACCATAAATTTGAATGGACGATCGACGAATTCGAGGCATGGTGCAATGCAACTGCAGAAGAGTGGGGGTACCACGTCAGCACATCATCTGTGGGCAGAGCGATAGAGAGAGACCCATGGGGACGCGATGAGGAACTAGGTGGTGCAACGCAAGTTGCCGTCTTCAGACGATTAGATAGTATGCCGAACACGGAGCGAGAGAGGAAAGGAAGAGAGATCATTGCCAAACTGGGGTCAAGCAACGGCGAACACGAGCTGCTAGCGTCTTATCTGCACGAAGCCCATGTATCGTCCACGAAATCCAAGCCCCTCACTGATATTGGGAATGCTGTAAAGGCAAAGATAGAACAGTTCAGCGTTTCCTTCATTCGATTGGAGGAGATCTGGTTTGAACGCGATATTGCTGTCATGTGTGGTGGATGGATTGAGTGTTTGGTCAGGGCCGTGGAGGAAAGCGAATCTTTGCGGCTGAAAAAAGGAGATGGGATGAGGAAAGAGAGGGCTACTTGGACGATCGAGTTGATTGGAGCGACGACGACGCCAGTAAACCTTTGGCCTACAGAAGACGGTATGAGCGAGGCGACGATGCCACCAGAAGACTGGATTCCTGAAGAAGACACGTCAGCTGCGAGTAGTGAATGCGAAGGGTCGACAGGAAATGAGGGAGACATCTCCTGGGGTGGTTCTGAGGATGAGGATGATGAACCCGAGAGACCAAAGCCGAACGCTAGCTGGGGTTTCAGAACCACGGATAGCCCAATACATTGGATGAGCGATGCCGAAGAAGGGGAATGGAAGAAGGGTGCAACAAAATGGGTCAGAAGTGAGCATAGCCAGGAACCAACTAGTGCCGCAACGGCGGGTTGGGAGGGGGATAAGAGTGAGAATACTTCTTGAGAAATCTTGTCGCATCGTCTATGGGGATGAATGAAGCAGAAATCATTGATTAAACGTCCGTTCTTGCGTATAGTCTATAGTTACAAGCAACTGGGGACGAGCGAGCATTGGCGAAATCCAGGTATACTAATGTCTTGTTTCCAGCGGTTCAAGATGGCAAACCGCAACTAGTATAGAGAGGGTATTATGCCATGGTAGACCTTATAGGAGCTGGGCGGTACATGACACAATTATTCTTTTCAGGCGTTCAGATGGGACGCACCAACGAGAGGATGTAGCTGCGCGAGATATGTGATCATCCACATTAAATAACAGCATGCCAGAGACAGCATGATGAAGGTGCGGATGACGCTACAGCGTGGTGAGGTTGCATGACATATGAATTAGCAAGGAAACAGAACTTACACTTGATTCGGACCTTTTGGAGTGAATAGGGCAGCGCAAACGCTAAGCGCTGCGACGATAGCGCCAACGAATATGACAGGAAATGTAGAGGCCATGACAGCGGGTGACCAGAGTGTGACCGCCTCAATGTCCCGGGTTGTCCATGTCCCACCGTCAGACACTCTCAACCATCTGGTTCGATACCTCTCGACATGGGGAGGAAGCGAGTTGCGTAGTCAAGAATCTCTGCGTCTAGCCATGCTCTGATCTCTCTCCTTCAGCAAATTTTTCATGGTGCCCGTCGTCTCTATCATCTATTAGTCCAATCCTGAGAAATCGTCCTCGCAGGTCCTTCAATACACGTTGAAATTGATTGTACCTTTGGTGAATTTACGAGCCCGTCTTCAGCACCGCGCTGGCATGAGGAAGAGCCCCACCAGCCGGGCTGCTGACGCGTACGCCAAGTTCGCGACCGTCATCGGTGGTTCCAGGACTTTATGGAGGATATGGGGTGAGCTCATTGGCCCTTTCCTTAACCAACAGCCCGGTTCTGATGGCGTGCCCAGGGATGCTCCCCATAGTCCAATGGTTAGTGTCTTTGGAAAGAACTCCTCAGCCAACACGAAAGCTATTGGCGATTGAACGTCTGCAAGGATGGGCTATGCTCGCCTACTACCCTCTCGAGCACTTATCCTACCTGCGTTCTCACGGGATAATACCATCCAACATTTCCTCCCCATTTTCACTCTTCTCAAGCGTACCAAGGCGCATCAAACTTGATGCCGGAAAGCTGGCACTGTGGTCCTGTCGCTTCTGGGCTCTCTACGTTGTCCTTCACTTTGTGCACCTGAAGGAGGATAAGAATTTACTCGAGGCAAGACAGCGTAGTCTCCGAAAAGGAAAAGGAACGGGGCTGAATGCCGAAGAAAAGCAAGATATGCATCAGAAATGGGATATGTTCTGGTCGGAAGTTCTGACTAATCTTGCATATTTCCCTCTAACTATTCATTGGTGAGTGATATACTTATCCCCTACACTCCTTTTCATGATACATTCTCAAGGTCCCTGGAGAAGGGTGTCTTCAAGAACGGGGTAAGATGCACCAGAACATGGGTTGGAGAACAGGCTTACTCAATCAATTTATAGGTCTGGGTCGATATTTTCGGTTTCTTAGCTGCTGTTATGTCGTTCAGAAGCGGCTGGAGGGCGACTGCCCTGCCAGCGCCTGCATCACAGGGGGAGAAGAAATCAGACGATGGGGAAGAAGCTGTTGAAATGGCTGGTTCTGAGGCGGCGGCATGAGTTACGTACTTTTCTAAGTACCCGAGTTGCTTCCGGGAACGCATCTGCTTTCTTTTCATCAGATGGTTTGGTGCGCTAACGGAATGTAAGGCCTTGTAGTCTAGTGGTACGATACTTGCTTTGGGTTGATCTCGAATTGCAAGTGGCCTGGGTTCGAATCCCGGCAAGGCCCCATTTTTTGTCAACCGTCACCGGTCACCTGATTTTTTTTCGCTCCAGTTATCTTGTCGGATAAACTCAAACTCCATTTGCCAACAGTTCCACTACTAAATTAAGCCAGCTTCTATCAACACCGAGTCCGTTGTGTCGCAACCTGGCTCACATAACCCCGAGGTCTGTGTGCGCCTCAACTCACGTTCCATGCGAATGAAACCCCCCAAGCAGAAATTAAAAAAACAGAAAGAGGGAACATGGAGAGATGCAGGTGTCGCCGATGGAGGCGGAACTAGAAGCGGTGGGTGTTAGCAAACACTGGGACCTTTTCCCACCTACAAAAAAAGATTCCATGAGGTATCACCATTACGGAAGAAGGAACCCCTCACCCGGTGTATTTAAGCCCTTGCAAGCTTTGCCTGAAAGAGCTTTCCAACAGCGGCCATGGCAACTCCCATATACGATATCATTTTTGCTGGTGGTAAGTCTCGCGCAACATTCCCCCTTTTAACTACTCAATCCATTACGATCCAGGCGGTGCCGCAGCGTGCGTTACAGCTGGGCGCCTCGCCAAAGCAGACCCTACTTTGAAGATACTTGTGAGCACCAGACTCACGACGGATTCTAAAAGTCATGGTTTTTTCTTCTTCTCTAGATTATTGAAGATGGGCCAGACACACGGGACAAGCCCATGCATATTCGACCCGCGTTATTTCTACGCAACTTTCAGGACCCGACCTCGAAGACTTTTCTGCGTCATCGGGGACGTCCGAGTCAGTCGATCGGCGGGCGGTCCCCTGTCGTAGATGTAGGCCGATGCTTGGGTGGGGGATCCTGCGTAAATTGTGGGTGATTCGTTTTTTCCGTCTTTTGAATGAACGTTTATAATGGTAGTCATGATGTATACCCGAGCGGCCGCATCAGATTATGACGACTGGGAAACTATTTACAAAAACCCGGGCTGGGGATCCAAAGACCTGATTCCGCTTTTGCAAAAGGTACGGATGAAATAGCCGCATTTTAACCTTTTGACGCACCGGCGTAGGCCGAGACGTTTGACAGGGATGCTCCATACCATGGAAAGAATGGGCCCATCAAGGTCTCATACCGAGAAAGCGAGATCAATGTTGCTGAGGAATTTCTTGATGTGGCCGAAAGGTACGATAAGACACGCTCGTTTACGGACGACGTGAACGGTTTCTTCTCGTGCAATGCCTATGGGGTACGGAAGTTCTGCATTCCGAACATACCTGCTGATGTACCATCCCACAACCTCAGAGATGGCCACAGTAAGCACTCCGTGCTGCAGCCATGAATTGGTTCTCATTATCCACAGGTATGTAGACCCAAAGACAGGGACACGGTCCAGTGCGGCGCAACACTATATCTACAACCAAATCGACGACAACCCGAACCTGAAAATCATTTGCGGGAAAAAGGTGATACGAGTGCTGTTCGAGTGAGTATGTTTTACTGGCAGGCGTAATCTTTTATGGACTAGATTCAGAGGAACTCGAGCGACGGGCGTGGAATATATCGATGGTCCGGACGGTGAAATCGCTGTCGCAAAGGCTTCCCGTCTCGTCGTTTTATCTGCAGGTGCTTTTGGATCACCCACGATTTTGCAAAGGTAGGAATAGTGACATTAGTAGGAACACTATTGACGTGTTAGGTAGATCGGGAATCGGCAGTACAAACCGTTTAAAGGAGCACAATATTCCAGTACTTCTTGACCTTCCAGGAGTTGGGGAACATTATATGGGTATGTTGGTATAAATTTGGTATCCGTCTGCATACTGACGCCAACGTCAACTAAGACCACAATATTATATTTGCGCCTTACCTCGTGAGCAATGACGCCGACACACTAGATGTTGTATTCCGGGCCGATGACGCAGGGCTACAACGTGTGTGCCATATGATTCATTTCAAATTGTGTTCTGAATAGTGTACTTGCATAGCCTTTTTACAACAATGGCTTCAGACTGGAACGGGATTGCTCGCCCATAAGTGGATAGTTATTGACTTTATGGTCGAATTGGTGAATGCTAATTAATTTCAGCGGTATCGATGCGGGCATCAAGATTAGGCCTAGCCTCGAGGAATTATCTGAATTAGGTCAAGACTTCAAAACCGTATGGGAAGAGTTTTATATGCGCGCGCCCGACAAACCCGTGATGCTGATCTTTCCAATGGCGGGGTAACTACATCAGTACCAACCAATCTTGAGGACCTGATAACCAACTTGATTCCAGGTCAGTTGGGGCACCTGAGTTGCCAATCAAGAAATACATGTGCATGATATATTATACTGTATGCTGACGAAGTTACTGTTGGTGATATATTCTGAAACACTTCTAAATCCAGGCGTATCCGGTTTCTTTGGGGTTTGTCCACATATCGTCTGGAAGCGACCCATATGCACCCGTCGATTTTCATCCTGGTCTATTGGACAAGTATGGAACCATGTATTTTCGGCGTTTTAAGCTCTAACACTGCCCGTCAGACCAGCGGATCTCGCTGTCTTGAGGTGGGCATATAAACGGGGAAGGGAATTCACACGCCGGATGAAGATGTATCGAGGTGAACACGCAACGGGACACCCAAATTTCCCGAGAGGCAGCGCTGCGGAATGCAGACCCGCTGAAGGACCTGTTAACATCAACGAGCCTGACATCAGCTACTCTGAAGACGACGATGCAGTGATTGATCGATTTCACAGGGAAAACGTCGCATCGTGCTGGCATTCAGTAAAACATTTTTTTGGTCGGCCATTCATTTCTCGTCTCATGTCATCGGTTTCGCAGATCGGTACGTGTGCAATGAAGCCGAGAGAAGATCAAGGTGTAGTAGACTCGAGATTAAACGTGTACGGAACACAGCATTTGAAGATCGCAGGTATACGCCACCTGGAACCGTATCGTTCTTGTTGCTCATACTCACATTTGACGCAGATTGTAGTATCGCACCCGGCAATGTTGGGGCAAACACGTATAACACAGCCATCGCCATCGGAGAGAAAGCCGCTGTTCTCATCGCTGAGGACTTGGGAATTAAGGGTATTTGAAACACGAGAATTTCCAGTCTGTACTAGTTTGCTTCTGTGCCAGGGAACCTATTGAGAGTGAGCCGGTCTCGGCGCACATGAAATCTGAATTGCTTTCGTCCATATGGAATTATCAGGTGGCACCTACTTTGCGCCCAGGGTGAAGTATTAACACGAGGCTGATATAGATAGGAGACAACGAAACTTGAGTCACCTTGGCTCATAGAGCTGTAATTTCCCTGCGACTGATTTCTGTGGTTGAGACCAGTCGATCGATAATACATGGCGCTCACTTCATCTTTCGACATTATCTTCGCCGGCGGTACGATAAAAGGTTATCAGTTCTTCTTGAGTCTGATCCGTTATAGGTGGGGCCACGGCATGCATCACTGCTGGACGTCTTGCTGCAGCTGACTCGTCTCTGAAAATACTTGTAAGGTCACTAGCATTAGGAGTGGTCCCAAGCATATCATGTCGCGCATAGATCATCGAAGATGGACCAGAGACGAGGGACATTCCTGCTCACGTTCAACCAGCCCGATGTTATGGCAACCTTCAGAACCCAGCTTCAGGGATTTTCCATCTTAATCAAGGGCGCCAGAGCGAGGCACTCGGCGGAAGAGCACCCATTGTCTTATCTGGGAGGTGTTTGGGTGGGGGCTCTTGCGTCAACCGTGAGTAGCCAATGATTCTAGGTGATGAATAGAGTGAATGACGAAGAATCAATCCAGTGATGCTTTATAACCGAGCCGCAGCGTCTGACTATGATGATTGGGAAATGAAATACGAAAATCCGGGTTGGGGTTCCGCAGATTTGATCCCCCTTTTGCAGAAGGTATTACCAATGATCTTCACATTGCAAGCCAACTCAGTTAAGCATTGCACAGGCTGAGACTTTCCACGCGTTTGGTTCTGAGAGCGTCAGTTACCATGGCAAAAATGGCCCCCCTTCACATTTCATATCGCAAAGATAATATCAACGTTGCAGAAGAATACCTCGAGGTAGTTGGAAAGTATGACAAGGAGCGCTCTTTTACGCATGACATCAATGGTTTCTTTTCTTGCAATGCGTATGGTGTACGCGCATTTCCCTGCACGGCGATGATAACTGCTGACGATTCATTTGATGTAGAGAATCCCACAGTAGGCAACTCATTTACTACGTGCATAAAACAATCTTAATTTTTCCCTTCAGATACATACACCCGGCAACTGGCAGACGTTCAGATACAGCGCACCACTATATCTATAACCAAGATTGACGCGAACCCGAACCTGACAGTTTTTTGTCGAAAAAGAGTTACACGAGTGATATTCCAGTAATGTGTAACGATATGCGCCTTTCCAATAATTAGCGAATTCTTTCAGGGATACCCGAGCAGTTGGTGTTGAATACGTAGATGGCAATGGCGGCCAAGTGTTCGTTGCGACTGCATCTCGTCTTGTCGTTTTGTCTGCGGGCGCTTTTGGTTCGCCCACCATTTTGCAAAGGTTAAACGTCCCAGCCCTTGGCGTGGCCTAGAATACTAAATCAATATAATAGATCAGGAATAGGAAATGCCAACCTTTTGAGAAAATGCGATGTAAATCAATTGGTGGAGCTTCCTGGCGTTGGCGAGAATTACATGGGTATGGACATCGCCTTTTTGAGAAGATTGAACCACCCTACACGCTGTCGCAGATCACACTGTTGCCTCTGTCACTTATAATGCTAGCGATGATGCCGATACATTGGACGTCATTGAGCACGGCGACGAGGCAGCGATGAAGCGTATGTCCCAAATTCATTCTGAATCAGAGCGCCGCCACGATACTGCTTCCAGCCTTTGTCGAACAATGGTCGAAAACCGGTGATGGGATGTTGGCGCACAAGTATGTTCTTATATTAGGGCTTGAGTCATCTTTGAAACGGGTGTAGTGGTATCGATGTGGGCATCAAGATAAGACCCAGTTCCAATGATTTGCGTGAACTGGGTCAGGAGTTCCATTCCGTGTGGCAAAACACCTTCGTTCCTGCGCCAGATAAGCCCGTTTTGACGCCATCATTTTTAGCAGGGTACCGTTCCTAGCTTCTCTGAACCGTCATAACAATTGAACAACCCCCAGAACCCTAAGGCCGGGACCCAAGGAGCCAACCAAGAAAACTTTTGTAGCGTTCTACTTTATCGTAAGTTTTTGCATGCCGCATTGACAACGGTTCTTCATTTCCCACGGAAGGCCTACCCAGTTTCTCTGGGTTATGTCCGGATCGCGTCTGGTGTCAATGCCTATGCGCCGCTAGATTTCCATCCAGGCTTTTTGGACGCGTAAGTGTCCGCTTCATGTCGATGACTTTAGGCTCTGAATACGTGTTAAAGGCCCGAGGACGTTGCTGTATTGAGATGGGGATATAAGAAAATGAGGGAAATTTTACGTCGGATGAAGTATTATCGAGGAGAACGATCACCAGGACAGCCCTTATTCCCGGAAGGGAGCGCTGCAGAAGGTAAATATAATGAAGGACCAGTTGACATTAATGCTCCCGACATCATTTATTCCAAGGAAGATGATGAAGCAATTGATCAATATCACAGAGCAGTAGCAAATTCAACATGGCATTCTGTAAGTTGCACAGTCATCCTTGTTGTTTGATTATTCAGGTTTGCAGATTGGTACATGTGCAATGAAACCAAGAGAGGAAGGAGGCGTAGTGGACCCCAGGTTGAACGTGTATGGAACGCAATGTCTGAAAGTTGCAGGTATGGGCCACGCAATGTTCCGAGACCGTTGTGGCTTACCATTATGCAGATTGTAGCATTGCTCCTGGAAACGTTGGGGCAAATACCTATAACACGGCGATCGCTATTGGAGAAAAGGCGGCGGTATTGATAGCTGAGGACTTGGGAATCCGAGGTGTATGATGTACCGTATTTAGTTATCCAACGCGTTACATCACGCGCCATTGTCACGTCTCAGCCATGTCGCTCTGGGTTGACCAGGTCATCCTTCTCGAGTTCGCGTTTCCATTCGCTTACATGTCGACAGTATCGTCCTAGAGCGCTTGATGACCTTCACTATCACAAGGATTTGTCAGTCAGACTAAAGTCCCTGGTAATGCACATTCTGCATCCGTCGCCCACACCTCACCTTTGTTAGGCAGCGTCTGGGGACTTTCCGCACATGCTGTTCTATGGACCATCTGGAGCAGGCAAGAAAACCAGGATCAGCTGCACCTTGAGACAACTATTCGGACCAGGAGTGGAGAAGGTGAGTATCTGTTGAATTGGCCATGTATAAGGAGTTCATACAAACATTCCAGTTAAAAATTGACCAACGTGTTTTCTTATCGCCTTCAAAACGGAAACTAGAAATTAACATCGTTCAAAGTAATTATCATCTTGAAATCACGCCAAGGTACGCTACAGTGACTTTGATTTTATGGTGGCTATTGACGTGTCGTAGTGAAGCTGGAAACTTTGATCGCGTCGTGATTCAAGAACTCTTGAAGGAAATTGCTCAAACGCAGCAGGTTGATTTGAATGCGAGGCAGAGATTCAAAGGTATGTCGACCAACTCGGTTTCCGTGCGCAGCGTGATTAGAATATCCCTCAGTTGTGATTATTAATGAAGCCGACTCTCTGTCGCGAGATGCACAAGCAGCTCTTCGACGTACCATGGAAAAATATATGTCCAATATGCGTATCATTCTCTGTGCAAATAGCACAAGTAGGCTCATAGCACCTATCAAGAGCAGGTGCTTGCTCATGCGTGTTGCTGCTCCAAGCAAGGAAGACGTCCGTATGTTCTGACTGTACATATAATTCCCTTCTGATATTGTTCCAGATGCTTACGGTTTTGAAACACGTAGCAAAACGTGTCGGATTTAATTTGCCACCAGAAGCAGCAGATAAAATCATAGAAGATTCTGACGGCAATATGAGGAAAGCAGTTCTAGTTCTAGAAGCCCTCAAAATGCAATCGTTCGTATTCTCAATGAAGTCGATTTGAACCTAACCGACATCGTTAACAAATAGACCAGACCTCAACGGTCCTCTATCAATTGCCAAGCCTGATTGGGAAACATACTGTCATAAAGTTGCAAATCTTATTATTGGGGAGCAAAGCCCAGCTCGTGTGTTGGAAGTTCGAAGCAAGTTGTATGAACTACTCAGTCATTGCATACCGCCGACCGTCATTCTGAAGGTTTAGTGATACCCGCCCATCCCTATTCAGTTTTGATGATAAAAAATCATTAGACTGTTGCTGAGCATGTCATCCAAAGCGTGGATGAAACTTTAAAAGCCGATATCATGCACTGGGCTGCATTTTACGTTAGTCTCCGAGCATCAAACGCCCAAAACTGAACGCTCACTTTCATGACAGGAAGTTCGCATGCGCAATGGCAACAAAAAAATATTCCATCTAGAAGCATGGGTTATAAAGGTCATGAGTCTGTACAAGGTATTCCGGAAATTGCACTTCTCATAGAACCACCCGGCTAACTCTCTGCAGCACTCGTTTTTTGATATTGACATGTCAGAGTTTGATTAAGACAAACATCATTATCATGTCGAGTAATCATATGCATATAATGTCTTTTGAAATGAATCAAGGGACGTCTGTATCAAGTGCATGGAGGTAACACTTCGACGTTGTCCAACCACCCAATGCGTGGCCTTTCACATGGAGACAAAGCGACTAGGTAATTCTTTGGAGATTACGGCACGATGCTTGTTCACCTTGTAGCTCCGACTTGTCAATCGTGACAGATGCCATCTGTCTCACACGGTACATGCTCACGTCGAGCACTACCACCACAACCACCCTCTTGTAAGAAACGCCGGGACCATGTCAAAGGTCGTGTGATCATGCTAAATTCTTCTGGGTGCTAGTAGCTGCGTTGGATCTTGGCCACGCCACACACCTGATGAGCACGTCGTACGACCGAAAAGATTTTTTGGTTCTCCAAGACTCCAGGCGGAGTGATAAGCGTCTGCCGCAGACCTCCTGTCATGGTTAGCCCAAATCTCTTAATCTTTACTTGCCGATATATATTCGGCCTCATGTCACTTGTCAACTTGGCCACATGGAGCGAGCGGTGCACCCATGCCTGATGGTAGGAGGCAATTTGACGGTTACTACTAAATCAAGATCTCTTGGTCAGAAGCATATGCCCCATGCTGGAAAGAATGTTATTCCGAATCGGAACACGTTCCTGTGGCAAGGTTTAGACCATCAAGCTATCAGAGCTGGGCACGAGGGACAGACTGCGGCCTCAGGTTAGTCTGATTTGGATCACTGGGCCTCTTTTCCTGATGTCGGTGGCTTTACATCAAGGGAGGGGGCGTTAGCAAGGTGCATCGTAACATCCTCCCGAAGATTTGGGGGCTCTTGCTACCTTAGTCAGACCCTTGTTGTATCTGGGATTACCCAGTTGGGGTTTCTGACGTCTCGTGCTCGTGGGCGTAGTGCGCTGCTTCTATTGTCTTCCTGTTATCATTGGAGCATCAATATAAAACATATTTCTGGCTCAGGAAAAACTGCACGCGCGTTTGTCTCCAAGAAGTGCACAGATCCCAATGCATCGCCGCTACGCCAAGGTTCTGTACTCAAGTCTTGACTATTATTTGCGATCACGAAGACGGCGGCTGCATCGAAACGGGAAATCGGTCGTGTGAAGGAGGTATGTGAATTGCATCTAATCTTTGACATGAAACGACCTCCTCGAGCGTGCGTCAAGCAATTTGCACTTACTTGATAACTCGTGCATACAGGGTAAGTAACCTATCGCTAAGCAGACACTTAATAATTACTGCAACGCGAAGGCACCGAGAGAGCCTGAGCAGTGTTGTATTCCTCCTCGATGGACTGCAAAAAATCAAGTAGCTGCAGTCGCGTCAAGTCAATTTCGATCGTCGTTGAGCACAACTCACCAATTTGTGGCGCTTGTCCCCTAATGCCTTACCAGGTTTTGTTTTAAGCCTGCCTTTGATATGTAGAAGCTTATCATGGAAGTGTTGGATTGCGCTCTGAGGCTGGGCCGGGTCCCCAGGAGGTGCATGGAGCGCCCTGGTTGTGCAGGTTTTGTGGTAACTATCGGCAGCAGTGATGCATTCGACGACGTTGACTCACTGATTCGTGACGGCGCTATAAGCAGCACAGCGCATCACACCTGGTGAAGAGGGTCTAGCTTGTGTTTCGAGGCAGTAAAGATCGAAATTCACAGACCAAAGGCACCGATGGCATCCAGCCTATCTGCGTCTTGCACGCAATGCAGTTCAATACACTTATCATGCCGTTTAGTCCATTTGTTGGCTTCTCTTAGTCTTTTTTCAGTGCCCCAGGACACATTGTCGATGATGAATGCGATCTGGTTTGCTCGCCCATCATCAATCATGTCAATCCCATGCTCTTGTTTGACACGTTGGAAAAAGGGTAGAAAGAACAAATACGGCTCAGCGGGTTCTGCCGTTATGTATTTTTTGTCTAGGACATCATGCAGAAGCGCGGCTGGCGTAAATATAGACGGAAGTTGAAGATGGATCAGAAGGGCAGAATCAGAACACTTTTCATATTTCGCACTGACATGGAATCACCTAGTTCCACGATCAGAAGGTCTGGGGGAGGGTTTAACGAACGTGCAATCGCCAGGGCGGTCCTCCGGACACGCTGTACTGGAAATTCATGACGAGTCAGATGACAGCAGAGCTGGTCGCGGAGGGCTACTTGCCGTGGAGAGCGTCATGGCTTGGGTCATAACGAGCCATCGTCTCAACCATTAATTTTTCCGCGTCGTTTATCACGGCTTTTTCTTGCATTGTTGGGTACATTTCGACGGTTGGGAGGAATGCGTGACATTTTCTTGAAAGCCGCTGCCGGACACCGCCGAGAGAAACGGCCGGCCTCCCCGGCATGGGCGGTGCGGGGCGCGTCGTTCGTCAGGCTGGTCACGTCTGCACGCACCTTGTAGACATGTACAAGCGAGCGTTGCTTTTTCTTCTCATCGCTCTCGGCTCCTGTTACGTGCTTGGCTTGCAATCAACCACTGCACGCGACACGCTTGCGGATGGGAAACTTGCGGTGGAGGCGGTCAAAATATATGTGCGTCGCAAGTCAGAGCTTCAGCGCTACAGTTAAAACTTTGACCTGTTCTTCACCAGGAAGAAGATTTAGCAGAATGTGGGGCCGTACGGACGTTGAGTGCGGTGAAGCACGCAGTTGAGGAATCCGAGTCGCCGATCATGCGCCAAGTCTTTGCGTGGCTCTTTCCCTTTGGACCAGCATGGAACTCCCTGCTAGGGACGTTCTACATTAGCTCGTGAGCCCTACCATTTAATTGTATCGAAATATGGCGCTAAGGAGATATGCGGTTCTATATGCGCAGTGTACCCAATTTTATCCTTGCTTTCATACCCGCCAAGATTAGCACGGATACCCTCAATACCATGACAGCATTTGCTGTAAGTTCTCCACTTGTGACGATGACGGATTCTATTGACGTTATCAGACGGGTGGACTATTGTCAGATGTGTTCCTTCATTTAGTTCCTCATTCCTTTACAGGTGAAAATCAGGGTAACGATGTCCATGTTAAAGTTGTCGAGGAAAAAAGAAATATCTTAATTGGGTAATGTGAGCTATCTACGCTAGGGTTCATTGCATCATTCAGCGACTGCAGGCTAGGCATATTTGTTGGCTTTGCGTCATTCTTTTTTATGGAGAAAACTTTACGGGTACTGAGCGGTGATGGTGGAGATACTGGCCATGCTCATACTCATTCCCACTCTCATTCTAACGACAAACCGGAAATCTCCCGAGCAACCGCCATCAGCGCAGACGGGATTGCATCCGAAGGTCTTCGTGAAAGGAGGAAAGCTGACGTCATGAGTGAAGAAATATCGGAAGAACAGGCGAAACCGGGAACCGGTCCATCGAAGTTATCTGCGTACCTTAATCTCTTTGGTGATTTCGTCCACAACATGTAAGCTCACCTCACGGTATTCCGACGACGAAGTTGATCCAAGTCGTCTAGAACAGATGGTCTAGCGTAAGTTGCATGGGGTAACTCCACACGTATAGAACTCAATCAACGCAGCATGGCTGCCTCATTCTACGCTTCGCCGCTTATTGGCGCAACAACGACCCTCGCGTGTTTCGCACATGAGATCCCCCACGAGATTGCAGATTACTCAATCCTCGTTCGGAGTGGATTCTCCAAAAGACAAGCCATGCAATCCCAATTTATCACTGCTATCGGTGCTTTTGTGCGTATCTGTCCTCGTGACACTTTGCCCAAAGCTTACAAGATACTCGTTCTGTTCATCCTACGTCCACATTCATGTAATTCATGACGTCATAACTTGGGAACATTTGACGCCTACCTAGGTTGGGTAAGTCTTTCTAGGAATAAAGTATAGGGTGCAGTGTCAATCATTTTTAAACTGAGCAGGACCTTCATCGGAATTGCGGTCCATAATGCGACATCCTCAGGCACACGTCAGACATCGGTAGATCTAGCCTCAGGCATACGGCAGGATGCTGACGGTATTTTGGGGACTACCACGATGCTCTCTGATTTGGTATGCTCAATGTGTTACGAAAACCTAACCATAACGATCTTGCGATAGGTTATTCCATTCGTGGCTGGCGGATTCCTTTATATTGGGGCGGTGGCTGTCCTTCCAACGTGAGTGTTAGATTCATGAATTAGTGGTCGTGTGCCACAAAAGTTCTTAATGAGGAACAATACAAACTCATTCGTCCTGAAACGCTTCTTCACTGGGGCCAATCTGCGGGAACAAGGCTGACATGATGGTTACAGTCTACTAGCGGAAAGCAAGAGTGGGAAGCAGGCTGTTAGGGAGGTGAGTCAATTGGGCCACATTGCTGATACGATCACATGTTAACTTTGATGACAGTTTGCGGCGATGGCGTTTGGCGTCGTTTGCATGTTTCTGGTCGCGTGAGTAGGCTTATCTCTCGAGTGATAGGCATTGAAATGAGGACCACAGCTGGAACGAGTAGATAGAGGAAGCAGTGTATACCCTATATATTGACGATATTCTTATGTGGCCGCTCGATGCGGTCGGATCTCCTGGCGGCCGGCGGGGGATGACAGATGGAGATGAGGGCTACCACGTGGCGGCGGCGGCGGAGCGAGGACAAGGCCGCGCAGGCGCCGCTTGGGCCGACGAACGTGCGATGTTGGCGAACCCCAACGTAATCTGTTATTTGCCCGGTAGCCGCAGGCGGTTTTTTTTTTCTACTTAACCCATTCCGTCTTCTTCTACAGCCCATCGTTCATCCCACAGGAGCCCCTCTACTTCACCCCTGCCCACTGTGCTGCCGTCGCACCCACCGGAGGACAAAGAATCAAAGCAACAAAGCACGTGCCCAGGTCCGATCACCTTTTTTATGCGATTAGTGATGGTGTTGAAAATATGTTAGTGTCGTGAATCACGTACTCCTCCCCTCTGCTCGTGCGCTCCTTTTCTTCTCAATCATCTTCTACTCGCACGCTGCGATTTCGGGGAGTCTGCCCGCCCATTGCCTTGGCTCTCTCTCACGTACCTCCGCCACCACGTCTACCACTACGAGCATTCGGTGGTCGTCTGCAGGACGACCCTCCACTTCGCTTCTGACTACAGCCGATGCCAGCTACGTTAACACGCCCAATACTTTTGTAATTCGCTCCAGCAATCCCATGGGCAACAAAGGTCGCTCTGCTCCACGTATCGTATGCTGTGCCATACCTATTTCAAGAGCTGCTGGGAAGGTGCTAGTAATTACAAGCCGCAAACGTCCCAGCTACTGGGTCTGTGAGTAGCCATTCTATCCCTTTCGTTCCCATAAGGAAGATTCTTTTTATTCTTTCCCCGTATGGCTTGCCAAGTCTCGTTACTGACGTGGCGCCACTAGTACCCAAAGGCGGTTACGAAGCGACAGATATACATTTGGAGGCTGCGGCCTCGAGAGAGGCACTCGAAGAAGGTCCTGCCCTTTGTCATCTCTGTCTCGTCCTCTCCTGATTCTCATCTTTCTCCACCTATCTGCCCCACACGTTTGCGTGCAATGCTGCTTCTCGCTACTCGAATCGCTTTTTTCATCTCCGCCTCGGTTACGACAAGCAGCGGGAGTACGCGGAACAATAACAAGATACGTAATTACGATACCTACACCGGCGGTAACGTACCACTTTTACGAACTCGACGTCGCTGCACTGGAGCCGGATTGGCTAGAGGGCAGAGAGCGGCGGAGGGAATGGGTGGACTATAGTGAAGCCGTCCGACGACTAGAGTGGAAGGCCGAACTTGCACATGGACTCAAGTTGTCGTCCCTAGCGCCACGAGCGTGTGCATAAAGACAGGAGAAAAAGCAGGAAGGAGAAAGAGAAAGTATGTTGTCGTCCTTGCGCCATGGAATTCCGTTTAACGTATGGCAATGGTTACCAACTTGAAAGGCCAACCTTGGCCAATACGAAAACGCGCAATTCCAATATATCTTAACGACCTTTCTGCTATTCCTTCCGACATGGAAGATTGCTCTGCATTTCTCATTGCTCTCATTTATAACAGCCCACGAGCAATAATATCATGGACAGATATTTCTACGCCCGTTTCAACCCCAACAACTGTTCCAAAAAAAGAATTTTTCAACAACGATCTAGTGCAAAATTTGTCACTTCTCTTTCCCGGTTTCATATGCGCAAACCTCAGAATGCCGGCGACATACGTATCATCTGTCCTGGTTCATTGTGCTTATATGGATAGTCGGCTGGTGCCTGTGAATGATGACGATCCCTTCCTAACTAGTGGCTTCCACCATTTTGCACGGGTAGTTTTTTTCCAATCGCAACGTACCACAATACTGCAACTCTAGCATGTAGACTCAATATTTACGCATCCTATCGTAAATTCCGTTTGAATGTCGCTGCACATGCATTCTGCCCGCTCGGGTTTCCCGCCGTCCGACATCGTTCCCGCGAATATTGATTCACACCCGCGTTATTAGGTCACCATATGTGGAAAAATCCATCTCGCCAACCAACGGTCCGGTGAGCATGGTACGCATTTGAGTTTGCAACAACGTGCTCCACATGAAGGCTCAAGCAACAGGATATAAACGGGAAAGCGTCATATCTGACGTCCTCTTAATTTGCAATTTGGACGCTTTCGTATTAGAACTTGAGAACTTCACGTAACGATCTTTGATGCTCACCTGATATACTTTGTAGATCTCGTCGAGTCCCGTTCATCGGACCGCATGGTATGGTCACATGTTACCAGTACGCTAGCACACGTATGTTTTTTTGATTTTTGATTTTCCGCATAATATGGTGGCCGTCTCGGACAGCCAGGGAACTCGTTGGGTGAGAAGCGGGCACGACGGACCTGACGCGAAATCGTGTGAACCAAGAGAAGACTTTTTGGGTCGTCACTGCCGCAGGCTTTATTTAATGAAACGCCAGTGGCATTTCTTTTTACGCACACGTATGAGTTGTTCCGAGGCCGTAGCGAAGGGTAGGCTGGGCGATTTTGTCCAATAAGCGCCAGTCTGGCAGTCTTTGCCAGTATCAACATTAGAGTAGCGAATCAGCAGTCGTGGGAATATACCTGCCATCTCACCAAAATACAAAACCCTGTTGACCATCTTTATTTGTACCTATTTACTATTGTCCCTTCAGGGTCACATCCGTCTAGCTCAATCAGGCAGAGCATCAGTGCTTCGCACTGGCCGTGATCTGAAGGTTGCGAGTTCAAATCTCGCGGCGGATTACCTTTTTCACATGTTCTTCGTGGAATTGAAAGGACTTCCTCGAATACTGCCGCTCCTTGATTTATCTCACTTGAGCTGCCAACTGGAGATCGAGGAACTATAACTCCTTGGCGCACAGGTACATCACAGCGCGTCTGTCCGTGTTGAGCATGATGTCTACCACCTTGTCAAGGTACATACATGATCAGCAATTCGTCATCTTCGCGGCGAGGACTCGAGGCAGGAGATACTTCAATCTTGCGATACTGCTGACGCTTTATTAATAATATAGGAACGTACTTTGAACAATTATGCTTGAGAGGCTGGAGGTAGAGGCTTGTTCGTCATGCTCAATGTTTCATATTAGCCCTGCAAGTTACGTGGAACGGTTCGCTGTACTTGTTTGGACCCTAATTCAAAACACACCCTTCAAGGGACCTGAATTTCGCAATGTTTGATGAGGGCGCGAGTCACATCTTGGGCTCCTGATCACCGAAAAAGGTTATCTGACAGAACCATGTAGACGGGATTGGCAGGACCTTTGACCGAGAAGTCGCGCTACAAGCCAGAGTCATAACGTGTCAGCGATAGAAAGGCACACTTGATGATTGCGCCGCATTCAGGGCCATTGCCGACTTCCTTAATCCGTCACTTATGACCAGCTGGCTTCCCATGCACCCACCAACTGCGGCCGACTGCATCGTCGTGGTCTTGAAAATTTTGGGCACATTACTAGGCATCGTTGTGTAGTTGACCGCTGGCCAGAGTTTCTCCGATCGCGTGCTGTACCTAGTACAGCTCAAACACAAAATTTCTTCCACTTGAACCGCCAAGTGCGTCATGACCGCCAAGTTCCTGCATGCTATGGCTTCGAAAAGAACATACTCTTCGCCTTCCTAGACGAACGAAGTGGTTGGTCCATAAGAAGTTAAATGACTACCAATATGGAGCGCCTTGTTTACCTATAACACACGCACGGCATAATCGTTAAACATCCGGGGATATTTGCGTTAACGATCCGATCATGAAACTTGGTCGAACTTTCTCAAGCTGCAAGTGGTGAATGAAAACCGTTCTGGAAGCTCACAAGGCTGTTATTTGTGGCAAGAGTATCTGCTACTTCCTATCGAAATTTCCATTTTCCCACGTCTCCTGATAATGGAGCGAAGAAGGATGATTATTGACATCATACATCTGGTGGACGCGTCTCCCTGGTCCGACGATCATATGGTGCTCTCGTGAAATCCTGATGAAGCCCATTATGCGGCGCGCATGCGGAGTAACGAGAGTTGTGGGCTCCGTATCGTGTTCGGCTTGACCAGAATAATGCCAAAAACGAATAACCCTGTCCTATGCCTGTCAAATGCCTCGTGTTCGTTGCGTGGCAGTTACCAACAACGCGAACCAAAAAAGGAAGGAAAGAAAAAATGTTTTTGTGACTGAGTGGCGTTCCTCCTATTGTTCTCTGCTGCAGGTTAAACGACGCGTCAACAAGAAACACGATAGTAAACGGGTTTCAATTGTGATCTTCTAAACTGTTCGCGCTAAGAATCCCACGCGAGATCCGAGAAGACCGGTGTGCGTTTCCAAGGTCCGTTTCATTCCTTAAGTTCTGTCTCGTTAAGTTATTCCTCTTCAAGTTAAGCACATGGCCACAATTTGGGCTATGCGCATTGACCTTCCCGCGTGAACACGAGGCGGCGATTTGGTGGGAATGCTGTATGCGCCGCTGAGCTTGAACGCGTCATGACGCGTCCTCGAATCTGGCCTCGGGCGTGCGCACAACATTTTCTCGGCTTCTTTAATCCACGCGTACCTTCTGGATCATCATCAGCGCTTTTTTGCTGTATAAACTTTCTCCACGGGCCACAATCAATGACTCACAGCATTGACCTCGCGCTGTGAGCACACGCTTGACACGCAGAGAATGCAAGTTCGCAGGTCAAGTACGGATAGCGAACATTATCCCGACGAACGCGATTGGTACGTCACAGGATTACCATTTACAGGTGGTTATATGACGTTTAGGTTTTCCGGGACCGCGCTCCGTTCTTCCTGGGCCACATTTGCGCAGCGTCCGTATTTCGGTGACTTGGACCATTGTAGGCGACGCTAACATTGAATTTGGAACGCGATCGGTACACCGCAATCATCGTCTGAAAGGATGTCGCGGTATATAAAGACCGTGGACGCGCAACCTCTGATAATCACCTCCTCCTCCTCCCAACAACATGCAACAGAATGCAGAGTCTAGCAGAATGCCGCATCGTACGGCTTGGAAAAAAGGACCCTAAAACCAAGGAAGCTGTATGGCCCAGTGACTTGTGAGTATTGAAGAGTCGTCAGCGTTGGTTGTAGGTTGACGTGATCGTCCTCCAGAGAGTCTTGTCTTCTCGACGGTAATATATTGTGTTGCAATTCACCAAACTGTTACTTACCAACCGCTCAGGACTCAGAGAGTTTCGTGGCAGACAGAAACTAATTAATCGGTGTATATTTCTTTCATCGTACATACAGGAAAAAACTGGAAAATACCGGTCACCCCAGCAAATCAGTAGTCGTCTGCAAATGATCCCCATAAGTAATAAGGACCCAAAATGTATGGTATGCCATTTCTTGGTGGGAAAGCTCGTGCTAAACCAGTTTTGTAGTGACGGACCTTATTCTATCGACACAACGAAAATCTCCGAGGCCGTCGCATACTCACGTCTTTCGTTTGGATGGCTCACCGCAGCGAAGACATGAACCGTCATACGAGGACAATATACAAATACCCTCGTAAGTCTCTGCTTCAAACTTAATAGGGTTAGCTGAATAAATCTTCACAAAGTCCACTCTCGAACAACGCGAGGCTTTCCCCGCACTTCGAGCCACCCGATGCACAGTGGAATCAACCAGACAATCGGCCCCCAAACGTAGACCACGGGCAAACTTATACGGTCGGAGGCAGGGCTATAGAGTCTGTCTATAGCCCTGCTGCTTCGACCGAGGCATATAACCTTAATGACTTTAACGATGATTTACTGTGGGAGCAGGTAAACCCATATAATGACAGCACCAATAACTTGCAAGAGGATACCTTCGCCCAAACACACCCAAGCGTGGGTGTAGAACCGAACCCTTTCGAATGGTTTAATTACCAGTACCCAGGGTATCAACAATAGAAACGCTGCCTGTTAAGCAGGATAGCGTATGACTATTCATTCTTTATTCTTCTTTATCCTCGTTTTTATCTGCGCCACCGCTTTGTTTATTTTCTTTCATACGTCCTTCCTGCTCTACCTCGGACATATTTCGGACGTTGGCCAGCTCCACGACATTAAATTTTGCCAGGCCATAATAGTCTTGCAAGACTGACATTCCAAATTTATTCTACAGACCTGATTATATACCCGGAAGCCGAAAGATGTAGTAGACGTGCCTTGAATACTTCAACAAGAATGAATAACTCTGGTTCAGTAAGAGAAACGGTATGGCCTTCAGGAACACACTGCGCCACTGTCTGGATGATGGTCATTCGAGGCAGGGTGGTATGATTTCGAATCCTGAGCTCAATTTTGTACTATCGTTAAAGCGGCAAAGGCGATTCAGGTCAGTTGACTGCGCATGGTTGTGTAACGTGGTGCGCCACTCACTGTAAATTTTCTGTCGCCGTGTTCTGCAAAAAAGGGCTCGAATACTTTCCGGCACAGCGATTGTATATCCGCGGGATGAGCGATACATGTGTCCGATACAGGAACCAGCCTATGCACGAATCTTGATACACCCACACAGGTTAGAAATGATAAAGAAGCATGATGGAAGGGGAAATGCGGTGCACACCTCGTCCGCGTGATACCAGTTTCTTTCACGTTCTTGATGTGCCGTACGACGAGCTCGACGGGGTCGACGGGCGGCTTACAGGAGATGAAGACGACTGAGAGGGGCCATCAGAATGACGACGACGACGATGAAGAGGTTGCGAGACAAACCACACTGGGTGTTCGTCTGACAATTCACTGTGTATCGCATGCAATCAGCAAAAAAACGCGTGCAAGCCAATTAATTCTAACCAAACCGACTCTCCCTCTTTCGCCGCTTCATCGCGGACAGCTCTTGCGCGACCTGTTCCTCCAAGCTGAGTCCCTCCCGTTTGAAACCCGCTTCGTCCGAGCTCGGACGGTCGTCTTCATCCCCACCACTCGGTCCTCCAGTGGCCTCTTCTTCCTCGGGCCACATATCTGAAGCGAGCTAGCATACAGTAAGAGAGAGGGCCCGTGCGTGGGGTCTGATGAGACCCTGGGGATATTCCCGCACTCACCGACTCGAATAGATCGAACAGCTCGCCTATGGCGCCTTTTTCTTTGCCTCTGACACCTGCAATAGAGAATATGTGGGTCATGGGTCCTCTCTCCTCTCCTCGCTGATACATATGCATATATATATGCGCATAGATCCAAGGTAGGAGATCAACAGACACTCACAGCTTGCCCAAACTCCAGGTCCGTCGATTTGCGACTTTGTACGGATCGGTGTGCCATCCTGTGGATTGGATTGAGAGAGATCAACTTTTTTTCTTTTTTCTTTTTTCTTTTTTGGTATTCGTCGTTCGTCATTACCCATCGTTCATGCGTCCCAAGGGCGAACGAGCAAGCGAGCGATGTGGACATTTGACCCAAACGAACGATGACGACAGACCGCAAAAGCAAAAGCAAAAACAAAAGCAAAAAAGGACACAGGCGTACTTACTGGCTTCAACCTCTTTTGTCTGCGTTTGTTCTCGAACGAGGACCCTTCGTGTGCGCGTTTCTTGCCCTTCAAGTCTGGATCTGACATCTATTATGATGACGTGGGGTTGTGAACTTACTGTCGTGTGCTGAATCTTATATTTGCCCATTAAAGATGAGATATAAAACATCGGCAGCTCGGAATCAGAGCCGCGTTGGCGTAGTGGTAGCGCGTCGCACTTGTAATGCGAAGGTCACTCGTTCAATCCGGGTACGTGGCATTACATTTTGCCATTTCTTACTTATTGCATCGGATCCACCATCCATGCAAGTTGATGCAGAGGAGAATAAAAGCCACACTTTAATGGCACTTTAACTAGTATTAGCAATATTAATCATACTGCAACAAACGGTACACGTTATCCATCAAACTATTAATCCAACAGCAAATAATGGGAATAAATTACGACGCTGTGATATGCGTTTGGTTTCGCATAAGAAAGGGAAGGGTTACTGGGTGAGTTTCGAGTTGTCGGCAAGAGATAAGTCATCAGTGTCCGTTTCAATGAATGAAGCGAAGCGACCGTCCAAATAGCAGACATCGTTGCACGCATCCGTCGCACTCGATGTCAGCCGCCCGCCTATTACAAGGCGAGAGATTCCCGTCCAGCTATGAACTCTCTTCTTCTTCTTCCTCTTCATCGGCCTCGCCAGCCTTGGCATCATACTTGCCCTCACCGCCCTTCCATTCCCTTTCCCACAGTGGCTGTTGCACAGGCGGAACCAGCGCCGGGTGACCAGGAGGCAAGATCGAGCGCGCATGTTGCAGACGGCTTAAAAGCCCTTGCCGCTCCGAAAGTAGCTCGCTAATATAATCAATGGCTGTCAACCGACTCGCATAAGCATGCTAGATATGCGTGCAACGGGAGGGAGGAAAATAACGCACTCTTTGACAGGACGACATTCTCACTTCTGGGGCCTGCCCGCCCATCCGTCTTGTCATCGCCTTCTTTCTTCTTCCCTTTCTTCGATCTGCCCGTTGATCCATTCCTTCCGTTCGCTCTGGCTCCTGCATTCATCCGCGCCTCCGCCTCTCTCTCTTCCTCCTCCCTTATACCTTCGCGCAGCGCAGGTACAGTCTCACACAGCGCATCATACCCCTTTCTTATATTCGCTCGTCGCTTTTGTTCAGACTGAATATGATTCGCCTTCTTCTGGGACGGCGAAAGCAAATTTTGCTTTTGCGCTTCGGAAGATAAAGAGGACGGAAGTTGCTGTATGCGGGATGGGTAAATAGGAAAGCAAAAAAAAATAAGAAAACGTCAGGGCGATCTGGCATGGGGGGAGTCGTGACACCACTTGCCTGTCTCTTCGATGGCCTACGGGATGATGGCCGGGGTGAGCGTGCCTCGGTCGCGGCGGACGATGGAGCATAGTGGGGCGTGCTAGTCGTGGCGGACGACGTCCCTGGGCTCGTTGGCGAATCACCGGAGCTCAGGTAGTGACCACCCGTGCCAGAGGGCATGGCGAGAGGAAGCGGATATGGCGAAGCAACGGTGTTTGACATCGGCTGTGCGGAGGGGTCGTGCATTACACGCTGCTGTAAAGCCCTCTGATACTGCGGATGCTTGTTGGCGTGGATGAATGGGAACGGATCATGCGATATGGACGCGTGATGTTGCTGCTGGCCCCCTATCTGAGGGCGAAGTGGCTGATGTCGCTGGGAGTTGTATGGGTGATGATACTGCTGGGGACGACGAGGATGGTGTGCAGCAACGGCAGGGTGCCAACGACCAGCGTCGAGAGACATGAGGTCCTTTGTGGCCTTTGCGAGGGCCTCTCGACCTTGGGCCTGCGGAACAGAAAAGTCTGGTGGATCATTGGCGGCGGGTGAGTAAAAGACCCAGTCTGGGGCGGGGGAGTCAATGGAGGAGAGGAAGGACTGGAATACAAGGGACTCGGAGGGGGTAAGGAGCGACTCCATGGTGAGAGAGAGAGCAGAGGGGCACGAGTGCCAGCCCTATATGGCTCCCTCGTCGCGTCCCGCCTTCCGCTCCCGCCGCCGCCTCTCCTCTCACGCACCAACATCGAATCAATTAAAAGTGCTCTAAGATAACAGTCAACACATAGTACTGTACACATAGCCTTCACAACACAATCACATGATGCAGATTACACAAGTGCAGCCGATTTGAGATACCCCCGGAATATCGAGTCACGCACTGGGCCAGGTTAATATCCTTGTCGCACGACAATGTCAACCTTCTTACCGTTTCCAATAATACGCTGCGTTGCTTTGGTATCCTGCACAGAAATAACCGTCAGTCCTACTTTCCAATGCTCGAATATTACCGTAACATTCGTAAAGTGTGTGTACAACACACGTCTATTTTCATTATTCCGTCGATGAACCTGTAAGAAGTGGGCGCGAAAATATTGCACAACTGTTTCGTATTCGTTCGGCCGCTCCCCGAAAGATGTAATACTGCGTCAAA
This sequence comes from Amanita pallidorosea, assembly GCA_023014475.1. Taxonomy (NCBI): domain Eukaryota; kingdom Fungi; phylum Basidiomycota; class Agaricomycetes; order Agaricales; family Amanitaceae; genus Amanita; species Amanita pallidorosea. The sequence continues at coordinate 254,798 of JAEBUS010000058.1, forward strand.
TTCAGTTGCTTGCCGAGGACCAAAAGCTTGCCACTGACTATTTCCGGACTTTCAATCCCTTGTCCAACTTTGCTTTCAGTAGATCGGTCTTATCTGACCGCACAATCAGCGGGCCATAACAACCAGTATAAGGTGGTCGTACTCAGGAAAAGTACCAAATGAACAGATTTAAGGAGGCTGTTGGAACAGATTTGCGTGAACAACTGAAGCGAATCGTCGATTCTATTCGTTCGAGGGTCCTCTTCAAGATACTGAATCGATAGCCTTAGAAACTTTGACAGTGGCGTACCACTCGGAGCTTACCTGATCGAAAGCACTAACAGGTGCGACAAAAATGATGGCATTTGCATCATCAAAGTATGGAACCCACGAATGACGCTGGCCACGCGCGCCGCCGACGTCAAACAAATGCCACGTAACGCTTTTGCCGTGAATGTTGACATCAAAAACATGTTCCGTTACCCCCATAGTCTGAATTCGAGCGTGTAAAATATCGTCTGGGAGCACGTCAATATGGTAATATAAAACAAATCATGTCCCATACCTGTGGTAGGAATATAGTTCGGGTCAGCGACCCTTGAAATGTGTTTTAGAAAGCTGCATATAGCGACGTGTTAATATGACGGCCCTTTGATTACGTCGAGAAACTTACAATTCCGACCACTCATCCAACTTCAATCTTCGCTTTACCATGAGCGCCTTGACAGTAGGATGGCTCCACAAATCTTTGACATCTCGTTCCGATGCCTTCAGCATCCGTGCAACATCCTGGACCAAGATGTCTTGTACAAGCTCTTGGGAAACGCTTTCGCGGCGCTTGCCGTTTTGGTCGCTGTCCGCGGGCCTTTTGGGCCTTATTCGCCCTAACGCATTTTCAATCGTGCGAGCTTGCCAGCCGCTGCGGACAAAAACCCCGCCTTTGCCCGACCCTGACACTGTGATCCCACCGCTTAGACGATCAGCGAGCTGCGCATCTGTGGAAACCAACGGCGAGAGTCTTCGCCGAAGATTGGCGATCTGCATCGGTCCACTGTCCCGCGAAGGGCCCATGGCATAGTTTGTGGACGATGACGAGGCAGAGAAGGATGACGGCGAGTCATTGGGGGATCCTTGGTTCATGAGGGATGTCGAAGGGGATGGCTGATCAGCAAAACCACCTCCCTTTGAACGCGAGCAAGGGTCTGGAGAAAAATCCGGCTCATCGTCTGCAGAGTCGTCCCATGCTTCTAATGTGTTTAGTATGTGTTTTAAGGAGCGAACAACGTTGAAGTAAATGACAGTTTTCCAAGAAATGCGTTCCTGGTCGAGGGAATTGGGTTTATACATGAGCTGGAATTGTTTTTGCAGCGTGGACTTTCCGCTTTCCGCCTGGCCGAGGAGAAGTAGCTAGACGACGACCATGGATCACTATATGCGCATCCAACAGGTCCTACCAACTTACCTTGATATCGTCTTTTTTTCTTCTTATGCGTTCTCGCTCTTGCTTAATTTCCTCGTCGATTTGCTCCGAAACTCGTTTAGCTTCGGCCTCGGCCTCGAGACGCAAGAACCGTTGCTGCTCCGTCTCTGAAGGCGGAGGCTGGAGTGCAGCCGTAATGGGGTCATCTTGGCTGTAGACAGACGGCGTACGCATCGAGGACGCGACGAGGGATGGTGGTAGTTAGAGAGGAAGAACGCCCCAAAGGCAGTGTGCTGGTCCATGCTCTTATTTTGAAGCAGCCGTGTGACATCAGCTATTCGCCATCACTCGCTTGGTCGCAACGCCAGATTCTCATCAAAACAGCATTTCTGCAATCCTGAAGCCTTTCACCCGGACAAATTCATGGAAGCCGTCATATCCCACGTGCACCACTATCGTCGATCTCAAGTTTGTGATACCCGAGCTCGACCGCGCCTTACTTTGACACAGCTTTGATTATTTCTAAGCAACCCAACGGAATTGACGAAAGCGCGCGGAATCAAGGTGGTCACAAGTCGCCTCCGTAGGAACGATTCTCATCGGATACAGCGTACCAACGAATGTCCCGTGCAAACGAGGCTGAACCGCACGTCACTTTTTTAGAATATCCATCGGCCTTATTGCGACAAACATCTACCTAGCACAGGTGCGGGGTATATGCGTGCCAAATGGTTTCCACGTGGATAACTAAAGAGGTGCGAACATGTTTCAAATCAGCTGTGGCGGATGAAATTTGAAACCTAGCTTACTTTTTTTTTCAGTAGTATGTGGTCATTGACTTACCTAAATGCTCCCAAACAGATATGTGTCCAACCTAGAACTTGCGCCGGTAGCACATGCGATGCTAGTATGCGGTTGCTACGTATACGCGACTAGCGATTGCCGCCGCGGTAGTACGCCACGCAATGACATGAATGCTGGCCAGGACCAATAATATTCCAGAGAGCCTCACGTACGCTAGTTTGCTGGCACCCCTCTTCTCTTGTGCATCAGGTAACTTTCAGAGGGCAGAGACACTTGGTCCCGCTTCGATGACCATATGCGGTTCATCTCACACGCATTGCTTTCCAAGTTTATTATTGCATTGCTTTGCACTGGAGTTTGTCCACGGATTTGCTTCATTCCCGACGCGATCAAAGACTCTATTGAGATCTGTACTGGACAAGCACATTCTGCTGAGCGCAGTTCTTTTTGCTATGTTTGATGTAAGTGTCAACTGATGTAAAAGCTTGCCTGGAGGCGAGCGCGTATTTTACAAGAGTAGACTAGCGGATCGGAGGATATACCGTGCAAGGTTTGCGATAGTTCCAATGCGATCAATTACAGTAGATTTACCTGGCATTGAACTTGGCCATCACGTATATGTCCCCTTGATACGCGTAAGAAGAAAAGAAAAAAGAATCTGAGTTAAGATCCGAGGAACGCCACAAAATCAGCCCTCGGTTACCGCTTTATACGCTCAAATGGTACGAACTACACGCTTTATCTCAGTTATTAAATCTTTTTCGAACTGTCCGAATATCCTCAGAGCATCTTCTAATTTTCTCGAGACCTCGGCATCAGCTTCGATGGCTTGTCGCAGAAGCAGACCATCCTCCGCAAGATAATCTTTCTCTGAAAGGACTGTGAGTTACAGAGAAACCGAAGAAACAAAACCAACAAACCAACGACGGATACGTCCAATGCTGGCGACTTGGGAGCTACGAGTTCATCAGCTGGAACAGCAGGCAACCCTTCCATTGTTTCAAGGATCGCAAGGGGCAGAGTCAAACGATGAGAACGAATCGAGGAGAGGGCAACCACCTATTTTTCATCGTTTTTGAAAGCCCATACTACGTGGAGAACATGATGACAAACCTCTGCAGGTGTGACGACACTAACATCCATGAGCGAACACATTTTAAATGTCGAAGATTGTGAGCCTACTGACCTCGCTGGGATGACGATTGTCGCTGACCCGACCCTTGCGTATGCTTCAAGGATAGCCTGGATCTCTGGAATACTGGGATGCTCTGCTACAGGAGAGGCGTATTCCTTATGGAATGATTTATCGAAATGAACCCGAAGCTCTACATCGCTGATGAGAGTTTTACGAAAAAGTATAGATTTTCCTACCCCATAGATAGGGAGAAATATGGATGCATCCAGCCTGAGATGCTGCTAGTGCCTGAGGAACGGAAAAAAGAGTGGTTCCGAGAGTTTGGATGCCAAATTTTGAAAGTTTCGAACACGCAATCAGCGCTTCCACTGTGGATGGAATCTTGATACAAACTCGATCTCTGAAAATCCTCCTGTGAGCATCATTCAAACCCGTAATAAAATAATACAAGTTTTACTTTGCGATGCCATTGGCTACAAATAGATTCACAAGCTTCTTGGCATGATCAACGGTCTTTTCAGTGTCATGGGCTCTGGAGGGCGAGACTTGGGCATGCACTTTTCCAAGTATGTGCGGATAGACGTTCTTGATAGCTAGCACTATCTGCGACCTTCATCTGGAACGGCGGCACCGTTTTTAAAAAAAAGAGCATACAAATAAGTCAGCGACCTCGTCAGCAAATTCATCGGCGCTCGTATCAAGGCCACGAGCTGCGACTTGTTTGATAGCGCGCTTGAGAATGTCCGCGCCGTCGCCGATAGCATAGTAATAGGCGAAAAATTGATTCGAGGTCATGTTCACAAAAGGCTCGCCACGCGCCGCGTATCGCTCCGCAACAGAGGAGTCCAACGAATCCAGATCAACGGCAGAAATAGATCGAATTTGGGCAAGAAGATTTGGATACTCGGACATGGCTAGGAATGTGGGGGGCCCACCGATGCTGGACTGTGTCGTTTTGTACACGCGAGTCCTGCACGGGCCGCCACGAGATGGGAGATGGCTCCGGACCTTGATAGAACCCCTGCGAGATGAAAGTGATCTGACAGGACCCCGCGAAATAACCCCCCACCCCTAGACCCTGATCCCCGTACGGATAAAATGTCCACAAATGGCTCAGCACTGAATTGGCCAGATCCTGTTGAAATGCCCGAGGTATTCGTCCAGATAAGAAAAAGGGTAGTAGCCCGGCCGATTTCTGCTCATATTTAACCGGGACTTTTGCATAATGTCCTGGAAAAAAAAAAAACGTCGCTGCAGCGAAAGCCGTACTTGCCCTTTCTACCCTTTTTTTTCAACATGTCAAACAGAGCACCATGGGAATGACATGATTGATGCGGGTGAGCAAGCCAGGCTAGATGCTATCGGTGCCTTTGGTCTGTGAATCTCGGTCCTTTCTTCGAGAGGGCTGTACACCGTGCCGGCACCCGTACCGTCAATCAATCAACTCGACTGAGGTCAGACGGTACGGTGTACGGTACGGACAGGGACAGCAGCCATCAGGACCGTATAACGACGGCATCACTGGCAGCTGGACCCAGATAATCAATCCGCTCACAGCGCGCTGTGGCCCAATTAGCGTGAGACCAAGAAGGATACATTTGACAGGGTCTGTGCAGTTGCTTGATTTTTTGCATCGAGGAGGAATCGATTGATTCGAAATCTGCTTCAACCAACTTGAATGGTACTCTTCTTCTTCTTCTCACCTCATCCAAAGCTGACCTAGACACCCACAGTCTGTTACGTTGCACACGACGCACGGCGACATAAAGGCATGTAGTGCGTACGTCGTTGCCTGAACCGCAGCTAAACGATATGTCAGATCGAGGTATTTTGTGAAGCAGTGCCAAAGGCAGCAGAGGTGATTGCAGGTCAAGTGCAGTTGCAATTTTGTCTACTCACGTTCGTTCAGAACTTCCTTGCGCTATGCGCGTCCAAATACTATGATAACTGTCTATTCCACCGTAACATCAAAGGGTTCATGATTCAAACCGGCGATCCGACGGGCACAGGTAAAGGGGGTGAGAGCATCTGGGGAGACACGTTCGCAGACGAGATACGTTCTACACTCAAGGTCTGGGCGCATGTATATTCTTGCCATCTGATGATTTTCAACTCATGAAAAATAGTTCAATGCCCGAGGCGTAGTTGCGATGGCCAACTCGGGTCCAGACTCAAACAAATCGCAGTTTTTCATCACGTTTGCCAAGCAGGCCCATCTGGATGGCAAATACACCATCTTCGGTAAAGTAATTGACGGCGGCGACTCGACGCTAGATGCCATGGAGCGTGCACCCGTCAACCACAAACATCGACCTCTTAGCGAGATAAGTTTAACGCATGTAAGCGGCTGGTTCGACGTTCATCGCGTTTGTTGATATTAATCGCTGCTAGATTACAATCCATGCAAACCCTATCGCAGATGCGGCGCTCACCCGCCACTAATGATTGATGTCATATAAAACGAATGGCTCGTCTACTTGGTGTTGCAAGCTTAATTACCGAATACTCAACCCCATGCCTGGTATCTCGTCTGGCATGCCCGCGATCACCGTTTAATGAAACTGACGAGTTCCTTCTGTAATTCTCTCTGCCTGCGTTCATTTTCCAAGTCTTCCTCGCTGCGCAAGTCGAACACTATATCTCTTGTTTTGCCAAAATACACCTGTGTATTAGGGAGTCAAACTTGTATCATTCAGCGATCTTCATAAAAAATCTGACCTCTTGCAGAAGGTTTCTCATTTTAATCTCCATTTCTTCTACCATCCTTCCAGTATTTGATATATGGGACGTTACGTCATGTAATGGAAAGTCTTGTTCGGTCTACATCGTTCTTCGGTGGGCGAACGTGCAATGTGATCACAGAGGCATACCTGGCGTGTCATGCTCCCACTCAGACTCACTTCACCCTCCCGTTTCTGACCTTCTATCCCTATCCACTCTCCATTCTGTACACCTTCCGATGCCTTGCGCGTCACGAGTTGCAGCATAATCGTGGATGTTAGCTTATAATGCGCCTGGCGTCCCCGCTCAGCTGCCTCGAAGACATGAATAGAGTCCCATGACCCAGAAGGCTCGTTCAGTGAATTTGGAGTCATCGCTATATGTCAAAAAAAAAAAAAAAGAAAGAAAGAAAGTTAGGTAGGTTCGATTCAACACAAACTGGGCTCGAGAGCCCGTGCGGCCTACTCTTTTTCAGCAGAACGACACCTGCGAAACCACCGTCTTCCAGTTCCCAAAGATACACGGATGAAACGCCCCCCTCGTAGTATCTGTGGATAACGTGAGAACACGGGTGGAATCGATAGAGAGAGAGTAACGTACAACTCGCGATACGTGTCAAACGCTTCGTTGGCCGCGATCTCTAGTTTCCGCAGTTTTGCCGTTGGCATCGTCCCGTCGTCTAAAGGAGGATCATACTCGTTTGACCATGGTGACCTACATTGTTTCGTGTCAACGTCCGCAGCAGCGTAGACGAATAGCCTCGCCTCACCTGTAACTCTCGCCATCCCGATTGTAGTCGCAGGCGAGGTATTCTCTTCCCGTCGCTGGATCCACTTTGAGCTTCAGAGGTTGATCGACGCTGCCGAGCAGATCATCTGCATAGTCTGGACAGATATTGATAAGAGTCGTCACGTTCTCCTCTGTGCGCGTTGGTGGCAGGCGCCGCATCAGATCAAGCATCGAGTCCACCAAGTCACTCATGGCTGATGTTGAGAGAAGAGGTGTCTATTTAAGGAAGCTCCAGGTAGCGGAAGTATACAACCATCGGAGACAATCAAACCCAAGGCCTAACTACTTTTGTCCATTTTCAAAGAAAAGAAACGAAATCACTCCTCGTCATCGTCATCATCAGCCTCTTCGAGCCACTAATTTGGGAAGTGAGCACAGCACCAAACATATTCAGAGAAAACAGACCTTCAAAAATGGCTCACTGGCCTTGCGCACCTTCTTGCTGATCTCTTTCTCAACATATTTCTTGCTGACGTGCGTGCCCCATTGCTTAATGACTTCCTCCTCCAAAATGTCGGCTTGATAGAGCGCCATCAAGATCTTAGGGACAGCAGCAAGAAGCTCCGGGTAGCTCAGCCCGACGAGGCGTTCAATGCCACCTAGTAAAGACTTTTGATGCTTCTCTGAAGTGACCATCTGTACAGAATTGATTAAACACTTTGCAACAGAAAAGAAAAAGAAAATTTACCTTGATCAATAAAGGTGCGTAGTTGGGAATTTCAGCAAGGATATTGGCAGTGAACAACGCCTGAACAAGCACGACAACTGTTTTGTGCTTCTTCTCGATGCCCAGATCTTCGGCTTTCTTGTACACAGCAATGGCAGTGTTTTTGGGATCATCGGTACCACGATTCTCCTCAATCCACTGACCAAGCTGCGAGTAAGGACTATTGGCATCCTCATCACTACCACCCTCGTCATCTCCTCCGATGACAGCGGCCGCCATGCTATTCTCGAGAGCCTTGATGCGTTGTTTGACGGCTTCCGGGGACGTATCCGCAGACCAGTCTTCATTGACCAGGGTTGCATCGGCATTAAGATCAGCGGCTTCGGCCTTGATCTTCTTGGTCAACTCATCGTCGCTTTCGGCGCCTTGTGCTTCGGCCTCGTGGCCATTCTCTCCGTTCTGCTCGGAGTGTCCTCCACCAACACCCGCCGCAGCGTCACCTACGTTCTTCTTTCTGCCCTTATTAGCCTTGACAGGAGGATTCTTGATAATGAAAGTTGTCAACTTGTGACGCATGTCAACCCCTGTCCGCTCGCCACAGGCTTTACAGTCGCGGATAATGTCCTCAACTTTGCCAGCCTTGGTAACGACAAGTTCGGTTTCGGGGTTCTTGCAGGATTTGCAGAGAACGAACTTCTCAATGAAGACGTCGAGAAGCTCACGAAGCCTCCTCGCATCATGGGCGCCATTGACAATATAACGGTCATTCTTTTCATCGAACGAGGTCTGGGCACCAAGTTCACATCCAAAGAACTTGGTGGTATACGTAGGGGGGCGACTGAGGGCTCGAGCAACATCAGACATGTTAGGTACGACAGTCTTGATTCCATTGCCTTTGCCTTCGATTTTGGTGGTAAGGAGGGGCATACTACAATAATGCATAAATTTGTTCGTTCAACCCCCAAAATCGTGCTTTTACTCACCGGTAACGGTAGAATTTGTCATCAACATCGCGGCGGATGTTTACTACTCCTGATGCCATGGTGGGCTAATTCAGCGCTGTAAACGGTATTAGTAAGCGTATATGTATGCGAAAATCAACTTGTAGTACTTGAAAGAAATTTAGGCAAGAAACGTTTATGCTCCGGGATATCGATAGGCGGACGAAGCATGAATCCTCTGCCTCGACACAGAAAGAAGCGCGTGGTGAAAAAAGCTTGGTTGGACGTAATCGTGAAGGCCTTCTGGCAGATGCAAAAGTGAATGGGGCTTCCGAAACCAACACGAGATGGGGGGGGGATGGTGGTGGTTGAGTAACAAGAAGGGCAAGCCGAAGGCTGCGAAATAATTCGGCATTCGGCAAATGCCGGTATCCGGGCCGACCCGAGCAATCTATTCAAGGTTGTTCGGCACGCTCCTGTGCCAACAGCACAGACGTTTCCCTACGTTTCCATGTGTCAGGTCCGAGTATATAATTCGTAAAGTCCGTAATAACACGATGTCCGGAGTCAAGGAAATGGATTAGCGTGCAGCGCAACAGGCAGATGTCCCTGTCCATCACCCCATAACGAGCGAATGCTAGGAATGCGCTCAGCAATGGCAAACATGCTGTCTCTTTCAATTCCGTATCCCCCTTGCCATAACCCAATATCCCTCAAATGCCAAGTAAGATATTCTCGGTCCTGGAGCGCAGCAAGGAACGCCTGCTGTGGCAGAGTCACTTGTTTACTCATCTGGAGGTAGTCATCGGCAACTTACCATGTTCTCCGATGATCCAAATCCGTCCGTCAGATACAAAGATAGCTGGTGTAGATGGGGTAAAGCGTCTGACAGCATGTCGAATATGTCAACGTTCAGGGTTCGTACATTCATCCGCAGATACCGCAGCTGGGTACACTCTTTTAGAGCGGAAATAACCCTCGCTATCTCCTCAGAGTGTAAGTAACGGTCACGAATTGTCAGTGCCGTAAGAGTGTGTGAAGACCTTTGAATGCTGTTCAGCAAGATGTCAATGCCTTCGGGCCGATTGGTAGGATACAGCTGAAGTGAATGTAGATTTTTGAACAACCTCTGGTCAGAAGTGCATTCTACAAGTGATTGGGCAAGAGGTTGCTCAGCGCTAGGGTCTAACCCCGCCCGTTGAGGATTGAGACGTAATTCCAAGTCCTGAAGCTTCGGCATTTGACGAAGAAAATCGGGAATACCCGAACCGTCATTTTGGAAGGCATTGTCAAAGTGACCACGTAGACTGAGGCATTTGAGATTGGGAAAAGGTCCTAAGCATTTGAGAAAGGAAGAAAGGTCGAACTTGGCCCAACACCATAACCGAAAGAATTGCAGCCGGGGGGCAAAGGCATTGAGAATAGGAATGATGTCCTGAGCGATATAGAGTCCATGTACCACGCTCTCTGCGAGATTCTGCCGCACAAACTCCATTGACAACTCTTCCAAAGATTGGAAGTCAGGTTTCGTGACTAAGACACGTCTGATACTATCAAGATCACCTCCCAGAGAAACTTTCCGCAGCCTGCTGCCAAAAGTGCTCCACGCAGGTGAAAAGAAAGACGGGCAATCGACGAAGCCTGGAGTGCAGTAGAGGTATACAGAGAAATCTTTCACGTTGAGTAACAGAGGAAATATGTGCACCACTTCGTCGAACCACAGCTTTTCGCCGCTGGGGGGAGTCGGGGAGCGATAGCGCTTGACAACTCTGTTGAGCGTGGCATTCAGTCGCTCCTTCCAGAAGGAGCTCGGAGAGGTAGGACGAGCTGGAATAGACAGGAATTCAAAGCGAAGACTGAGGCTTTCTACGAGATTCCCGACAAATGGATCACTGCAAATATGGCAACCATCATCATGGTTAGTTATGTTATGGAAGTTTAGTATGAACGATCCTAATTACGTACGATAAACGTCGCACAAATGACATACTTCTCTTCGCTTCCTTTGGGGAATTCGATATTCGGATGTCTTTATACCGACTCTTCATCACGGTGTGGAAGAATAGGCTGTTGAGACCCAAGAGCAGGTCCAGCTCATCCTCGGGAATAGATTCGACAATTTGCAGCCAAACGTCCAAAGGGAGGTCTGGGACCATTGCTCGGAGGGGGCGCAGAGCGCAAGCAGTGGCAAGGGACCTAGCCCATATTAATTGAGGTGATGTGTCTGTGTGAAACGCTACACTGCCACGCGGCGATCCTTGATACATGGACAAGATTGTGCTACATAGGTATATCACTACATTCTACCAAAGGTCAAAGAGCTGCGCGTGCAGGCCAACATACGCACAAAATTCAAAATTGTTCAAGTTATTTTTTTCTTCTACCTCCTGTTTTACCTTTCTTCTTCTTTTTCCCACTGCCCGTACTCGGTTTGAATTCATCTTCACCTTCCTCTCCTTCATTATTGTCACCCTCTAGCGGGGCTTCCTCCCCTTGAACTTCTTCCTCTGGTTTATCAGCAGGTCCCGACTCCTGTCCTTCTGTATTCTCTGCCGCTGGCTCGGTATCCTCCTGATGCTTCTCCGCAGATTCTACACCCCCAGCATGCTCTGTTGTATCTTCTACATTTTCATTTTCCTGCGAGTCGGTAGCATTGGCAACCTCCCACGCCGTCCCAGCCCAACCCTTCTGGCCTTTCTTGCCCTTTTTCGAAGGGGTTGACCATGAGTCCTCCACCGTGGGTGTCGTTGGTTCCGTTGGCGCTTGCTTGCCCTTCTTCCCCTTCTTTTTCTTATTCTGGCCCCATCCCGTTTCGAAACCTTCGTCTTCAGGAGAAGGCGGGACAGCCACTTGTACATCACCAGCTTGTTCTTCAGTTTCTAATTGCGTAAGCAGTTCACCTGTATCCCCTGCTGGCGCCAGGGGAGCAGGCATTTCTTCTGGATTGCCTTCAGCCAATGTATTCTGTGGACCCGCCTCAGTTGATGCATCTGGCGGAGCCGATGCAGGATTCGCTTCTTCCGCAGCATAAACTTCCTCCTCTGCTGCCTTCTCATATGCTGCCTTCTCATATGCTGCATTCTCATCTGCTGCATTTTCATCTTGGCCCGTCTGCTCTGGCGCCTCGGCAGTCTTCTCTTCAGCGACGGGATCCTGAGCAGTTTCGCCTGTCAGTTCCTGCTCCTCAGCGGGTTTCTCCTCGGCGGCGGGAACTTGAACAGGTTCGGTTGGTAGTCCCGGTTTTTCAGCAGGTTTCTCGTCCGCTACAGGAGCCGTCTGTTCCGGTATGTGCGGCGTCCCCGGAGGATTAGGCGTAACAGCCTTGGAGTTGGCAGCGGACTGCGACTTTTACCCCATGCCGATGGTGAACCCCAACCAAGAGTGGCTCCCGCCTTCTCTGCAGCAGCCTTTGCCGCTGGTGCGCCCCAAGCTCCGAGAGTGGCTCCCGCCTTTTCTGCAGCAGCCTTTGCCGATGGTGCACCCCAAGCTCCAAGAGCAGCTCCTGCCTTTCCTGCTGCTGCCTTTGCCGCAGACGATCCCCACGCAATACCTGACTTGAGCTCTATCTCATCTTGCTTCTTACCGCCTAAACCAAAACTGGCACCGAACGCAGACCCCAATGACGTATCCGAGTTCTTAGCGCCTCCTGAACCAAACCCAAAGCCCAAGTTGCTCAGCTTGTGGCTCAGCCCGCTAACGGGGTTGGACGACATCAAAGACGATATGGATCCGGAGACCAGTGTCGATCCTCCAACCGGGTCGACGAGCGGTGTCGGACCACCCAACAGGTCTTCATCAACTCCTGCCCCTTCAGCACCACCGCCATCAAATGCGCCAGGGACGGCATTCAAACCAGCCGAGTCCTCTCCGCCAAGCTCCCAACCTTCGTTTGACTCTCCAAAGGTCCACCCTGCATCTTGCGCGCTAAAGTCGACATCGTTAGCTCCACCTGCGGCCACTTCCTCGTTCGCAGCCCAGGTTTCCTCAACTGGAGCCCCGGCAATGTCTTCTGCACCAAGCTCAGGCTGCGCCTGAGCAGATGGGTTAAGAGGGCTCAGCGGGTTCTCCTGTTTCTGGGGGGTTCCAACCCTGGACAGCCCACGAGAAATGGGAAGTATCGATGGTTTGGGTGAGGCATGTGCTGATCTGGGTGAAGCCTGTGCTGATGCAGGCTTCGACGAGGCTGCTTGTCCTTGACCTGGTGTGGATGGAGGTCTCGGTGATGAAGGCTTCGACGAGGTTGCTTGTCCTTGACCTGGTATGGATGGAGGTCTCGGTGATGAAGGCTTCGACGAGGCTGCTTGTCCTTGACCTGGTGTGGATGGAGGTCTCGGTGATGAAGGCTTCGACGAGGCTGCTTGTCCTTGACCTGGTGTGGATGGGGGTCTCGGTGATGATTGGGGTGGTGCAGCCAGTTCAGGTTGTAGAGGTGGTGGTTGCGGTGGGGACGGTTGAGATGTAGCATGGGAGAAAGCACTCATGGAAGACTTGCGGCTCTTTGGTTTTGGTGTATGCTGCTGGGACCGAGGCTGACTTGGTGGTTGAGGAGTGGGTGGTTGCGGCGGCGGCTGTTGGGTTGGTGTTTGTGGAGATTGAGGCGGAATAGGTGACCTTAGCTGAGGATCTCCTCCACCCCATACGGATGAAAGCGTTTCGCCGATCTTAGCACCAGCGACGCTGCTGGCCCTCGAGGAGGTCCCTCGGTCCCTCCTGCCCTGTCTGCTTGGTTCTCTTTCGAGCTGTGGGATAGCTGACGACGTCGCTTTCGGTGTCGTTGGTTTGCTCAGAGTACGCTCTCTGGCGAGTCCGTGAGGATGGGGCATGGTTGCAGGTGGAGGGACACCCCTAATGACATTTGCATCCCCGCTATACATGCTACTGCCATCATTGCCGCCTGGAGAGCTGGGGTGGTGTGTTTCTGTTGGAGAGCGCGCGCGTGAAGCAGGGAGTGAACGAAGTCTCTCGGAGCGAGGCGTTCCCCCTCCAACGGAATGGTCATCCTCTGGATACATATCTGGTTCGTCATCATCCACAGCGCGATGTCCGTGTTCATTGTAAATGATGGTCGCCGGGCCGCTTATATTGCCATTCAACATGAAGGGTCGAACGTGTATATAAGAAAATGCTTACTATTTGGTGTTGCCCTAGCACAAGAATTGTGTCAATGATACTTGGGTGGAAGGGAAGGCAAGAAAAAACATACAGCATCCACCTATTTGATTCTCGCCTTGAATTCCGTCAGCCCAAAGTGTATCTCGACAGAAAACACAATGGTCCAATATTGTTTTCCGCTCATGCTAACTTTCGGCTCTGCACTTCCGCTCAGAAGCGATAAATCGGCTTGCACGATACATAGTGTCGAGAATGTATCTTTCCAACACGTCAGCCTAGAAGATGAAGCAAAACAAGCACAAACCCGATTGTCTGTCGATCCACGTAGGTATTTCATTACCACCTCTGAAGCACCAAATCTCAACTTCAAACACGGAGAGGAGCGTAAGGCTTGTCAGTTCTGTAGAGTACTTCCTCGTGAACACGGTTGATTCTTTGACTTGCACGCCCTGTTTGATCCGATCATGATCACCCTGGTTTCAAAGAGGTATCGACACTGACTCTGGCCAAAATACAATCAAACGCATCAGGCAGCAACCTGGGACCCGATGGCAATTCGCACAGCCGGTCCTCCCGTGCAACGTGGTCCGGATTAGCCTGATCAAACTCTCGTAGATACTCCACGCCATACATGAATTTGGACATGCGCGCAGAAACGTGGTGGTCGCAGAAGAACCCGACAGCACCATCTGCAACAGCCTTGGATCTATGGGGAGATCAGGACCGAAAGTATACAAGGAGATTGGAAAGACTTGCGTTTGAGAATCGGGACGGCTGACGATGATGCCGTACTTTCCTAGACGTTGCTGCAGTTGCCTGTTTGGTTGACATAATGTGAGATCATAAAAGGTGTGAATATGGACCGGACGTACGAGAACAGCCATGGAGATGCGGCATATCCTCCGACTAGGAACACTGACTAGAGCACAAGATGTCAAAGAGGAGTGACTATAAGTCTGGAAGAATTACTTTGATCATGCCTTTTGATGCATCGATCTGCACTTTGATAGCGTCGATAGCAGCTAAAGAGCAAAGATGCTTGAGGAGAGGATAGACGAAAGACTGGAATGTCAATACCTTCGACGGAGGGCTCAAAGAGGTTTGCAACTGTAAAATCATTTCATTGAACTGTGTCCTCTACAACGCGTACGACAAACCTTCTTGTCTATGGATCTAGAGTCAATCGCTACTTTCATGACGAATAATAATCTCTTACCCAGTCAACTTGAGTTGCCCACCGCGTATGCCAACGGAAAGGTCCTGATATACATTAGTTCAACTAATTATCGGTATTGATACCACCAACCTTGTCTAGGGGTGAACCAAAAGCTATGAACTGCAATTCTTTCTTGTCTCTGAACAACCGTTTGGTGCTCTCATCAAACTTTTTAGTGATGTGGTCCAGTGCGTCTGGCGTTCCATACTTAGAGTTTTTCAGTTTCTCTGTGTGATGTGATTCAAGTAAGTATCAAATCAAGAGTTATCACAAACCCTCTAGGAATTTTCTTGCTCTGCGGCTAACGAAGACAGATCCGGCAAATATGCCTGCATGGATCAAAAGATGATCAGATAAGACAAGATATGAGTCATGAACGCACAATCTGGAGGAGCGATCTCCTCAATCACCAGCGGGGACGTGGCCTTTATGCCATAAGAGGAAATGTCCAGAGTTCCTCCACCTGCATCAGCAATGAGGAAACCATGTTGCGAGGGGCTCTGGTGTTCTTTAATTAATATGACGTTCATGTGCCAAACACTGACATCCTCACCGAAAGCACATCTGCTGCGAGGCCGTTGAGCACACATGCGTGCAAACTAGCCTCTCCTTCCGTGACGAACCAGATCCGCGCCTTGCCCGCATTCGTGTCCGGGATGAGGTTGCCATGTATCGCCGCCCTTCTCATCTTGCTCTGTTGCGGACCCTCCCACCCATTGGGATGGGAAAGCACAAATTGGATATGGCCCTCAACAGCACTCCACAGGACCGCACCGTTCGCATGTGTATCTATGATAAACTTTTTCGTACACCCATAGAGATAGCCCAAAAAGTCGCCGAATACTTCGACGGCCGTCTTCTTGTTTGGCAGAGGGCTGAAGCGCATGCCGTTCATATTGAGACGCATAGTGCGTGGCCGGAGACGCAGCTTGAACCTTGGCGACCATGGATCGCTGTTGAGTGGCGCGGATGGGTGGACAATGTGACTCACAGCTCGACTCTTATCCAGCCCTCATCCTCTGCCTGGGGAACGATTGCGGCTGTATCGGCCTCTGCGCCCGCAGCCACGAGAGAGCCCTCCTTGTCGTAATAGATGACGGAGGGGATTTTGGTATTGCCAGCAACATGTTCCTGTCCAGGGAATCTGGTTATACTATGGATCAAGGGTATCTCGCCTGGTTCGAGAATTGCATATGATACCTAGATATGGGTGATCGGAAGTGAAAATAATGAGGGGGAAAGACTTACTCCGCTGAAGGTTGTACCGACATCGATGGCGAGGACGAGAGAGCGATAAGGGCCAGTGTAGGGCTTTCTTGTGCCCGTTGAGAGGGCGTGAGCCATGGAAGGAGCAGGACACGAGGCGGTTACGTGTGCGGGATCAGTCCCTTTCCCGAAGGTTTTGCGATATCAGCGGCAAGCCATGCTCTCGCTGGCCGCCGTTCATCTCAAGACCTTGTACGACTCAGCCCTTGAGTATCTCCGTGTCGCCCCCGCTCACACGCCCTCTGTCATCTTACGTGAAGGCTCTGATGCGCCTTGTCTTTCAATACCATACATGCGCAGAGATCTTGAATTCACCAGGAACGAACTTTCCCGAACAAAAAATGATGTCGCCATGCTGGAGGAGCGCTGCAAGATCCTAGAGAAGACCCTCAAGGACACAAGGGACATGCTGCGTGTGCGCGAGGCTGAGATGGACACGGTCAGGAAAGAGAGAGACCGGGAACGCAAGCTGAGTGAGCGCAACTTGAAGAGGAGCGACTCCGTCCCTGCCGCCAAGCCAGACGTCCTGCTCTCCAGGCGCAGTTCGGTCGATGTCAGGCCAGGACGCTCTTCAAAGCATGCGCCAGCCTCTCCCCCAGTACCGCCAGTGCCGCCAGTGCCGCCCAAGCACGTATCAACCAGCACGCCCGAAGAACGAGCAAGGCTACGAAGCACGGAAGTTTATCTGACCCGCACAGACAGCTGGTCCGGCGCACAGGTCATCCAGGCGCTGCAGGACATCAACTCTGAAATTCTCCAGTTCGCCGCCTCGGCCACCGAGGTATGCGCCTTCGCCCCGACGCCAGACTCCCGCGCCATTCAGGCTTCCAGATCCGCTCAGGCCATGCGCGATACCACTTCCCGCCTGGGTCCAAAGTTCGCCCGCATCTTATCGACCAGAGATCACTCGCAGGATCCCCTTTTGGTTCAGTGGGCTCTACAGGGATCCGTCGCACTCTGCCTCGCGCGTGCCCTTTCCGCCTTTTGCCTGGGCTTTCCGGCCGAAGCAGATAGTATCCTATCTCAGATTCATAGACGGATGTCACTAGCCGGTACGTCCTGTCTTCTCGGAAGCACATTCCATACCGACCACAGCGCTAGAACCTCAGCCAACCTCATCTAAATGGCGCGCACTTACCCACAAGAATATCCATGCTGTATATCCGACGCTGGATGACTACGCCGTCCAGAAGCTCACAGATACCATTATCCGCTGGTCCGCCGACGTGTTTCTCATATCGGGCTGCACCTCCATCCACGATATGTCCTCTCCCATCGTATCCTCGACATTCTCCTCCTCTCCCCCTAACTCTCGTTCACTATCCACACAAGCCTCCTTTGCCTCTCTTGCCTCTTCATCTGCATCCACCACGTCTACGAGCAACGCCCACTCAACCATCAGCAGCACCGTTACCAATGCCACCACCCCACTCCGGGAGTCTCTCAAAGTGCACTTTGGCGACCAGGTGCGCCGGCTGGCACGGTCTGCCACGCGGCTGGCGGCGACCCTCCGGGAAGAGATCCTCTCCACTTCTTTTGATGTCATCGCGATGGACCATACGCACCAATTCAACCCAGCCACGATGTACGACTATATGGCACCCCATGCGCAGGTCCAGCCTGGCGGTGCCACGAATGGAGCTGGTACAAATGAGGGAACGGCTTCGGCTGCGGTGCTGGCTACCACTGAGCTTGGGCTGCTGTGTACGACCCGGATGGGAAACAGGGAAAGCATAGGCGATGAAGATGTAACAATTGAGAAAAGGCTTCTTCTCAAGCCAAGAGTGGTGCTCGAAAACGTGCTAGAGATGTTAGACTGACTCTCCGAACCTTTAACACGACTCCCCTTGCGTGTAATTTATCCACGACGTGGACATATACCCTCGAATGCATCTCTTGTTTTAGATACGAATACAGTTGCAATAACATACATTAGATACAGAATTCATATGCAGGGATTCACTTGACGGTGATCCTCTTCGGCGCCATCTCGGGCGTCGATTTGGGGAATGTGACGCACAAAATACCGTCCTTTATGTTCGCCTTGATGTCGCTCTCCTGCAAACGCATGAGCACCACGGCAGACGGGTAACAGACACACCAAACCGACCTTTACGCCCTGAGGCAACTGGATCGTCCTCAAAAACTTGCCGTACCTCCTCTCCTTGAGGAGAATATCCGCTCTCGTCCAGATGCTCGGGCTTCTTTATCTCACCCGAGAGGGTAAGACGGCCGTCGCGTACCTCAATGTTGATCTGGTCGGGCGTCAGGCCGGGGAGCTCAAAGTTGGCCGTGACGAGATTCTCCTTCTCGTTCTCGTGGAGGTCCATCCTGTTGCACATCAAGATGTGTGCGTAGTCAGCAGGGGGTCAATGACCGACCTCGGCCTGAACGGACGGGTGACGACTTCGCCCTGGTCGGGGCCGCGGCGCGCGATGCGCTGCTCGGCGGGGTGGAAGACATCGTTCATGAAACGTTCAATGTCATAGAAAGGCTCGTAGAACGCAGAGGTAGACATGGTGTGTGATGAAATGTCTCAAAGCTGACGGGCATTTTTATGAGGCAGGTTGGAGTAACAGACGTCGCGGTGGGGCACCCAGCGTAATGCATGAATTCATAAGAGGCAGTATGAATTCATACGAGGCCGAGTCATGAATTCATATGAGACACTCGCTCGGCAGCTCTCTCCGCGCTTGACGGCAACCTCGGTCATCAAACCTCCGCCATTACCCTATTCTTGGCATGCTGCTGTTTCGAAAAAATAGGAGAGCGGCTTCGAATAATGATATAAATCCAAGCTTAACCTTCGCCGACCCTGCGCTTTGGTCTCCATGGCCGACAACTCCCTCCTCGCCCTGCCGGCTTTTTTCGCTCTCGTTCTTGCAGTAGCGTTCTATAACCGTGCTCGCCGACTGCATGATCTCCCTCCAGGTCCACCATCGCATCTCTTCTCCGGAAACACTTACCAAATTCCTTCTTCTGAGCCGTGGAAGGCCTACGCGAACTGGTCGCAGATTTACGGTGCGTCCAGCCACCGAACAGCGCTTCGTCCCATTCTTATTTGACCGGGCAACCCAGAAAGTCCTCTCATTCACCTACGCATCTCTAACAATCCTACAATAATCATCAACTCTGCCCGAGCTGTAATAGACCTTCTTGAAACCCGGTCGAATATTTATTCAGATCGACCTCACTCTAAGTCTTCGTCTTCCTCATCAGTTCCTGCTCCGACTATTTCCACGTCACCGTTCACATGGCTCTTCTCATCTTGGGCCCCTCGGGCAATCTTGGGCGACCGTCCCTCCGTATTTAGCACCTCCGTCATGCACCCCAGATTCAAAAAGTACAGGAGACTGCTGCAGACGAGTCTCAACCCGCGCGCGGTCAAAAAGTACAGAAATCTAATGGAAAACGAGCGTCAGGTCATGTTAAAGGGCATGCTGCACCAGCCGGCTGATTTCTTCCAACACGTTAGGAGGTAAACCTACACCTTCTCCCAAACCCTACAACATAAACCTAACCGCCTCTAACCAGGAACGCGGGCGCAGTCATTCTCAACGTTGCATATGGATGGCAGGTGACGAGCAACGACGACCACTTTGTCCGCCTCATGGAGGAGGCATTCTCGATCCACAATGTGATCAACAAGGCAAGCGGCTGGCTTGTCGAGTTCTTTCCTATCCGTGCGTTACGTACTTGGACCGCTCTGCCGACGACTGATGTCCGCATGCGCATCTAGTCCGCTTCCTGCCGTCGTGGTTCCCTGGCAACACGTATAAACGCCGGGCAGATTTTTTCAGAGACCGCATGTGGCATATAGATAATGTGCCCCACCAGTGGGCAAAGAAACAGATCGTCAGTGCCCGATCTCTCCCGCGCGCGCTTGTCGGTCTGACATCTGCCGATCGTTTATTCATTTGATAGGACTCGGGCAATTACATCGAGTCCTTCTCCTCGCAACACCTCCGGCCGGACGATGGACGCGCGGTTGACGCAGAGGAGGAAGACATTATTAAATGGGCCAGTGGCGCCCTGTATTTTGGGGGCGCGGACACGGTCAGGATTATTCTCCTTTCTGTGGCAAGCTTGGCTGATGGTGGGATACGCCGGCTTAGACCGTGGCATCAGTCCTTTCGTTCATACTTCTCATGACGCTCTATCCCGACGTGCAGAAGCGCGCCCAGGATGAGATTGACCGCGTGGTGGGCAAGGACAGGTTACCTAATTTGGAGGATCAAGATGAGCTCGTTTATGTGGGTGCTGTCATTAAGGAGGTCTTGCGGTTTGCTCCAGTCGCTCCATTAGGTATGGGCGTTCCGCGTTCGACATTTGAAATTATGATGTTTAACATCCGTTCAGGTCTTCCTCACCGTGTAATGGAGGAAGATGCCTATATGGGATATCGCATCCCACGAGGCGCGACCGTCGTCGCGAACATATGGCACGTGTTTCTCCCTTTGTATTGAGCCGCGAGTATAAATCGTCTGGACTCCCACAGGGCCATCGCGCACGACGAAGAAATATTTGATCGCGCCTACAAGTTTGATCCGACTCGCTTCCTGTCCGATTCGGAGATTAAAACACAGATGGACCCAAGGAGGCTTGTCTTTGGGTTCGGAAGGAGAGTCTGCCCAGGCGCCCACTTTGCCGAACTCTCGGTATATCTCAGCATCACTGGCATTTTGGCCGCGTTCAATATCCGCAAGCACGTTGACGAGGACGGGATGGAGGTCGCACCGCCATTCGAGTTCTCAACCGGTATTACGAGGTGCGAGTTGGCTCCCGCTCATTTGCTGCCGTGTAGCTGACCGATTGCCGAAGTCATCCCAAGCCGTTTTTATGTCGGATAGAGCCTCGCAGCGCAGATGCATTTTTAGCATGATCAACATAGTTACTTGAAGTTGGTAGTAATCTACATACACCCTTCTGATATTCAGATCGGAAAACGTTGTCATGTGAGAATCCCCAGGGCTGCAAAGGGTAGTGACTGTATTGAACGCTAGCGAATAAAATTCGAGCCATGTGATGACATTCACTGGCAGTCCACGTGTCAAATTTGTGGATATCCTCAATCCATGAAAATCCACATGAATGTGACTGGCATTTCCAATAAAAGCTTATAGTACTGTAGTACATGATAATCAGATGTGAACAACATCACTACTATTCCAGTGGACATGAAAGATTCTGGAACCACCCTTGGCTTGGTGTGTTGGAACTGCAAGCATGTAGGTGTTGAAACTCTGATAGTTATTATAATAGTCACATTAGATTAGTTACATTCATTACAATAACTAATGTAATGAACATCTTATCTAATCAATATCTTATCAAATAAGATAAGATCAAATAACTATTAATTAAGTGTTTCATATTTAATCATAATAGCTTACATAACATAACACATGGTTTGTGATGTGACATGACTCATCCTATGACTCATAACATGTCATAGAATGTTATGGAATATCTATTAATAAGAATGACTCATACATGAGTCATATAGAAGGATATGATGTCATAAAGAACATCTTAGAAGGAATATTCATAGATGAAGACTCAGAATGACTCATTAATGGTACCAGTATTATGTAATAGGTAGATTACACTGTACTTAGGTTAGAGTTTCTGAAACATATATAAGGAGGGCATTCTGAGCAACTATCCCCTCAGTTTTTCTACAAACTACACATTAACTATTTAGCTAACTATGTAAGTAAATTAAAACCTTACTTAGCTAAGTGTAGTGTGCTGCTGTCTATGTTTCAATAGTAGGATCCAACCATGCTGATGTCATCCCCAGTCTGCTGCGAAGGGTCCAGTCATCATGTTGCCAAGGTTCTTATCATTGCACATCATATGTCAGTGTTGTTGAGGAACTGGCAACCATGCCATATGGATTGTGGATATTGTTGAACAATCTTCACCCCAAATACCCCTGAGTATAGCCTTCAACATGGCTATCACCAGTTTGACCCTTAGAGGGTTTTTCTTTCTTTCTTTCTTTCTTTCTTTACATATATTAGAATAAAGTCTCATACACAAACATGTACATACACTTTTGTGTATATAAGACAAGTGATATTCAATATATGTTCAGTTGCTCTTTCTTCCTCCCCAGGATGTGAGTATCCAGTCCATGACTGTAAACATCTGCTGTTACAATCATGCCTCAATTATGCCTTACATAAACCCCCTATCTCTATGCAGTATGTTTTTCTCATCATTATGCCTTTCTTACTTTGCTGCAATACATAGACTGGCTCCCCAGTCCAGTTTTAATGGTCAAACTGTTTGACTGAACTGATAAGCTCATCTTTGCACACTCTCACTCTCCAGTCTTACACTCATCTAGTAGCTTGGTGATCCCTTGAGGAAACCTTGCTCTTGTTGTCCTTGAGATTGATGATCTAAAGATGTTATAGGTGTAACATTTTCAGTGGAAAGTTTGATGGAAACCTTCAAACAACACAGGATACAAGTCTGCAATGAGCAGGCAGACTGTTGATTTGATGGCAAGGGGGCCATTGGGAATTTAGGTGAGTGATTTTTGACACGTGTTGTACTGACAATTCAAGAACTCTTGTGGAGTTCTCCTGCACTGTTTCTTGTAGAGACTAATGTTTTGGTCTCTAAGCTGTTAATGGAAGACACCATCTTCCAAGGTTTAGGCCACAGAACAGTGGCCTTTGGTTTAACATCATCAGTGACAACCTCACCATCCTCCTTACACATTTCAACACATTTTCTGAGCCACTCAACTTTGTCACTGCCCTTACACTCACCACTGATCCCAACACACTCATGCTTGAAGAACAAGATGCTGTGCTTGCTCAGGCCCAGCAACTACAAAGGGTAATATGAATTCTACAATGGTGTGTTGAGACAGCTACAGAGGATATGGGGAATGTAGTCAATTGGCTGGAGTTCAGAAGGGATCATGGTTGGACTAATTCATGGTAGAAGTTGGTGACTTCTCACATATGGACTAGGGTAATGTTACAGTTTATTTTCTCTTTTGTTGGCAGACTACTTTATTTTTACCTCATGGCTGCACATGTTTCACCTTGGATGCTATCTCCTTTGGTTGTTACCTTCATATGTCCTTTCCTGAGTAGCTACAGCTTTTCTTCCTTTTATAGTTTCCATTGTTCTCCAAACATATATAAACCCCATGTACAGTAGAGTAACTTCAGTTTCAACTTAGACAAATGATGCTCTTGACTTGACACTCTCCTTTCCTCATCATCTCTTTCATCATCATATTTGACTTAGTGTCTAGACTCTGTTTAGTGACTGGGAACAGACTGAGACTCTGCTTGTAATTGTTGACTTAGAATGAACCATGACAAGGGCATTGTCTGCAACACCTGGCATAACTCCACACCCCACACCAGTCACTATTTAAAAATCAAAATTGAGGCAACATTCTCTAAGTACTTGAAATAATTTATACATCAGATATGTATGTATATCAAAGGAGAGCATTTCTGTTGTTTGAGACATGTACAGTAAATGAGCAAAGAAGAAAGATCTAGGTGAAGACAAATAAGAAAAATGACAATTGTGGTGAGGCATCTAGGTGTCACAAAGGTCAGTAAAGAAAGGGAATTAAATTGAGCACATACTGTCAGATGTTAGCCTGATTATATAGATATGCAAACAAGTTTCCATCATCAGATGGCATAGACTGAGCTAAAATCCGAGTTTTTAGTTTCTCCACATAATCCTGCTTGATGAACTGGTCACAAGCATTTCTTAAAGCTGTGAAAAAATATTCTCTTTCCCAAAATGCTTGCTTAGCAATGATGACAATTGCCAACATGAATCAGCTTTATAAATGAAAAATAGTTTACCAACTAAGGCTTGACAATGTGATGCCTAGTAAGACTAAATCAATACTTTTATCTTGGAGAAAAGCTAAATTCTAACCATCTGGAATGCACTTTGTTCATGTGGTTTTACCCCACATGCAGATATCACAGGGAACTAATGATGGGTATCATGACAATTTGAATCTGATGTGAACAAGCATACAAACTGAATGTAGATTAATGTACTTGGAAATAAGATGGGGAATATCACTCACATCCTGTTAGTCACAGGACCACATGTCAGGACAGTCCATGGCATAAAATGGGCACTGTTGCTCACATCCTGTTGGTCATGATCAGGTATCAGGAGAGCCCCTACCACAAAAATGGTCACTGTCACTCACAAAAGGCTGTTGATCATAGGATTAGATGTCAGGAGAGTCCCTGTCCGCCTTAAAATGGGCACTGTCACTCACAAACTGGTGATCATGGATCACATGTCAGTGTCATGACCTGTTCTTAACGGTCAAAATCTCTAAGACATTTTTATTCTTTTTCTTGTATTTTACAATAGCTGTAGCCAAACATCTTAGTCAGGTTGGCATCTATCTTATCTAGTCAGCGCTAAGATTAGATTAGATAACGATTAGATTAGATTACGGACTACCGGACCAATGACTCATGAACTATGACTCAGGCTTACCAATGCGCAGCAACGGGGGCCGATTATGTTATATCTTTTACTCATACTTACTCAGCATAGCTACTATTATTAGAGTGGTGCACAGACCACCTTTGTAGTATATAAACTGAGCAAGTAATACCCAGAGTCCTCAGTCAAGTTCTCTTGGGTTTCATCCCTACTCTCATCTCCTCTCCTCCTAAGTCTATTGTTGGGGCCCTAAGCCGTCACGGCGAGGGTAGTCCTGATAGTCAGGAGAGTCCCTGATGGCACTTTCACCTACCAACTGTTGGCCATGGGACCATATGTCAGGACAAGTCCCTGTCATAAAATGGTCACTGTCACTCACATCCTGTTGGTCATGGGATCAGATGTCAGGAGAACCCTATCAAGTAAATTGGCACTGTTGCTCACATCCTGTTGGTCATGATATCAGATGCCAGGAGAACCCCTGTCATTAAAGTACAATGGACACTGTCACTTACAAACTGTTGGTCATGGGATCAGATGTCAGGAGAGTCTATATCATAAAATGGGCACTCACAAACTGTTGATCATGGGATCAGATGCCAGGAGAGTCACTGTCATAAAATGGGCACTACTGACAAACTGTTGGTCATGGGATCAAATGTCAGGAAAGTCCTGTCATAAATTGGACACTGTCACTTGCATCCTGTTGGTCATGGGAACAGATATCAGGAGAGTCCCATCATACAGTAAAGTGTCACTTACAAACTGTCAGTCATGGGATCAGATGTCAGGAGAGTCCCTATCATAAAATATGCACTGTCACTCACTCTCTGTTAGTCATGGGTTCAGATGTCATATCATGAAATGGGCACTGTCACTCACAAACCGTTAATGATGGGATCAGATGTCAGGAGATCCCTGTCATAAAATGGGCAATGTCACTCACTCTCTGTTGGTCATAGGATCAGATGTCAGGGTAGTTCCTGTCATGAATGGGCACTATCACTTACAAACTGTTAATTGTGGGATCAAATGTCAGGAGAGTCCCTGTCATGAAATGGGCATTGCCACTCACTCTCTGTTGGTCATGGAATTAGATGTCAGGAGAGTTCTTGTCACAACACTCACTCTCTGTTGGTCATGGTATCAAATGCCAGGAGAGTCCCTATCATAAAATGGCCACCACCACTCACTCTCTGTTGGTCAGGGGATCATATGTCAGTAGAGTCCCTGTCATAAAATGGGCACTGTCACTCACAAACTGTTAATCATGGGATCAGATGTCAGGAAAGTCCCTGTCATAAAATGGGCACTGTCACTCACTCTCTGTTCATCATGGGATCAGATGTCAAGAGAATCCCTTAAATGGCATTGTCACTCACTGGCACATCAGGCTGTTGGTTATGGGATCAGATGTTAGCAGAGCCCCTATTATAAGATGGGCACTGTTGCTTACATCCTGTTGATGTGATTCAGGGTAGGTCCCTGACATGACAAAAACTTGCTGTCACTCACAAACTGTTGGCTATGGGATCAGATGCCAGGACAGTCCCTATAATGAACTGGTCATTGTCACTCACATCCTGTTGGTCATGAGATCAGATGTCAGGAGAGTCCCTGTCATAAAATGAGCATCATTCACTGACTGGCACATCAGGCTGTTGGTCATGGCATCAGATGTTAGGCCCCTATCATAAAATGAGCACTGTCACTCACTTTCTGTTGGTCATGGCATCAGATGTCAGGAGGATCCCTGTTATTAGTAAGTAACTCACTAACTATTGGTCATTGGATCAGATGTCACAACAGTTCCTGGCATAAAATGGACACTGTCACTCACATCCTGTTGATCATGAGATCAGATGTCAGGAGAGTCCCTGTCATCAAATGGGCACTGTCACTCACTTCCTGTTGATCATGGGATCAGATGTGAGGATGTGAAATTTGCTGTGTCACTCACTCTCTGTTGGCCACCATTTGATGAGACACATCATTAAGCATTGCCTATGGTGGCACTCAGAGACTGTTAATCAAGCAGGTTCATTGATGCTCCTTTGCAAAATGTGCAGTATAACTTACTTCCTACATATTCTTGGATCAGCCAATGGACAGGCTAAATGTACTGCCACTCACTTTCTGTTGCATCCATTAGACTGCTTATCAAAACAGAGTTCAGCATTATTTACCCACTATGGTCATATTTTCAAGCTCAAATGGCAAACTGGTATGCTATCACACACATTTTTCAAATTCTATTCAAAGACAATGAGACAGTAAACTTCACCATATTCCATGCAAAGATACTCACATCCTATAAACAATGCATGAGATATATCCCATTCTAATGTATTGTCATCATTGCTTCAGTGAAAATAACATACCTTTGTGTGAATGTGATCCCTGGACTGATGATGCCAAAAATATGGGAAATGTGAGAATACAATTCCAGGGACTGCTCTCCATCCAAGTTCCCTGCTCAAAACATCTCTGTAATGCATCAAGTTATGTCTGTGTTGATCATAATGGTGGAAGATCTCACTGAAGAGCATTTTTAACACAGAGATCCAGGTTGTTTGCCTGGGTTGAAACAAAGAGATGATGCAAACTGGGATTATCAATTATTTGAGCAGTTTTCTCTGTCAGTTCAGGACAATCTGCTTCAGCCCTGTGCATCTCTGGCAACACAGGCCTATTTATAACAGATTTAATAGATCTTATTGCTCACCTTCCAGCTTCACAAATGCCTGTGGGTGATCTGTATTCATGACTCTAGGCAGGTAAACTTCCTGAAAAGTCTTTTCAGCATTGTCTCTGGCCCTTTGCCACATAGTCTCTGTATCTTCCATGTCAGTAAGTTTACCCCATTCTTGGATGATTTGGCCATCAAACTTGGTAAAAACCAGAACCAAAGGAACTGTATTTCTATCAATAAACTGTGAATGGAATGAAAAATCAGTCTGACTTACCTCCAGTCCCTTTGTTGAAAAACTGAAGTTCAGCATGTGGTAGGGGGCAAGGACTATCCATGGATATACAGAAAAATGAAAAACAACAAGATGCAGATGTACCAAATTGCATGCAATTGATCTTTGAGATCAGTTGCCATAGATCTCTTCTCAATAAACCTCCAAACTTCCTCCATCTCTCTCCCAGAACCAGCCTCAAAGCCCTGTGAGTCATGGAAGATGAAGTTGCTGCCAGGATATGTAATCTGGTGCTCAATATCATATATACCCCACTGAAAGGTGGTTAAATGGCAGTCAAAGTGCACAAGCCAGCCCACCTCTATTGATGGTTTCAAATGAGCACCAGACTCCTTTCCCTGGAGCAAATGCTTCAAACGTGCCAGACCCTTGGGCTTAGTATCAAGTAGGACTCCATTGTGATCATATATAATGGGTTTTGTTCCCTGTGCCACACCACAAACTTTCTGTTGTCTTGCCTGCATTAGCTCTTCCAATTACAAGGACACAAAAGTGAGGGTATGCATATTGATTCTTGAGCATGCTCATCATTGCTTGGTCTTCAGTTATTGTAATTATAGTCAGAATTCCATAGTTGCTAAACCTTACATTCAAACTCACCCACATCTCAAAGATGTCCAATCTTATGCATGACTAAGTTGATAATGTCAAACTAGAGTGATGTAATGCCAAAAGTGTGTTGCAGGATGACTCTGATACTTGTGTGTCCAAGGATTACAGTCTGACTCTGAGGATGGTGTGGCATCAACAAAAAGTACGGTGGCTGGTCAACCCTTGCCATGTGGGTTCAACCCCTTTCCAGGCTGGCAAGTTTTGAAAGGCCTTGTGAAGCATGACCTGGGTTGGAATTCAGGTCAACAATCCTCTGGGTGGCAAAACTTCACCACCAGGACTTTTGTTGGCCGGATCTTGCTGGGGAGGTTTAATGTTGGCCAATCCTCACTGGGAAGGTATAATGTTGGCCATTTATCATAGCCTTTTTATTGATACTATCAAATACAATTTGTTGTAGCTATGTCGCATTTGATTGCTGATTGATAGAATTGGTAGAGCTTTGGGACATGCTCATTTATGAGCATTGCAATTTCTTGTTACATGACTGGTTGGTGCCAGTGGTGCAATGGCCTTGGTGCACTTCTTTCCTGATGGCCGATCCTTGGTCATATGTGTGGATTCAGTGTGATCGTCTTCATCCAACAAATTGCTGAGGACTGGCTGCGCACTTATTGACAGGCTTGCTGGAGGTTGCGGAATACATGAGTCCGATGGTTGGGTTCCCATGGTTTCAATATTATGTTGATCTGTCCATTGTTAGCATTAGTAAAGTAGTCATTACAAATGTTCCACCTTACTGCTTAACTTAAAACAATGTTTGCTTGATTGTTACAGGTAGTGGCTGCTCCACTTCCATCTGGACCATCATGGACCATCATCGGCTTAATGAATCTTCAAGTAGCCTGCACCAGCACTGCGTTTCAGCAGTGTGTTCACCTGGTTAGGAGGAGCCAATGAAAAGACTAAATGTTGGTTGTCAGAGTCAAAAATACAGAAGTACCATGTATATACCCACTCACTGATGGTGATGACTTCAAAATCACCAACTCAAGGCCATTTTGAAGCACGATATGGCTGATACAGCAGCCATTGAGGAAGGAGACAGCCAGTGCACAGGAGGGATGGAGGGAGGGACACGAAGCAAGTAGGATTCTAGGAGGGAGATGGAGGGAGGGAGACAGAGAGCGCAGGAGCCTCAGGCAAAGACAAACAGCAAGTTTGATATAAACAAGGACAAATTTGGACTTTGACAAACTGCCAATATGGCAAGACAATCACCTTTTGCTACAACTTTGCCATGCCCAGCCAACATCTACCACCACCTGTTTCCCACAAATGACCTCAACATCATAGACAACAAAGACAGACCCTCCCTTGGGCCTTGAAGTCCATGCCTCTGTTCCAGGTTTGCTATCAGCTAGAGTTTTGAGGCTAAAATGGCTGACAGGGGTCACAGGGTTCACAGGACTCCTCATGAGCAACATGGAGTAATTGTACGACCATTTGCTGCCTTTCTATATTAGATACACTGAGCAGGAGTTGGACGAGGAACATGACAAGTTGTGACTTATGAACAACATGCATGATCAATATCATTTGATTGCTAAGTGTTTTCATATGGCCTGGCAAACTTTAGCAGGCGGGGGAGTATGTCTCCTGGCTTGATGAACTTTCATACCGCCTGGTGAGACTTTCATACCACCTTGTGAGACTGTCATGCCGCCCGGTGACATTTTCGCCAGGCCTTGCGAGCGTTGGTCAATGTGTCACCTGTCCCGGCGAGCTTCGCCGGGTTTCCGACTTTTTGTAGATGGGGCAAGGCTGTGCAGCCACTTTGTCACGGGCCTTCAATCGTTCTTCGTCACGCTCTGCACTCTTTGTTGTTCTATATTGCAAAACCCACAACGGATCAAGTGCTGGCAATTCTGGGCATCAAACTGAAATATGCCCGAATCGAGCCCCAGTGGCTGTATGGCCGCTGACGGCGCGTTGGAAGCCAGCTGCAAACAAAAATAACTTCGGCCCACATTGCAACTTGAACGCAGCTGCATCCGAGTGCGATGCGAAGCGGAAAGCCGGACACACCAGCGGCATCCTGATGTGTCGTTGCGCAGAACAAAAAGATTATCCGTCCTTGTCCTACTTAGCAGGAGCTACACAGTACGTGCATCATCTGACCTGCCCTACAGCTTCCATGTCAAGGGAATGGGACGTCCCCACCATGACGCGCCAGTTGGTTCGATTGATATCTGCATCTTTGTGGCGTGGCGTGGCGCCGTGCCTATTGTTTATCGTTCAACGTTCAACGTTCAACGGCTATTCTCAGACACGAGCAACTGTAATTCTATACTCGCCAAATTCTCCTCGTCAGCTTTTGCGCTTCTTTAACGTCCATTCCCTCTGCTCCACGCGGGACTCGCATTCAACCTCTCCGGCCCTTCATCATCCACTATTCCCCTCTCAGCTTCGACCACATCGGCCTCCACGCCCAACGACAGCCCCGAGGCTTTCTTGACAAAAGTTGCCATTCCTATCACATTGTTGGGGTCTAAAGAGATGATGAGTCTGCCTGACAGTGAGACAAAATGTCGTCGAGAACTTGCCGATTTTGATGCCAGCGGCCTTGGTGTATGCAGTAATGTCCTGGCTTTGGATGTGCCCCGCTTTTCCGGGGCCATCTAATGAGAACACTTCGACGGCCACTGTTGTTGCCGCAGAAAGCACGTAAAGGAAGCTACATATAGTGAAATGATCATAAATCAAGAATATGACGTATCGAACTGTGCTCGTACCCTCTGTCATTCATAGAAGCGGACGCCAGATCCAAAAAAACAGTGTTATTACCAATTGAATGATACTGTTGTTGTAATAAGTGGGATCGAATGAATGAATACACGATCAGATTACGTACGTGGACGATTCTTGATTTCAGATGTTGGCCAACGCTGACTTCTATTATTCGAAACTCGACAGGGTCGCTGAGATAGTAATTTCCGGTTTTACTGCTGTATGTGGACCAGCAAGTTGCGTTCTGTCCCGGAATTTGGTAAGCAGACAATCCAACACTTTTCCCAGCCGCCGAAATACCGCTGAAGATATCGTATCCAATTGCAGGATCAGCAGCCAAAAGTGCGTTTTGACCCGGAATCACAGTGAGCGAGAAAGGGAAAAATGCGCCTGACGATAAGGCCACTCGTCTGAAACCATGAGAAAGCGAATAATTTTGATAAACGTCCCAAATTGCAAGGAATCCCGCATTGGTGGTTGTGCCTTTGATGGCCGCGATCAATAATTTATTATCCTCGGAGAAGATTACTTGACTGGCACTCCCTGGAAGCGTAGGCGGAGTCGTTATATTCAGATTCAAGTGTCTGGTGGTGTTCGGGATGTACGTCAAACCTTTGATTTTGTCCACCTTGAAGCAGCTGGAGGAAATTGACGTGTGTTTGCTCCAAAGGCTATCATACGACTAACCTGACGCCATTGACAAAACCGGTGTTCAGGACACACAGTACGTCTCCCTTTCTATTGAATGCAACAGAGGCAGGGAATTCCCCCTTGCTCCACACGGGTGATCCCAATCGCCGAAGAGAAATGGGGTCACTTTCAGAAATCCTGAAAGTAGAAATGGTGTCAGAACCCGCCTTACAAGGTATCAGCAAAAAATCATGTCGGAGGCTTTTTACTTACATTCACGGCTGCCAATACACCCATGGAAGAGATTTCAATGGCTCCTTGAGTGAAGAGTGCGTCTGGTGTAACTGGATAAATGATGCCGTGAGCGCCATGACCGAGAGTGGCGATGGCTTGTTGAGAGGTCTAGAAGATTATGTGTCAATCACGCGCCTTGCAGATTGCCAGGATGAAAAAGCATACCAGTTTTCCGTCTGCTCCGATCTGGGAGGCTATAACGTAATTTCCATCAGGTTCGTTCGTCATGACTATGATGCGTCTTTCAGCGAGGACTTTAAGATATGAAGTGAAGGAGGAACGTACGGTACACAGCACCATATGGGTTGCTAGTTGATGCTTCGCCCCGTGTTGAGTTGGATGGCAGGACTGTGGATTTGGAAGGTATCGCCAAGGCAACGAGGTAAAGCGTGAAGAAAAGCGGCTTCATTGAGCGGACGGTTCTTGGTTAATGGATGCGAAGATGACCGGATTGGCCATGCATTTAAAGGAAAGTTCCCGACACCAAATTAGTTACGTCAATATCATTGCCTTCACTGGCAGCACCCGCAGCACTCGTAATTGATCAGAAATTAGCTTGTAACGGCAATATCTCCTATAGACAATGGCGAGCTTCATTCTTATTCACCCGGGACTCACGAGAAATGTAGCGTGGTGATTGAGCGCCGACCGAAGGTGTTTTTACCTCGTTTGACAGGCATCATATTAATCGTATGCCTGTGACTGTGCATAATATCGGCGCTACACGTGTAGGACAAACAGCCATTTAGCAGAGCAATCTATATCTCAACAGATTATAGACACCCACTAACAAAGCAATTTTACTCGTCCTCCATCGCCTTAATTGCGCATACGAGCGCCCAGTGATGATCTCCAATACCAGCCTGGGTAACGACTACTTCGTTCACATTCAGAGAGGGCTTAGGACCAAAGCCATTTGTCCTTCACTGGTGCAGGAATTATGTGTCCGTCGTCTTACTATCGACGCATTCTGAAACGATGACGTGGAGCTTTGAAGCTGCATGAACGAACGACTTGCGATGTTAACCATCATAAATTTGCTCAGATCAGTACGTGTGTTAATTACCCTGTGTAGAGGCGTCAGTTTGTGCTGCAACAACTTTTTTAGTGGGATCACTGACGGCATGGGCACCGCTCGCTACACAGCCTCATGGCGTCCTCGGTTGTAACTTTCATTGTATTAATGCATAAGCAAGGATCTAAGATGATGAACCTATCATTTCCGCATCATTTATGGGTGACGAGAACTACATGACATACCATCAGGATGGGATGAATTCGTTTTTCGAGTGAAAACATCATCAATTAGCTGGACCGAGATAGAGTCAAGGGCCGAACAGAAACAAGTCACGCCCCGAGCCTGATCCTTACATAACCCCAGCATCCTAATCCGCTGCCACGACTCGCACCGATGTAGAAAAGGAAAGCGGCAAGGAAATGGGCCTGAGCTTGGAAGCTATGGTATACGCGTTCTTGAAGAAAAAAACGCCTTTGCCCCATTGAATGTCTGCTATGCATGAATACATGTTGTTGGAGATGATGCATTCGGTTACGCACACTCTATCTTTTTTTTTTCTTTTTTTTTTTTGCATAGAAAAGTGTTGTATTGTGCAAGTAAAGGCCACGCGCTACCTTCGTATCTGGATCCTTGGATCCTCCAAGACAGGGTCCTCCAAGTCCAACTCCTCCGCAAAATCTCCTGAGAATGTAATGGTTTGCAGATAGGGCATAGATCGCAGTAGAGTATCGAATTGAAAGTGGTCACAAGATCGCAGTAGAGTACCGGGCTGAAAAAAGTCCCAAGAACCGCCGAGGAAGATTTCCGTTATTTTTGGCGTACCCGATCTTTTCGAGAGCCGCGCAATTGCATCTAAAATGTCGGACCGAGTGTCTACTAACCAGTCAAAATTCAAGTATTTTAGAGCTGGAAGGGCGAATTGGTCAATGAATGGAATCGTTGTTGAATACCCGTCAATGTGAAGTACCGACAAATTTCCCATTTCAATACGCTTGGCTGAAGACATCAAATCTGGTAGCGCAACATAGCAATACTCAAGAACATGACACTGTTGCAGTAGTTCCAAGCAATCTGTCATCGGTATGGGTTGTATGAGCTCCAGCCGACGAAGGCTGCTCCATGGTACCATGGATTTAATCTGGCCTATTCCCAAGGGGTCATCGATCTTGAAGGAGGTAAGATGTGGAAACGTGACGCCGTCGTTACAGGATCTCCAATGTATCCTGCTAGTGCTAAAGGATGGGGAAATTAATGACAAAACTTCGAGTTGCTGTAGGGAAGGAGGATGGACGAGCGATATAAACTCTTGATATTGCGATCTCATGAGGTAAACTTCAAGACACCGGAGATTGGGGCGCTTGAGCAGGTCGAGGATAAATTCACGGAAGGGTGGTTGCATTGGCGAAGGGGTCCATCCGCGCCCGTTCACCTCTATGGACAGAGGATAACTACCCGCCCGTGCCAGCCAATCCAAACAGGACACCTGAAGGAATGGGTTGTTGCAGTGCCAGGGCTCATGACATAGAATTCTTATTCTGCTCCACAGAGATGGCATTTCGAACAGGATCTTCCGCCAGACAGAACACACCCGGCATAACACAAACAACATGCCGCTGCCAATCGCAAGGGGGAAGGTCGTAAAACCATGGTCGAGCGATAGGGTGACGCATGATAGGGTGAATATGTATCGTAATACATCTTCGGGCAATCGCTTGTGTGGTGAAATAGCTATCCTGCATTTTCTTGCCAGAGCAATGATTTCTTCTTCCTGCTGCTGCGTTTCCTCATTACTGGTACCGTGATATGGCAGCGCATGTAATACATCGGGCACATCCAGGAGGAATTGTCGGATTTGCTTTTCCTCTTCTTCAGTTGTAGTCCGAGCGTTCGCTGTGCCAAAATTGGGCTGCAGGAGACATGGGGGTATGAAGATGTTGATCATTTCGTTCAAGTTGAAGTAGCGTGAGGAAAGTCTGTTCCAGT
The DNA here is from genome assembly GCA_023014475.1 of Amanita pallidorosea. Taxonomy (NCBI): domain Eukaryota; kingdom Fungi; phylum Basidiomycota; class Agaricomycetes; order Agaricales; family Amanitaceae; genus Amanita; species Amanita pallidorosea. Next base: position 289,565 of record JAEBUS010000058.1, read on the forward strand.
GATTAGGTCTCCCTGCTTCCACTGTGTTACTCCCTTTTGCTGCGTCGGTTAACCACTCACCACTACACGCGGGCCCCTTGGGTGCCGTTTCTTCTTTCTGTCGTGTATTCTCTAGTATCACCGTTAGTACTACCGCCTAATATATCCATGCAAAAAAAAAAAAAAAAGAAAGAAAAAAACCTCCCCTTAACACACAATCACAGTGCTCACTAAGTTCGCTAGTAATTAGCTACGTTCAAAGTTGAAGTAGCTATATCTAGCTACCGCTTTTGCATGTTACATAATACAAATTTGAAACTCAGACGCATAGCTTTGCTTCGACAAATTTCTCCTCATGCTCTGCACTCCATTGCATCCCCCATGTCCTCCACAGTCACTCGAGAGGATGCTATCCTTGCCTACTTATATCTCATGCTCACACATGACCTTGCTACCCCATTCTCAAGCCTTGAGGCTGCCTGTACTCAATTTAACATTGACATGGGCATACTATTGGCACTTCAGGAGTCTCACTATCTCAGTGGACAAGAGCATCATGTTCCCAAGGCTGGGAATATGCATCTAGCTTGGGTTTATGCTCAGGACCCTGCTGACCACCACCGCTTCATCAATATGCTACTGTCTCCCCAGATGTGTTTGACATCATCTGGGAGCTTATCAAAGGTCATCCTGTCTTCCAGAACAACTCCAACAATAGCCAAGCACCTGTTGAACTCCAGTTATCAGTTTTCCTTTATCGGATGGACGTTATGGCAATGGTGCATCAGTGCTGGATGTTGCACGTATAGCTGGCTGCTCAGAAGGCAGTGTGGAAAACTTCACTTCTCATTGCCTCACTGCAATTGAATCTCTCCACAATCTATTTGTTTGCCAGCTTACTGATGAAGAGAAGGAAGGGAGAAGGAATGGATTGACAAGCATGTGGGATTCAAGGGATTATGGCGTGAAGGCTGGTTGATGTATAACGGTCCTTTTTTGAATGCAACAATTAGCATAAGAGACATGGACCACAGTAAAGTTTTGACTTGACACTGGCCCACAAAACCACAAAGAAAAATGCTGCATTCCATCATCATAGACGTCACTCAAGAAACTTTGCAAATCCCTTCCCTCATCTCATATCTACCCCAGCGCTAGCTACCCTCCTCGACATCACCATCGATTCAACAACCTACAACAACCTTTCACAAACCACCCATATACCACCCTTCCACCCCTTCGGTGTTGAACAGCTATCCGTCCTCTGATTATTTCCGGCAATGTTCTTCTTGCAGTTCTGTAAATGTCCATTGCTAGAAAACTTGCAAGGTCAGCAAACCAATAAACAGAAATTGCTATTAATCATACCAGGTCTTCCATATTCAGTCTTAATGTACCGTCCGAGCCTCAACAAAAGGGGGAGAGTGTGCCATCATGGGACACGAGTAAAAAAGGAAAGCCCGACCAGTAGGACACAATGCACAAGGGCAAAGAGAGGTGTGTTTGAAAGATGTCACCCGTGAGTGTGCGTGCTCCCAAGGGACACTATTCCTCTTGCAGCCAGCCTAGCAGAAGGTAGAAGAATGTGGAGACCACATGTCCTCCTGCCTGTTATGAGCTCACGCCCCTAACCACAACCTTACAATCCCCCCTAGGGGGCCCACAGGCCTCGTCGTTACAATGTACCTACTTATATACTACTCTATGAGGACCCCTTGTGACCCCTTGTCCCATCGGCACTCCCCCAGTATGACTCACTCTTATTGTTCTTGGTGAGCATGTGCTTGGGCGCTGCCGCAGTTGCTGCGCATATGAGCGCATATGGGCGTGGTCACTCTGACTCCACTCATAGACCTCTTCTGGACTGCTCTAGACCCTGACCATAAGGAGCAATGCCTTGAGGCATTGTGCGTTCCCATCACGATCCTTTATAGACATGCGCGCTGTCTTGCGCCTTCGTCTGATGTGTGATGGCTTGATGCGCTGATCCTCCTGATGCACTGATGCCGAGTATGATGCCATCAAGGTGGCAATCCACCTTCCTAGTCTGGCCGTCCTTCCGTATATAGTATTGGATGGTTTCTCCAACCATCGTCTTGCCCTCTGGTGAGCACTCCCATGCGCTGACTCAACCATTGGTATCCCATAGTGTCCCATAAGGCCCCGGGCCTGTTATAACATGTATAGAAGTCATCCCAGATGACTGTAAGGCAAAACCGAATTTGAGGGCTAGGATTGCAATCCTAACACCGCCGAACGATTCACTCAAGGTGGTTACGTCACATGCTCTGGAGGGGTGTATTTGAAAGATGTCAACTCGAATGAGCTGCTAGTACCCAATGGACACTATTCCTCCAGATCGCCAACAACACTTTGGTAGTGTTGGCAGGTCACTGGGGTGGGGCATGCATGTGCCTTTATTAGGTGAATGATGGACCCAGTTATCTGGAAGAAAAGAGAAGGAGGAGGTGAGGTCGAGGACAGAACGGTGTTGATGTTGGAGTTGTGTTGATGTTGGAGGTGATTTGAAGTTGGAAGTGATTTGAAGTTGGAGATGAATTGAAGTTGGCAGGTAAGCAAATTGAAGATGGAGGCAAGTCAATCTTGGCGTTGTCAAGAGAAGGTGGGCGGTTGGAAAGAAAGTGGCGGCAAATATTGATGCCTTTTTACTAACCCATATACAGTAAGCAACATTAGTAATGCACCACGTGATTTTTCTCGATGTGACTCCTATTGAGAGAGCACCATGGTACCTCTCGTTCTCAAAACTATATCGATATGAAGCTCTTGGGGAGTAGAGTGACTAGTTCTACTCCAAGCTTAGTTTCTGCAAAGAAGGACAATAATATCTGTTTTTGGCATGGTGCATTACTTATGTTCGTGGAATGTACCTTGCAAAACTATCAATGCCAAGCACGATCTAAAAGCCCTAACAACAAAATGAGTCTACCAGTGGTATACCCACCTTTGCCTTCACAAGCACTGCAACATGTCCAGCATACTTGCAAACAACTTCTCAATATACTCATCCTTGATACCAGCCCACTCCTCCAATAAAGCCTCCCATAACTGGTCACAATTCTGAGGATGTGAGGTCCTGGTGCACACACGACAATCAAGATAGTCCCACACATGCTCAATGATGTTCATATTGGGGCTACTCGGTGGCCAAGAGAGTACATCGATCCTTGCTGCTGAAAACCAGTCACATGTGACGCAAGCTGTATGCTTCAGATCATTGTCCTGTTGGAAGTAGACATCCTTCTTCTTGATTTTGAGGTCTCAGAGACTCCCAAGAAGGTCATCTTGAAGGATCTCCATATAAAGCTTGGCGTCCATGTTGCCATTGATGCGCACCAACCTCCCAAGGCCAGATGATGTAATGCAACCCCAGACCATGATATGACCCCCACCATGCTTCACCTTCTTCACAATGTATCGTGGATCCAACTCCTCCCCTGGCTTCCTCCAACACCATAGACGACCATCTGACCCCGCCATATTGAATTTTGACTCATCTGAGAACACTACAGCTTTCCAGTTTTCTTCTGTCCAGCTCTGATGAGCTTTTGCCCACAAAAACCACTTTTTGAGATGTGCCTCCATTAAGAGAGGCTTGTGGCAACGTACGTAGGCCTTCAGCCCAGCTTCGCGGAGTCTTCTCCTCATGGTCTGAGGTCTGACATTGGGAAAATGATTCATCTGAAGGTCAGTTGTGTTGGCAGCACAACCTCCTGCAAGAAGACGGACAGCATGGCAGATGTGATCATTGGACAGTTTCTGTGGGCAACCTGGTTTTGGACCAACATGGTAGAAGGTTATACAATCATGGTAGTTTTGGACAATACGGCCAACCGTTGTGTGGTGTATACCAAAATGAGCAGCAATGTCACAATTTGTAAGACCCTTTGCTTTGAGGGCAACAATCCGAGCCTTCTTGGTGGGTGACGTGTATCCCATAAGTGCGGGGATGAAGGGGAGGGTACACCAGCTGCCTTTGAGATGCAATCCGAGGGTCCACCCCATAATACCGTTGCTTTTATAGGCCTTTTCATCAGGGGGGCCTCTCGCAAACAAAAATAATGCACCATGCACCTAGGGCTTTTGACTAAATAGCTGCCCCGTTTTACACAGTGGAGCATCCATTGTGTCATCAATGTGAAGCATGTTGATGTAGGATTATGTCTAACAATGCGTTGCATGCCCATTGTCCGCTATCCGAGTACAGGGTGATCCTTCTGCTCCAAAATCACGTGGTACATTACTAATGGGTGTGGGCAATTCCGTATAAGCGTGACACAAGTCACACATGTGTGACACGCGTGTGACACACAGATTGATTGACCCAGTGGCTTCACACTCTACACAACATTCTGCCGGCTTATATTAGGGTACAAATTAGACAGAATTTACTGTACCAATAGCCCTATGCAAGGGATAATAGATTATATACTCTCAAAATGTGTCAATGAGCATATTGCCTGCCAAATTCAGTGCATAAACTTGCAAGGAATAGAACTCACTCAAATCACATTGGATCAACTTGGTGTAAGGGAGAAAGTTAACCCGTTTTTTATGCTCTACAATGTGGCGCGAACAGAATTTTAATTTTCTCTTCCTAATGCCCAAAAGAGGGGCTTTTAAGGCTCATTTCTGGGTATCAGGCTAGAAAAAATTAAATTCTGTTCGCGCCACATTGTAGAGCATGAAAAATGGGTTAACTTCTCCCTTACACCAAGTTGATCCAATGTGATTTGAGTGAGTTCTATTCCTTGCAAGTTACCAGCCTGTGACAGCATGTCACACACATGTCACACATGAAGGCATGAGGTTGCAGCATGCTAAACCAACTCATCTTGCTACAACCACCATCTCAAGTGTCTCCCATATCAGTAAGCAGCACATAATACTAGCAGATAACCATTGAAATATGCTAGAAACTTACCAAATAGCAGTATGCCCCCTAAATCTGGAAGAGCAGCAAAACTACAGAATTTAGCCCTTGGCAACAGAATGGCTTTGGCCTCCAATAATCAGAATAATTTGGAAGCATGTATGGATGACCTGAGGGGAAAGTACAAGGGGGCATTGGAAAAGATAGAGCAGCTGAATAGTCTGCTCAGTGATGAGAGAAATAGGGCTAATACCCTTGACACTGCCCTGAAAAAGGAGAAGGAAAAAGTTGCTGGGCTACTGGATGGCTTAGAGAAAGAGAGATTGAAGTCTCAAAGGCTTTATTCAGACCTTCGTGTTGCCAGACGATCTGTGCAACGTGGCAAACAGAAGAAAGAGTCCTTGCAGGAGCAGATTGATATCCTGAGGTCAGCAGCCTTGGTGGGATCCAGGAGGCACAAAGATGCATTATCTAGTGCAAACTCTGCCATAGAATCCTTAATCAGGATAGAGAAGGAAAATGCAGGTTTGAAGAGTGACCTTTCACTATGCTTGGAGCGCTCCATTGCACAAGCTAAATCCTATGGCCAAGAGCTCAAGACAGCCAAAAAGGAGCTCTCAAAATGTAAAAAGCATGTCTATAGGCTTAAAGGCAGATTGCAGTTTGCAGCCTCAATGAAGGAAAGTGCAGTAGCAAGAACACAAGAGAAAACACTCAGGCAGAGATCAGTTCACAAGCTCATGAACAAAGGGGCTTACACAGAGGAGACAAGAAATCTTATTTGTATTCTAGCAAAGGCAGGATGTTCAAAAGATTACATTGGAGAAGTGATACATTCTGTTTTGCGAACTGCAGGGATCACAGCAGTTGGACTACCTTCTAGGAGAACAGTATCCCGTGTACTTGTTGAGGGATGGGTTGCTTCCCAAATTCAGCTTGGATATGAGATGCTTAAGACTGAATGTCAGTTTTTCTTCAATCAAATCATAACTCACATTTATGATTGGTCTTTAGCTATGACATTCAGTGCTGATGGTACAAGTCATCGTAATATTAACTACAACTCTCGTCATGTGAATCTAAAGGCAGAGGATTACAATGGTGCTGGTGATAATCCAAAACAAGCCACACGCTTCCTTGGAGTTATGTCATCACTTGATGGGACAAGTGAACAATCACTCAAGGACTGGGATAAGACTCTAGCAACCATCACAGATATATTCAACAGGTCCCCCATGGGAAAGGAGTATGGCCATCTTGTCCGTACAGTGGACATTTTTGCAAAGCTTGCTGGCATGCTTACAGATCACTGTGCAAAGGAAAAGAAAGATGTTGCTGCATTGGAACAGAAAAAGATTCATGCTATGTACCAAAAATTAGGAGAAGATGTTATTCTTGATTCCACCAATGCAGAGTTGCTTCCAAAATTTCTTGAAGCATACAACCAAACAATTAAGGATCATGGTGGTCAGGACAAATGGGGTGCTTTGCCAGAGGATGAACAGAAAGAGAGAATAGCCAAGATGACTGAGGAAGTAGTTGTTGAACTTGGGAAAGGGGCCTATGAGATGCTATCAGGCACTGAAAAACAAACTCTCAAGCTTTTTATCTGGGCTGGCTGTGGGTGTCACAAAGACCTCAATACTGTCAAGGCAGGCCATGCTGACATGGCTACATGGTGGGAAGAAAATAATATTGAGCCACCAGTGTTGTTGGCCAATAGGGACAATGCAGCTGTGTTGAAAGAAATGTCTGCTGAGAAGGATAATATGACTTCTGCCCAAGAACATGCACTTGAAATGACAGCAAGGGGTGGTGTAAAGGCCACACAAATAGCTGGTGCAATATTCAATCACAAGGATGATAAAAAGGGTCACCACAATGTATTCCGTTTTTGGTGGAAAACCCATATCAATGCTGAATTTACTTTTCCTGATACATCAAATACACGTTTCCAGTCACATTGTGAGGCTGCTGGTGTCTTGATATTGTACCATCAGTCAATAATAGACTATCTGACTTTTGCACTGAATAAAAAGCAGAATAAGCGCTTCAGTCACATGGAAAAGAATCTATGGGATGCTTTACACTGCAATGCAACCATGACAGAACTTGCAGTGCTGGCCTTATATGCACAGTCAATAAGCCACCCATACATGTGTGCAATCCGCAGTGGTCAGAAGAATATGCTGGATATGGGACCCTTCCATCAGAAAGTGTATGAACATATGAGGGCTGTCATTGGAAACCCAGCACTATTGATTGGAAAGGACACATCTTACAAGAAAGGTGCACTAGATGGACTGCCCTGGAAATCACCTGAAGTAATCACAGCCATTCAAGACATGAACTCAGAGCTTCCTCACCTCAAAGCACTACTTGTCAGATTTTTCAGAGGGGCTGCCAAGGGATGGAAGCGTTTCACTTCTGAATTTACTCCAGGTGGTCTGATTGATGAAGCAACCACAGAGGAGAAGGATCTAGCATGGCTCCCAACAACAAATGATGTCAATGAAGGAGCACTTGGATCATTCAGAGTGTTAATGAGAAGGCAGCCTCAGCTTACTGTGCTTCACTATAATGCCCAAGCCATGTTTCATCACAATGAAACCCAGGCTTTCATGGATGCAAAATTTAGTACTCCTGAAGACTACAAATTTCTGCATCAGGAAGCCAGAAAGATGAAAGGCATTGACAGGGAACGGCAGCTTGAAATAATTGAGCATGCTGAAGCCAGAGTAGCTCAGAAGCTGGAAGTTGGAAAGGCACGACAGGCAAAGAAAGCAGAAAATGCTGCAAAGATTGCAAGCATTGAGCTCATTATGGATAGAGAGGCCATTGTAAAATTAGCTGGAGAGAAGCTGAAGAATCAGTTCAGTGCATTCAAGGTAGCAGGTGCACCAAATATGGTAAACATAACACCAAGGAACAAGGTTGCAGAACTCAGGCAGGCACTTCAAGCAGCAATTGATCTATATCATCAACATAAATGGGTTCCTTGCAGAGATAAGGAGGAGCTAGATAATGATGAAGGGGAGGTAAATGACTTCTCAGGAATTGAGGGTGGTGGTGATGATGAATGGGAAGACTTAAATGGGGTGTGACAGGATAATGCTGTTAGTAGGAGCCTCCAAGCCAAGGTTTCTGTATATAAACTTCATATATATGCTGTACATAGCTAAACCAAGTTATGTGAACATTTGTGTGATGTTATTTGAGGCCATAGAGCTCAGGCATGAGCAATCTCGGAGTGGGTCAAGATTTGTGACAGATTCTGTCACAGGCGTGACGTCACGCCCCTCGTGCGTAACAGAGAGTTGCCACCCATTACTAATGTTGCTTACTGTATAACTTTTTTTGAGTACCAGTGCATGGTTAGCCACGTTTCCCGTCCCGAGACGAGATGGACACCACCTTCATGCCATATGCTCGCTGTGTTGCTCTCGCCAATACATCCTTTCTGAACAGAACGTGAAAGTGGCTGACATTCTTCACGTGAGGCGCTTTAGGTATAAAAATCCCATTCACCAGTATTGTCAGCCATCTTTCTTCTCTTCCACTGTCCACAACCTTGCCTCAAGACTCGCCCGTTACTCGCCGAGCATCTTTCGCCCGGCGATACTCATCGCCCGCCTAGCGAGTTTCTTCCGTTCATCATTGTTTACATACTCGTCGTTGACTAACCTGCTCGTCAGGTGATAAGATATGGGATGGACAAGCACGCACCTATCTAGGCGCCATTACACAGCCCAAAAAAGAGGGTGGGCACTGGTTGTCCGCTTCTCTGGAAGAGTGTTACATGCGACACCAGCATCCGGCAGCGTTGACGGTGTAACACGAGGCGTGATCACTCACTCAGGGTGCAGCTATAGGCAACGACTCTTATCCATGATAGGCGGGAGTTCGGTCTGCCAGTGGTTTGCGATGTCAATGGGGCGGTGTCAATGGGGCGGTTCTAGGGTTGATGTGCTTGTCAACGTTCAAGATTAATGAATGAGTATGCCTCCCTAGACTTTGTATGATTCTTTGTTGATGTTCTGCCTCTTCCAGCCTCCATTACAAGCAGGAGAACGTGACAAATGATAATAATAGGCGACCTTCCTGCTTTTTGATGAACACTTTGCCTTTCTAGCAATCGCCCATTGATGACGGAATATCATGGACTCCGGCAAGCGCATTGCCCATTCAGGTGACATTGCACGACCTAGAAGGAGGGTGGGCACTGATGTTGTCCGCTTCTCTGGAATAGTGTTACACACAGAACCAGCATCCGGCAGTGTAACACGAGGGGGAGCAGTAGCGTGATCGCTCACTCCTCAGGGTGCAACTGCTCGTCACGATCCCCAGCCTGATGGGTACCGATTGATTGGCAGCTTGCGGTGCAATGGGGCGGGACTAATGGCATATCGCTTGTCAGCAATTACAAGTTTGAAAATGGTAAGGGTTCAGTATTCATCTATGACCAACATCCTTGTCGACTAGACCGCACCAGCATCGCCATCGGTGGAAGGAATTGCCTCAGATGATGGTGGAGTCAGGCCGATCCCTGACTCCGGGGAGAGTTATGACAGTCAGCAACAAGTGCTCACTGTCTTCCTGCGACCGGCAAGACCCATGGGGCAGGACGGACGTCGTCATCTACGACGTTCAAAGCGGCCAGGTTAGAACCCTCATCCTCCCTGTAATGGACAGAGGTTAGGGGCATGCGTTGTGAATAAGTTAGCTTTTTTTATGTATGGATGGGACACGAGGTTTGGGTTCAGTTTTCACATGATCAAATTGTCACAACATGCAACAATGTGTGTCACACAAATCCGCGCCGCGAAATAATGTTGCTCCAAATCTCTCAGTTGATTGCATCGTCCGAGCCCGTGAACCTTGCACATTCAATTGCCAACCCTTACAGTGGTTGGTACACTCCAGAAAAGATAATTACGGACAATCCCAGTGACCACAGGATCCTTCTTCGTCTCCTTGTCAATCATTCGTGAGTTATCTATCTCGTCCAATAACGTACTCAGAGTGGGTCAAATTCGGGAGGGTCAGGCTGGTGTCAGATACGGGATCATCTGCTGAGAGATTCTGACGAACATCATCAGTTCTCAAAAACGTACGTTGTAGGTGATCTTGTAAAGTTCATGGGAACTAAAGATACGGAGCACACCCTTGTAACATGTCTTCGTTGGCATGTCAGAAGACCATATGATAGAGGTCGTTCATTCCGGGTTGAGGGATGATAATCTCCCAGAGAAATTTCTTATCAGACTTATCAACAGCGCAGGAGTTTACTTTCGACACGTTTCATTAAGGTTGTACCACTCTCGTTATCAAATGACAGGCTCCTGACAGACTAGCGCTGCACATCAATCGAATTTTCATGCATCAATTTGGCATATTGCCATGCCAAGGGATCAACGACTTGTTGAACGTGTTGGTAGACGCGTGCACGAAGAAGTCATCACGGTCGCCGTTATTCTCCGTTACATTGTGAAGCACCTCCGTCAACGACGTTTGCTGACACCGATTGATCCCATTTTCTTTCGTTCTTTCATGAAGTTGGAGCATCCGCTTGTCACAGAAGTGGATACGAACTTGGTTACTTCGAGGAAATTGGGCTTCAATCGTCTATTCACCATGGCACGTGGTGAATGCACATCCTCTAACATTCGCTTATGGGGCTTGCAACGCTCTATTATGGTCTCGATTCGATCAATCAGGTCTCCTACCGCGGATCAGGTTTCAACTCCTCGATACGGTTCTGAACCTCATGTAATGTGGCATAATTGTCAAATGTGAGAAAACTACAAGTGCTTGATAATGAACTACACTAGTACAAGAAACACAAATTCATTGAAACAACTAGAACTACAACTGTCGTTTATGCAGAAAAATAAGGACCCATCCCATCACGCCCAGGCATCGCCGCTCCACCACCGCTTGTCCGCTCCTCGCACATGCCATTCGGACACACTCTTCGTGCTCACAACGTACAGCCGACTTCCACTCGGGTCAAAGCACACGCCCGCAAGATCCAGCTCGCCCGCTGTCGTCTCCATATCCTCCCTGTGTTCATCCACATCGTCTTCCTCGCGACCGGTCATCCAGTTGAACCCCCGACCGCCTCCGCCGCCGCCCCGCATCCGTCTCCTCTGCTCTCCCCTCACACGATCTATGATTTCCATATATGGAAGTCTTAGGTCAATTACCATCATCCTGGGATTCATTCAAGACTTATGTCCTCCTTAAAATGACACTAGGAGAAGACTAAGTTAAATGATCTCATTCCTGAGATAGAAAATGAATGGCAGCGTCGTAAAGCTGACTCAGGAAATCCATCTGCAAATTTTGTTCAAAGGAGTGGGAACAATTTCTCTAAAGGCAAAAAACCTTATAAGAAACCTGGATTTACACGCAGGGTAAATATGCCTAAAGGGAAATATGTCCCAAATAATGCGCAAGCAGGTCCTAGTAATAGACCTGCTTATGTACCTCCTGGAAACAAAAGAGGACCTAACTGGGAGTCTAATAAGCAACATAGAGATAATAGGAAGAGAAAACTTAATCTCCTATCTATGGCTGCTAATGCTCCTGGAGAATTATCCAAGAGGGATAAAGCGGATCTTAGAAAATTCGCTAACATGGTTATATTTGATAACCATGATATGAGAAGTGGATATTCCACAACCTTCTTCTTCAAAATTAGCCGATAGAATTGGACCAACATTAACAAAGTCGATTCTGAAACATTAAAAATAATGAAAAGAATCAAAGATCTTAAAGGAAAGGAAAAGATCTTATGAAAGAAGACTTTGTTGATGCATCTATACCTATAACTAGGATAGATGACGAAGACATTTCTCATAATGAGAAAGAAGTTGAGGAAAAATCTATTAATGAAATAGATAACGGTTATCGGGACAAGTATGTTCTTCTCACTAACCAGGATACAAGTACTGATTATAAATCAGATATGATCCTGAAGAAACCTACAATGAATACTATGATGATGATTTCTATGCAGATGATGGAAGAATGTAACCATCATAGAAATCACATAGTAATGGTAAGTTTGTAGGTAGCAGATGTAAAAGTAGCCTAATAGCTGCTAATGTAATGAAATCTGCACTGTGTAAAAGTGAGAATTTAGAACAAGAATATTGGATCATAGACTCTGGTGCATCTGTGCACATTACTAATAACAAAAATGATTTTGTTGAGTATAATCCATATTCTGAACCTGAAGAAATAAAGACAGCGGATTCTAAATCAGCTGCTCTCATATTAGGTCAAGGAACCATGTTCCTCACCTTTAAAAATCCCAAAGGACAGAGACATACCGCTAAATTGGAAGTGTGTTACATGCCAAAAGCTTCTCATAAACTTATTTCATCAGGACAATTGAAAATCGCTGGTTACGTCGAATCATCTAACAGTGATCAGACAGTATTTTCATATAAAGGAAATAATTCAATAATTGCTAGACCTAAAAATTGGTTTGAACCGATTCATTGGGCAGAAGTAATTATTGATAAAAGAATGAACAAATTAGTCAACTTGGCTGATTTTACTACCTGGCAATATCGTATGGCTCATGCGAACAAAGATGTAATTAAAAATATGAGCCAAAATACTGAAGGTTTTGATAGTAAAATTAAAATACCTTCAGATATTCCTATTTGTTCTGGATGTGCACAAGGAAAGATGCATAATAAATCTTATCCTACTTCACAAACTCATTCAAAACAACCCTTAGAGTTGTTACATGCTGATTTGCTTGAATTTCCACAAGAATCATACCATTGTAAAAAATGGTGTTTAATGATTCTTGATGACTATTCTTCATATGCCTTTTGTGCATTCCTACAATCAAAATCAGAAATGTTTCAAAACTTTAAAGACTTTGTTACACTGGTTGAAAATCAAACAGGAAGAAAAGTCAGACGTTTCAGATTGGATTGAGGGGGAGAGTTTAAATCAAATGAATTTGATCTATTCTTAAAGCAAAAAGGCATATTACGTGAACAAAGTGCACCATACATCCACCAACAAAATGGTCGTGCAGAAAGATTAAATAATACCATATTGGAAAAGCAGAAAGTATGAGACTCCATGCACAATGTCCTAAATTATGGTGGGAATTTGCAATGGAAACTGCTATCCATACATATAATCGCACACCATTAAAAAGAACAAAATGGATGACTCCATACGAAAATTTATATAACAAAAAGCCAGAAGTTCATTACTTTAAAACATTTGGATGTTTAGCATGGGTTTTCTTACCAAAAGAAATTAGACCAAATAAGCTTACGCCAAGAGCTGAAGCCATGACATTCATTGGATATGAAAATGGCTCAAAAGCTTATAAATTCATGTGAAACAATAACTCCATATTTGTTGGTGTTCAATCATTATTTGATGAACATATATTTCCTAGAGCCAAAATAGAAGGCCAAAATGAGAGACTATTTAAATGTCCACCAGGTATTGAAACTTGGGATGATGAAGAAGGACAGGAATCTGATTCCAATTCCCACATACACCATGGTCATCACTCATATGATAGTGACAGTGATGATGATACTCCCAGGATAAAAGAAACAATTATTATCATAAAATCATGATGCTACATTTGATGGAAACAGCAGTCCATCTCGTGATAATGATAATGATAAAGGGCTACCAGATTCAGATCTGACTCCTGATAAGGAAAATCAGGATAATATAGAACCAAATCTGAATCAAACAATTACACCACCTGAACGAACAACAAATATTCCCAAAGATCGACATGGGGATAAACGTTCAGAGAAAGGAAAATCTAGACAAGATGAGAGATTTGATGAAACTCTCAGAAGGACTTCCCGAATTAAAAAACCAAAATTCTTGCTTGATATCAGGACTACCCTCGCCGTGACAGCTTAGGGCCCCAACAATAGACTTTATGAGGAGAAGAGATGAGGGTAGGGAAGGAACCCAAGAGAACTCGACTGAGGACTCTGGGTATTACTTGCTCAGTTTATATACTACAAGGGTGGTCTGTGCACCACTCTAATAATAGTAGCTATGCTGAGTAAGTATGAGTAAAAGAGATAACATAATCGGCCCCCGTTGCTGCGCATTGGTAAGCCTGAGTCATAGTCTATGAGTCATCGGTCCGGTAGTCTGTAAGCTAATCTAATCGTTATCTAATCTAATCTAATCTTAGCGCTGACTAGATAAGATAGACGCCAACTGAG
>JAEBUS010000058.1:303701-331500 GCA_023014475.1 Amanita pallidorosea
CCACTCTCCAAACGCTCGAATCTCCAATTCGTACGGATACTCGAAATCGGCCACCGCGCTGCCCGTATTGCGGTCTTCCTCTTCATCGCCACTCCCCTCTCCCTCTCTCTCTCGCGGTCTTCTTCGTCTCCTCTGTTCGCCCTCTATCGTTACGAATACGTGCCCGGTCAAAAGCTCCTCGACGTCCTTGCTTCTATCCCTCCACACAAGCGCGGGATAAGCAACAAGGCCGCCTCATCTTCTTCTCTTTCGTCCTCCTATCCCCCTCTCCCCTACTCCCGGGCACCAGAACCGGCAATTGGCTCAGGCCGCTCCCGCTTCTTCCAGGTCCTCTATCATCACCAGCGGTCCTCAGAGTTCTCCACGTCGAATCGCCATTGAGCTGGGAGGCGAGTACCCGTCCTCGACCGCGTTGAAGAAGAACTGGTGCTCGCTCCATCTTCAGCATCTCTTCCAAACCTCCGCGCGACGATCTCCCTCGCCCTTTGCACTCTCTCTCTTGAATGTCCCTCAATTCCTGTCCTCTCTGCGTCGAGAACGCCAAGGGTCCGGCAAATCGCGTCCCTCGCCTTTGCAAAGCCAGGCAGCTGCGAGTAGACGTAATCTACCCCGGAGATCCAGACGCCCTCGATCGAGAGCCGGACGTCAAGTTGCTGTCGCTCACTGTCCGACCAGATGGCGGCCTTGCAGCGGCGAGGGTACGGCTAAACGGGGTCGGTGTGATCGCTTGGGTTCTCACAGCAGGAACGCGCACATATTTCCTCCGTCTCGAAAGTTTTGGCATCAACGATGTGCAAAAAGTTGGCATGCTACCACCCCATCAGCACTCGTAACAAAAAGCAAAACAACAAAAAAAAAAAAAAAAAAAAAAAAACAAGGGATACCCACCTCAGTGAATACCATCACTCCTTCCCTGTCCACCGACCCTCACCAAACTTGACGTTCCTCACGCTCCAGCCAGGCGCACGCACTGTCCAGGACCAGCTCCATGAAAGTGTGCATCCTCAAAATAGCCACCACTAGCTGCCGAATTGCTCCAGCCTGCTGCCGCAGCGCCACTGGCCCACAGTCCACCGCTTCCCGACGAGCCGGGACCCAAGCCGCTCGTCTTGTCGGTCTGAAGACTTTCATGGGCTTGGTGCTCCGGACATCCCACACGGCAACGACGCCTTCCTGGGACGCGACGGCGAACTTGGCGCCGTCCGCCGAAAAGGCAGTGGAGAAGGACGCAGCGAGGGCGTGGGACGGAAGCCAGAAAGGAAGCCTTCCGGTTTTGGAAGTTGGAGAGTGGTGATGGGGGTGAAGGTGAGCTTGGCACCGCCCGATATGTGGTGCAGAAAGACGTCGACGAGTCTCCGACGGAGAGGATTGTCCGTGCGTCGGGGAAAGCGAGGCTATTCACGTCAGTTCAACGCGTTTACACAAAATAGAAGCGGAGAGCTACGTACTGTGATTAACGGGGACGTTTAATTTAGAGCACCGACCTCTTTTAGATGCCTGGTGTGTTTCGATCCTGTTGTCCTGGAGCGGAACGTCAAAGAACTTGATAGACAGGTCATTATTGCTCACGATTACCCTTGGCTCGACGGCACTCTCGTTGGAGAGGACAAGCCAAGAGAATTAGTGAGTCTACTGATTGTTGATGGAACAGTTGTCGAGATGTCTGAAAAACTGCAGATGAGCTTGGATGTGGAAGCGGGCCGAAGCGTTTTCTGCGAGGGGGAGAGGAGGGGTTGCAGATGAGCTGTAAATGGTGTGATAAGAAAAATGGGTCGGCGTCTTGACCGCCTGTGGCGTAGAGGATGTCGTTGGTGTCAGGGATGGGAGAGCGGCAAGGTGTTTGGACGAAATCGGGTGCGGCGATGACTCTAGGCGGCTACGTAAGGGAACGGAGTCAGGACAAAAGGCGCAAAAGGCAACGATGGACTTACAGTACCGGGTGGAGCGTGGATGTCCTGCTCAACAATGCCTTATCATGGATGTAAGTGACTATGCCTGGTTCTCGGGGGCACAGAATCAAGTAAGAAGTTGGCTGTAATAAGGAGATTGTTGTGCGGATGGTGTTAGAGAGAGATGAGAGAGCCGGTGACTCACACATGGGTAATGTGGGCGTTTGCGGGAGCAACTGCTGAAGGCTTTGAGGATGTGAGGAGTGATGGATGGATGGCCATGACGTGGACGCGAAAGTTGCGCGGTCTGATCGCACTCGTCGGCTGGCGAGCACAGAGTTGAAGGACTCCTGCGATGCACGTGACAATGACGCACTGCCCGTCGAATGATATGCTATTGCTATGCACACTTGGTATTCATATATATAAGAATGTTCTTATTCCCTCTTCTGCCCCTCGTCACTTATCAGGGAATTCCACCTCCCACTTGACCATCAAATCGCCCTTTGACCGCACCTCACCTTCTTCCTGACAGGCATACCTTCATCTGCTATCCTCGTCTCCATCCCAGGCTTGACACACCCCGGGCGCTGGCACTTGCAATCTTCGTCCATCAACAACTCCAACACTCTCGTCACCCGGTTTTCCCGTGCTCCCGCCACGCTTCAACGAGCGACGAATCTCACCGTTGCGACAGATCTTGCCCTCCCTCCTAAACACCTCATGCGGCTTACCTCCACCACAAACACCAAAATCCTGTACTCGCCACTGGGCAGCTCGTTCCCTGCTTTTTTTTTTTTTCTGACTAAGATGTTTGGCTACAGCTATTGTAAAATACAAGAAGAATAAAAATGTCTTAGAGATTTTGACCGTTGAGAATAGGTCATGACAGTACCCCCTTTTTAGGTCTTGGCTTCCTAGACGAGCTAAAAATCTTCAAAGGATATATGTCCACCTTTTTTCTCCTTTCTCCATCTCATGCATAATTGCCATGCCCAAAATGCTTTGGACGGGAAAGTCCAAGGATCTACACCTTGGTCGGCCTTTTCTATCCAACGGTATACATCACGGTCCATCGTGATGCAGGGACGGGGAGTGGGTTTCGGCTTTCTTGGTTTTTTGGGGAAAGGACAACGTGATGATTGTTCACAGCAGTGGCCCACGTTTGAATGACCACCGATGGTAAGGATTGTGGTTTGAACTTTTTTGTTGTTGCGGCAGTTTTTACCCATGATGGTAAGAGAGACAATATACAAGTGCGTATATGTGTTTGAATAACCGGGCCCAGAATAAGGCCTTCCTACAACAAAATGAAGCAGTTTAAGGCCCTACTCCAGGGCCAATCCTTTTTAATTTTTAAACATCCATTACAATCGCATGGACCATCATGATCAGATGATTCATTTAACTGTTTCAGGAGTTTGTTGTCCTTTCCAATTCTGCCAATTTTTTTCCCATGATGCAGTTTCT
This sequence comes from Amanita pallidorosea, assembly GCA_023014475.1. Classification (NCBI taxonomy): domain Eukaryota; kingdom Fungi; phylum Basidiomycota; class Agaricomycetes; order Agaricales; family Amanitaceae; genus Amanita; species Amanita pallidorosea. The sequence continues at coordinate 307,061 of JAEBUS010000058.1, forward strand.
GCTACTGCATTTATGTCGATCCTGGATATGGCCGTTCCTGGACTTTCGGTAAGATTTTCATACTTTTTGAAGCTTAATTTGTCAAAGACACTTTTATCAATGACTCTTATTGCTCCAGGGTTTTTATCATAGAAATGCTTTATTTTCTTTTTTGCATTTCCTAAATTCTCCTTCGGCTCCCACAAATTGTGTTCTGCCGTATATCCTTTCCATTTAACAAGATATTCCATCTTGTTTCTCTTTAATTGTACATCAAGGATTTCTTCTACCTCGTATTCTTTTTCACCATCAATTTCTACTGGTGGTGGCAGTGCAATGCGTTGACCCCTAAGCAGTTTGACATAGGGACGTATTCTCGAAACATTCACAACAGGATGAATTTGTTGTGAAAAAGGTAGGTTTAGTTCTACTGCATTTGACGAAATGATCTTTTTTATTGGATAGGGTCCTATCCATCGTTCTGCTAATTTCCTGGTTGGTCGTCCAGAGAGTTGAAGATCCTTGGTTGATAACCAAACTCAATCTCCTACTTTGTATTCTGGCACTTCAGAACACCGTCTATCTGCATAGAGTTTCATGTCATCTTGTGATTTTTTAAGTGCAGCCTGCGCTTCTTCATGAATTTCCTTCATTTTTTGCGCAAAGTCAGCTGCCGCTGGATGACTTCCTTCTTTTCTGGGTTCAATACCAATTCTTGGATGTTTTCCGTAGTTTACAAAAAACGGTGTATGTTTCGTTGATGCTTGAATTTTGTTATTATAACTAAATTCAGCAATTGCAAGCCATCCCGACCAATTTTTCTGTCGGTGATCTACAAAAATCCTCAGGAACTGCTCCAAGTCCTGATTCATTCATTCTGTTTGTCCATCCATCTGTGGATGGAAAGCTGTAGACAAATCTGTAGAAATGCCTAACATTTGGTTCAACTCTTTCATCATTTGAGCGGCAAATTGAGGTCCGCGATCCGAGATTATTGACTCGGGGAGACCATGGAGTTTCCATATATGGTCTCTGAACAGTGTTGCCAGCCCTTGAGCTGACGTTTCTTCCAATGTTGGAATAAAATGTGCCATTTTGGACATTCTATCACAGACCACTAAACTTGCATTATGACCATGCAATTCTGGTAACTTTGTAATAAAGTCTGCAGTGATATGAGTCCATGGCTTTGATGGTGCCGAGTTAGGCATTAACTTTCCGCTGCTGGTGGTTCTGGGAAGTTTTTGCTTCTTTGACACTTGTCACATCCAGCAACGTATTTTTTAACAAATTTGGTGACACCTGGCCACCAATAATTTCTTGTGACAAGTTTGACCGTCTTCCATTGACCTCCATGTCCAGCAATGGGTGTATCATGATGGAGTCTGACTATCTCCATTCGTAATTTTTTGTCTTTAGGAACATAGACCTTTCCTTGCCAGAGGATTAATCCTTGTTCCATCTGCCATTCTCCTGCATTGAGTCTCCTGACTCCTGCTTTTTTCATGGCTTCTACTGCTTTTACAACCTCCTCATCATTTGCTTCTGATTTTCTGATTTTGTTTAAAATTTCTTTTTCCGATGTATTGACTAGCACGTGTCCTTGTTGAAGTGCTGCAATTCGGAAAAATTCTGGTTTTAACAAGGTGACTTCCTTGTTATCATCTTCTACCCCCTTTTTATGGTCTGGCCTCCTGGACAGAGAATCGGCCTTTCCCATAGTTGAACCAGCTTTATGAATTAATTTAAAATTAAACCTGCTGAGGTATAATGCCCAGCATGCTTGTCTTCGGTTTAATTTTTTTGCATTCATAAAGTATTTGAGGTTTTTGTGATCTGTCCATATCTCGAATTCTTGCCTTGCTCCTTCTAGGTAATGTCTCCAGGCTTTGAGACACCTAATAATGCCCAACATTTCTTTGTTGTGGACATCATAATTCCTCTCGGTTTCATTAAGGGATTTGGAGAGGTATGCTACTGGTCTCCATTTGTTATCATCACATTCCATTGATAACACTCCTCCCGTTGCGTAATCCAAAGCATCAGACTCTATTCTGAATTTCTTGTCGGAGTCTGGAGCAACAAGAAGGGGTTGTTCCGTAAAAGTTTTTTTTAATGTTTTAAAAGCTTTTTCTTCCGCTTCCTTCCATTCCCATGTTTTGTCTTTTCTAACCAGATTATGTAATGGTCGTGCTATTTTGGCAAAGTCTTTGATGAATTGTCGGTAGTAATTTGCCAATCCTAAGAATCGTTGGACATCCTTGACACTGCCAGGTGTCGGCCAGTTAAGGATAGCATCCACTTTCTTCGGATTCATTTTAAATCCATTGGGTCCGATGATGACTCCTAGGAATTCTACTTCTTGCACATTCCATACACATTTTTCTGGTTTGATGTACAAATCATTTTCTTCCAAGCGCCGGAGAACTTTGAGCACTATATTATTATGCTCTTTTTCGGTTTTTGTGTAAATGAGGATGTCATCTATGTAAACAATGACCTTTCCTTCATTTATCATATCCCGAAAAATATCATTCATCATGGCCTGGAAGGTTGCCGGAGAATTGGTAAGCCCAAAGTACATTACTACTGGTTCAAAAGAACCTTCTGGTGTAGTAAAGGCGGCCTTCCATTCGTCTCCTTCTTTGATTCGTACATTATTGTAACCCCACCTAAGGTCCAACCTGGTGAAGTGTTTGGCTTGTCTGGCTCGATCTACGAGCTCCGATATTAATGGTAATGGATAGTTATTTTTAACCGTCCATTCATTTAGGTAACGGTAATCCTGTACCATTCTCTTTTTTCCATCTTTTTTCTTTACAAAGAACACCGGCGATGTTTGCGGTGATTTTGAAGGTCTAATGTATCCCTTTTTAATTGATCATCAACAAATCTCGGACTTCTCCGAGTTTGTCTGGTGATAAAGGGTACACTTTTCCTTTTCTAGGTTGGTAACCTTGTTTGAGATCAATAGCATGATCCATGGTTTCCTCACCAGCTGTTACAGTTCTCTTTTCGTTTCGTCTCCGTGTCTCAGTGAACCGTTTCATCATCATCATTACTGCGCAATGTACAGCATGGACGCTATCTCCTTTCGTAACTACTTTCATGTTTCCTTTCTCGAGTAGCTACAGCTTTATTCCTTTTACGATTCCTTTGTTCTCCAAAACGTATATAAACTCCATGTATCGTAGAGTAACCTCAGTTCCAACTTAGACGAGTTTTGCTCTCAACCTCACTTGAACTCGACGCTCTTCTTCTCCATCGTTCTCAAGACCTTCGTCATCGTTTGACTTAGCGTCTAAACTCTTTGTCCAGTGGCTGGGAGCGGACCGAGACTCTGCTTGTCGCTGTTGACTTAGAACGAACTACGACGAGGGCATCGTCCATAACACAAGTTGGAACTCAGGAACCGCTCAGTGCTTCGTCACTAGCCAGACACCATTGAGACCCGAACCTCCCAGATCAGACCGCCAAACGACTCCGCTCGTTATAGGCAAAAAGTACTACCTTGGACGAAGGGAAGTCTATCCTTCTACAACAAACGAAGGGTGGTACTACGTTTCAACCACCAAGAGAAAGAACCAGCGAGTCCCAGAAAGTTTCTTCGAAGGAGAATATAGAGAAGGAAACCCTGACGAAGAATTACCAGCAGAAATCTGGATTAATTGGTATAACGAAGAAAACAAATCAGATAGCCGATTATTCTTCCCACCAAATAAAGAGCCAGAACTTACTTGGTGGCACGAATTTCGAGACGCTGAGGATCTAACCGACGGAGTCTTCTCCGCACTCGAAGAATCTACTCTTGCCAAGTGGAACGAATACAAGGAACAACAGCAGATCGAACTAGATCTAGATTTTGACAACGAGCCGAAACAAGGGGAAAGCTCGAAACAAGCAACAGAACCGAAACAGGAACCTGAAACCGAAACAAAGAAGAATATGGCAGACGAAAAAGAAACATCCCCGAAAGGGATAAAGGGAATCTCCATTGAAGAATTCAAAGGACAACGATCCAAAGCGAAACATTTCATCTATGCGTTTGATGACACATTCGATCTAGATGAAGAACGATTTACCACTGCCAAGAAGAAAATCAAATACGTCTTCCTACACTTAGGAGAGGAATTAGACGATTGGAAATCCAATATCCGAGAAGAATTAGATGAAACAACTACAGATAAAGGAAAGAAAAAGGAAGAAGGAACGACGCTCTCTTGGGATAGCTACAGCAGTTTCAAAAAGCGATTTTTAGCCGATTGGGGCGAATCGACACCGCAGCCAGGACCCTGAATGATCTAGATAAAGTGAAAGTGGGCGGAGAAATTGATATCCCCACTTATATCAGAAGTTCCGATCCCTTATTCAGTCAACCGGAATCACAGGGTTCATGGCGCAGCGGATTTATTTTGTAAAGGACTCCCAGCATCAGTCGCAGCAAAAATCATTGAAAACCCTGCAGTTATCAACATGGAGACGGCCTATGACGCTGCGGAACGATTACACAATGCTTGGGAAACCCTGAAACTGATGAACCGATCCTCTGGATCAGGAAACACGGAGAGACGTTTCAAATTAACCGAAACTCGAGGAACTCAGCGTCAGGATCAAAAGGGGTCAATGCCATAACTACTGGACGCCTTTTCAGATGCCCAAAAGGAGGAATATCGGAAAACCGGCAAGTGTTTCCGATGTGGAACTCAGGGGACATATATCCAGGGATTGCCCAAACAAAGGGAACGCCCAGACGACGCCCACAAATGCCTCCCCCGCAGAATCGCACCATTAGGACCATTGAGGAAACGACCTCAGAAGAATCAACTGCCCAACGCATTAGGGCACTATTGAAAGCACTCCCAGACGAGGAGCGCGAGAATACCCTCCAAGAACTAGAAACAGAGGTTTTTTAAGAAGGAGACGCCAGAAAGCGGTTGACGCCTCCATAAAGTTGAACAGTTAGCACTCGATTCTGAATCGTACAATCCAATAATGATAAACGGATCTCAATTACTGTGCAAACGAACGATAAACCCGCTGAAATATCCGCCTTATTGATTGTGGAGCAGAAGGAAACTTCATTGACGAGCGAATATCAAAAGATTGGCCAAAGGAAAAACTAAAACAACCGATTTAAAGTCAAAAACGCCGATGGAACTATTAACCAGAATGGCATGATCACGCATCGAACCATCTTACATATTCTATCAAAGGAAAACCATATGATAATTGGTTATGGATCACAAACTTAGGGATCAAGAAATCATCTTTGGAATACCATGGCTGGAAAAACATAACCCGACTATTGATTGGCGAAAGAAACCCTCCAAATAGACGACGATTCAAAAGATGACAAACCTATTTGGCGCATAGCGCTAGATACTCAACAATGGGGAGAAGACGAATATTGGATAAGAGTAAAAACATCGGCGTCACAAGCGTTTGAACACCAAGCAAACGCGACGAAACGCCGACCGTTTTACCACTTGAGTACCTTCCCTGGCAGTCTACCTTTGAGAAAAAAGCATCGGAGCGTTTCCCATCATCACGACCATGGACCATGCAATTGAACTCAAAACCGGATTTACGCCGAAAGTTAGCAAATCTACCCACTATCACTAAAAGAACAATCAACGCTCGACGAATGGATTAAGGAGCAATTAGATAAAGGTACATTCGACCATCCAAATCGCCACAGGCATCACCATTTTTCTTCGTTTCAAAGAAAGAGAGCGGCGCCCTTAGACCTTGCCAGGACTATCGTTACCTTAACGAATGGACGATAAAAAACGCCTATCCATTACCCTAGTTTCAGACCTAATGACGAATTAGAAGGTGCAAACTATTTCACTAAACTTGATTTGCGCTGGGGATATAACAACGTTCGAATTAAAGAAGGCGATGAATGGAAAGCGGCCTTCATTACAAACCGAGGGTTGTATGAACCTACAGTAATGTTCTTCGGCCTTTGCAATTCGCCCTCGACATTCCAGACCATGATGAACGAATACTTCCAGGACATGATTAATGAAGGATGGCTCATTATCTACATGGACGATATTCTGATCTGTGGGAAAAAGAGGGACGAAGTACAGAAACGAACCGAAAGAGTCTTAGAACGCTTACGGGAAAAGGACCTATTCTTGAAGCTAGAAAAATGCAAATTTTGTGTTCAAGAAGTCGAATTCCTGGGTATGGTCATTACGCCTGGTCATATTCAAATGGACCCAGTGAAACTCGCCGGAATCAGAGATTGGCCAATCCCCACAACGGTCAAACAAGTCAGATCTTTCCTCGGATTCGGAAATTTCTATCGACGGTTCATCGGCAACTTTGCTGCTATAGCAAAACCGTTGACGGACTTAACTAAGAAAGGTTTAACTTTCAGTTGGACGCTTGATTGCCAGACGGCTTTCGATGAATTAAAAAGAAAATTTTCGTCAATGCCAGTCCTACGCATGCCAGACCCCATAAGGCCTTTTATCCTCCAGACAGACGCTTCCAATAAGGCCACTGGAGCAGTATTGAAACAAGCCGACGCCTCCGGATCCATTCATCCTTGTGGCTTCATATCACGCCTTAACCGCGACGGAACAGAATTACCAAATTTATGACCGAGAACTACTGGCTATTATTAAAGGATTACAAGCATGGCGACACTTGCTGCATGGATCTCCGCATCCAATTATAGTCCATTGCGATCACAAAAACCTCTCATTCTATAGAACTCCGCAACGGTTAACACCTCGACAAGCTCGTTGGTCTATGATGCTATCGGAATTTGACCTGAAAATAGAGCACGTACCAGGGACGAAAATGTTTGAAGCAGATGCATTATCGCGCCGTCCTGATCATATGAAAGATGACGACATACTGGACGATGTTATCATGTTACCCAATAACAAGTTCATTCGCCTTATTGCCACAGACCTTGCTCAGAAAATCCGAGATGCTACATCACTTGACAGTTTTGGAAAAACCATCATTGAAGTCATAGAAACGCAACGCGCTCCACCTATTAAATCCAAACTCCAGGATTGGGCGTTTGTCGACGGCATCGTTCGATACATTGACAGAGCATATATCCCTGATCTTGGAACACTCCGCACCAGCATTATCAAAATGGCCATGAATCGCCCACTTCCGGGCATCCTGGACGCTTGAAAACGTTAGAATTGCTACAACGAGATTACTGGTGGCCAGGAATGTATAAACACGTCAAGGAATGGATCACCGGATGCGCCACATGTCAGCAAATGAAGGTGAACACTCACCCCAATACCCAGCCCTCCTACCAATCGGGTCAAAGGCGACTCGACCATTTCAACAAGTGACTCTGGATTTTATTACCGATCTTCCCATTTCTGACGGATTTGACTCGATTTTGGTCACGGTGGACCATGGTCTTACGAAGGGGGTAATTCTTACTCCCTTGCAAGAAAACCATCGACGCACTAGGAACAGCAGACCTTTACATTTCCGAAATATTCAAGCGCTTTGGTCTACCAGATGTACTTATTTCAGATCGAGGACCGCAATTCTCAGCCAAGGTCTTCCAAGAAATTAGGAAAACATTAGGAATCGATCATAGAATGAGCACCGCCTATCATCCGCAAACCGATGGAGAAACGGAACGAGTAAATCAAGAATTAGAAGTATATCTTCGAATATTCTGTGCCAATGAAGCGCACACTTGGAAACAACTATTACCAATTGCCGAATTTGCCCATAATAACCGCCATCATGATTCAGTTAAAGCATCGCCTTTCCAACTTATGTATGGAACAAACCCTGTTGCACTACCTACTGCGGCGCAGAAAATGACGACACCAGCAGCAGAAGAACGGCTACAGTTACTACGAAAGGCTAGGGAAGAGGCCCTTGCTGCGCATGAATTAGCTAGACAAATGGTGGCTAGACGAATCAGAGACAAGTCAATCAAATTCGAAAATAGGAGACAAAGTTTGGCTCGAAAACAGAAACCTTAATATCCATACCAGTCCAGGAAGCTAGCGCCAAACGAGAGGACCCTTCCCCATTGAACAAGTTTTAGGACCAGTAACGTATAAACTCAAACTCCCGAACAATGGCGCATTCATCCAGTCTTTCACACGTCACTCCTTATGCCATATAGGGAGACTGAAACACATGGACCAAATTACACAGCCCCACCTCCTGATCTCGTAAATGGACAAGAAGAGTTTGAAGTTGAAGCGGTTCTTGCACACCGAAAGCGTGGGGCAGGATATCAGTATTTGGTTAAATGGAAAAACTACGGTCCGAATGACAATTCCTGGGAACCAGAACGCAATCTAGGTAATGCTGCGGATATCTTGCAAGCATATAAACAGAGAAGACAGTTGTAAAAATACCCATGTCTCGCTATCATAACCGCCGAATCCTTAAACAAAATATCCGATATACGAAGAAATACTGTTCTACTCGAGGACGATACTCCCCAAAACTCTACGAAAGATTTCGAGGACGAATCATTAAAATTCCTATCTATCGTCCTCCAACATCTCCGTTAGGATTACCACGATTTTCTAAAATCATCCGGACACGAGCAGTCCGACAAACTGCACCTAGAGCCTCCAGACTAACCACCGGACACTTAAAACATCCACAAGGGCACGTAGAATTCCCATTTAATGCTCGCCTTCACTATCTCCCAAAATATATGGATCTTACATTTGATCCTGAAGAATTACCATACTATCCCGAAGCCAGATCACATTTTCCATCACCCAACGTACCTTTGAATCACAGATACGAGGTGTACGCCGAGATGGCCCTTCGAAGAGAAGAACCTGAAAAATATGTTTTCGTTCAGGAGCTAAAACGCGCCGGCAAAGAAATCGAAATATACCGCTGGGTTGCTGATCGGCATGTCCCAAATGCACAAGCCAATTTCAACGATGCGATGGACAGTCTGGATTTCCTGAATGCAGTCACTGATGACCCGGTTATCCCTGATGCGCCGGAACAAGCCGTCATACAAGGCGATAACCCTATCACAGACACCGAGCATGAGAACGAGGTTTCCACCGTCACCAGGAATGAATTGAGCGAATCAGAAGAATCTGATGGGGAACTTGAATACATTCCCACCATCAGAGCGCCCGCGTCATCTTACCAATTCTCGGAAGAGGAACTCCTGACTGTCAATTATGATGACGAAGTGTTCAATTGAACATAAAAGGACGCTTCAACGCGCATCGGATTCCCCAACCTAACTGTCATAACCATGCCTGCTTTCTTCATCACCGTCGCCTACCTCATTGCCTTCGCCTTTGCCCTCCTGGTCACAGCATGTGGCCATTACTACGTTGAACCCGCCGCCATCCTATCACCCTTCCTCGCCGCCGCTCACGACCTCCCACTTGAGGTCTTTGTCAACACCACCATCACCATTGACGACTTCGAATTCGCTGACCTCCCGAACTTCACGAACACCCGGCAGAACTCGCTGACACCGTTACTGTCCCCATCATACCCGTTCCGCCCGTCGTCACCCGCCCCCGCAACGCCATGCTTGACAACGTCAGCGACAACCTCGCCACCTTGGTCACCTACTTCAACTTGTTTTCCGAACCTCTTGATTTTATCACCGCCCTTACCCTCACTACCGACCCGCACACTCTTACTTATGAAGAACGGGACGCGATGCTCGCTCAAGCAAAACAATTACAGCGAGCGATTCAAAGCCTACAGTGGCGAGTGGAGACTGCCGACAAGGACGTCGGTAATATTATCAGTTGGCTGGAATCTCGGCAGGACCACGGCTGGACGAATTCATGGTAGAAGTCGGCGACTTCTCGCATACGAAGGGGGTAATGTTACAGTTCTCTTTTCGTTTCGTCTCCGTGTCTCAGTGAACCGTTTCATCATCATCATTACTGCGCAATGTACAGCATGGACGCTATCTCCTTTCGTAACTACTTTCATGTTTCCTTTCTCGAGTAGCTACAGCTTTATTCCTTTTACGATTCCTTTGTTCTCCAAAACGTATATAAACTCCATGTACCGTAGAGTAACCTCAGTTCCAACTTAGACGAGTTTTGCTCTCAACCTCACTTGAACTCGACGCTCTTCTTCTCCATCGTTCTCAAGACCTTCGTCATCGTTTGACTTAGCGTCTAAACTCTTTGTCCAGTGGCTGGGAGCGGACCGAGACTCTGCTTGTCGCTGTTGACTTAGAACGAACTACGACGAGGGCATCGTCCATAACAGCGCACGTGCTCACGAGCGCGGCAGAAAAGGCGTTGACGGTTGAGCTTGACATCCGCACTCGGTGGTCGTCACTCTGTATGAAACTACCACTGAGATAAAAGTAACCTGCGCGGCTTACGCGCACGCTAAATCTTGAGTACGCGGCGGTCGTATACCATTCTAGTCGTTGCCGTGTAGCCATCGTTGGCGGCAGATGCAACGATGATTGCATTGGATGAATAGCCTCATTGGAGGCCGCTCGAGGTGACGAGGGCAAAATGAACAGCTGTTTGCTAACAGAGGGACACATGTTATCTGAAGCTCGGACCGACAGAGCAGAGTCAGACTGTGACCGAACCTTGTGCGTTCCATTATCATGTAATCGACAGCTTGCAATTGTCGGCGCGGCCTTGCTCAAGCCCGCGTTCCGCCCAAGAGCTCACCTGCAGGCTGAGCGTCTGCGGCGCATTAGTGCCCAACACCGTTGTCAGCTCTGCCGGAGAGTGGAGATGTCGGTATGGGGAAGGAAAATGGGATGCAGGAGAGACCGTTATCGACGATGTGAGAGGCAGACTACGAGTCATCGCTGCCACCTTCGTTCAAGATTTTCGTGAGATGAGCCGTTTCTAGGCTCACGTCGGCGGCAAGGAACTGAACCAGAGGGAGCAGAGTATGTTGCGGTAAAGACGGGACCTGCAGGCAAAGGAGACTTGAAAGAGGGAGTTCTGGAACGGTAAAGGGAGAGTTGGAGCTTCTGGTAAGCCGCGAGTTGCGGGTGATGGACGGGAGCGCTTGAAGACCGTCTTGAAGTGAAAATGGTGGTGGCGGATGATGTGTTGTGCAATCGGCTACACAATCCTGCTGTTGGTTTGATATGGTCGAGATGGACGACCGCCCTTTCTATTGTGCTGGGATTAGTGATTTCCCAGACGATAAGATTCCTGAGGGATGTACCTAGAAGGAAACCGAACAAGAGTATGCATAGCAGGCGAGCCTCATGGAGATGGGTTGTATTGCGTTGAATGTGGGAGTTCATTGGTCAAGGGCATCGTGCCCTAGTCCAGGGGGAGTCTGGCAGTGAAACTCGACTCAGATCGTGATAGACGTGATTCAGACTAACCTGTGAAAGCCGTTGAGAACGAAAATGTCAACGGGCGGGAAGATAACTTGCCAGAAGAGCCGCAATCGGCATTGGGCGTCAGCAAACAGTCGGAGACGTGAAGACGATAGAGATCGTCTTATGGCCGTTGAGAATGAGTATGGCGATAGGTGTGGGATGGATCGTGTCATGGACGACGCATATTTTCTTGCAAATCCGGTGCGAGTTGTGCTCTCGGACCCGTCGTTCAGTGTTTGACGACGAAAAGAGGAAAAGTGAACCAACGATGAGGGCGTAGCATAAATACCTTTATGTAATTTAAGTGCCATAGTAGTCTGTTCATGGCAAGTGTCTCGTCTTTCTTTGTCTTGAACGAACAACAGAACAATCGTCATATTGCTGGCCTGACCTTTCACAGGAATGCGTAGCCCCGTGTTCCGAGTAAGATCTTCCATGCGTGTACTTCCACTAATCCGGTGTTCATGGCAAGCGCGCGGTCCTACCATCGTCCCAGCTGGTGAAACCCTGACCTCAACATAAAAGATGGAATGGTGATGAAAGGGGACAAGCGTTGTAATGTGGTGACTCACGTCCATAGCCAAGCGGCACTGCTCCTAGCGTCAACATCTGGAAAGCGAGCGCTAAGACTTGGCATTGTCCGAACAAACACGTGCAAATAGCGCTGAACACGCTTCCGCTGATCGAATTGACTCTTGACGATGTTGATCTGAAACTAATTAAAGGATGTACCCTGGAGGTGGTGGTATTATAATGTCTGGACCACAGTATTGGCACTTGCCGCTATTGTTCGTGTTCGTGTTGTCGCTTGCGCCGCTAGCGGTTCTCACTCGTCATGCAATGCTTAGCCCTTCCTGCTTCAATTCTTGAGGCCTGCATGGTAAGGTTGAAGCAGCGAGTTTATCGCCGAACAGGAAGTCGGCACCACACTTGAGGGTTGATGCATTGAGCGCATACCCCTTTCCCTTTTCTCTTCCTCTATCCTCCTGAGTTCCTGTACCGGGGAAATACTCGCCGAACTCGTGAAAGCTGCGCGTCGTGTAAAATGCTTCTTCCACTCCACCGCCGTGATGGCAGTCGATGTCTGTATAGCACGCAGGGGTAGGTGCGCAGTAGTTCCAGCCGAGCACAATGTCATTGATGTGGCAAAATCCGGACACTTCACGCTTCTTGGCTTGTGCAGCCCGCCGGCCCAGTTGATCGGGATGTCGGCAGACCCGGAAGCGATATGGTTGGCTGTGCCTGGTCGAAGATGTGAGTTGTGGGGTGGAGGCATCAAGCTGGAATAGATGGCGCACCAATGGACCCTCCTGCGGATATCGAGCAGAATTCGAAAACTCCTTCGAATGGGGCCCTGGGAGCTTATTGTCCCCGACGAGAACTTTGACCGTGTCAGTATCCCATATGACAGAGGTGGAATGCGCGGCGTACACATCGTCTCATGATCCTCCTCCTTTTCTGGTGTCACTACGCAGGAAATGGACGTGAGCTCATGGCTTCAGGTGTTGCTCGCTTCGGTCTCTGCCAGAAAAGTCAAGGTTTGAGATGTCATAGTATGGTATAAAACTCACAAGAACGTGCATTTTATCCAGCACATCATTCACCAGACATGCGTCACCCTTGTCCAATGAAATTTCATGGGATGACCAAGGCCATACGTGTATACAATGTCTGTTTTGCAGGCCTCCATCAGTATTCAGATTTCCAGAGCTGAACGTGCACCGTCATAATAGTACGACACCCGACGCTTTGGAATTGGAGGCAGGCGATGAGGCCTTGAGCGGTCGCGCGGATGTTTATGTCAGCACCAAATTGGGACTCAATATCTTGGCGGTTTATCCGCATGTCGCTGCTGCAGATGGCCAAAGCTCTGGCTCAGCTCAAGGCCGCCACGAAACACTACTTAGGCCCGGTCCCCATTGCAAAGTGTCGTTCTTTTCAAGTGTTTATCCAGGATGTGATACCTCGTAACTAAAACCGCATTTGCATCCAGATTGGTGGAGACGTCACTTTATCGCATGCATTTCCTCTCATCCTATTCCACATATGAATTTCTTCTAGGGAACTGCCTTACGTATCGATGTCAGAAGGGCATGGTCTTGGATCGAACAGGTGAGAGCGTGTGGCGGGCGCTCGCAGCAAATCTACCGCTGAGAGCCTCCATTTCAGCGTCTGTCCACAGATATGGACAATTGTGCAACGCGATGATGTACCATTGTCAAGCTTCAAGCTTCAAGTCCCACCACGTTTCCAATGACGTTTGTGCAGAGCGAAGTGTTTACTCTCCAGTTCAGATTCGACCCGGCTATTGTTCGTGGTAGTCGATGGGAAAGAGGCGCCCGTTCACCCGGTGTGAGTTTGACGCTTCTCCTTGTGCTGATTGGCGCTGAACGACCGATTGAAGCACGTGTATTAACAAGTGTTACACCGAACGAATATACATCTCCCAGAAACACCGATTCACACTAAGACAAGACAAATTCAACAGTGCTGATGGATTGGTCAAGGTTAAGGTTGGGGTAATGATTCGCACTGTCACCCATTAATCGCAATCTCCTCGTCCCTCCCCTACATCACCACCTCACTCAAAAACTGACCAACGTCCCCACTCCGATCTTCGTCTCTGACTTCTTGCCCATGTACAGATCATGATCGAGCGAGGCAAAACTTTTGCCACCCAAGCCACTGTCACCTGTCAGAAACCGTCCACGCACAAAGGAAACGACCGCTCGTTACCTTGGCGAGGAAAAACTCTGCAAAAGCCACGTCCACAAGGATATTCTCGTACATCACCTTGCCCAAATTCCTCCCCATGACCCGACATAATTCAGACTAAGCACTACCAAAAACATCAGTTCGTTTCACTAACCGTCCAACAAACTTGCCACTTACGTTCACATGTGGATTAGGGTACAGCCTCTCACCAAGACCGTCATCCCGCGCTTGTTTTCCTAAACTGCCTGAGTTATCAATTCCGTTTCGTTAATCGTGCTCTCACCAAGACCGTCTTCCCGCGCTTGTTTTCCTAAACCATTACGCAGGGGAGCTATCAATTCCGTTTCGTTGATCGTGCTCTCAACCGTTTTCCTCGACCGTTATCCCGCGCAAAACCATTACAACGGTACGTTTTCAATTTCAATGATGTCTGATTATTCATAACATCATTTAGATGAATCGCCATTACCCTCTGTGTTAATCCAGCTACGTCGCTTCTCCTTGTGCTGATTGGCGCTGAACGACCGATTGAAGCATGTGTATATGTACGTTTGAGGGCGAGTAACTCACATTTGCGCTAGATATACGAATCGATATTGGCAAATGAGTGGTCCCCTGTGCTGAGCGTCGTAGCTGTATGCGTGGCGCTCCAAAGCGTGCTGGCGTCGTGTAAGGTTCGTCCTTGTTCTCTCTCTCTCTCTCTCTCTCTCTCTCTCTCTCTCTCTCTCTCTCTCTCTCCATATTTCTTTCCTCTCTCACTTACGCGCCCAGCCGATTGGCAGAAGAAAGAACGGTACGCATACATCATGCCCAATAGTTTTCGTACGATGGCTGATGACGCCACACAGCTACGTGAGATACTCGCCCCCTCTTTTTTCTCCTCGTCAGAAGACGGAAATTGGACGAGAAGTGGCGGGATCAACATTCAATTATATTATCTCTGTTAATCCTTGCAAAAATGAATGATATTTCTGTATATATTCAATTGAATACTACTACTACTACTCAGCTAAGTACTTGATTTAAGTGCACTAAGCAGAGTATTGTAACATGTAAAACAAGTAAGAACAAGTCGCCTACCACTTGTAACGGGTGTGCTAAAGTGTGGAAGGAAACGAGTTTGAACTGCAAGTGCATCCCCAGCCTTCATGGATATTTTGTAGTTTAATTGTGGCAGGCATAAGTCACCTCCACTGAAGTCACCTAGTGGTATGATCCAGGTTATTCCTCCATCATTTCTGTCAATATGAATCTTCTCGCTGGCCCCTTCCTTAACTGCTATGGTGGTGAAAGCCCCACCAAAATCAAGCCAGGGGCATTGTGATAGAAGGTCCTTCTGCTCTGTTATATATTTTTTGAGCCTGTTCTGATCTTAGTACAAACGAGCAGCTATCATTTATAAATATCTACTCACTGTTTTTGTAGCTCCCATTGAGATGGGGCATACAACTCCATAAAGCGCGCTATCTTGGGCGCCAACTTGTGCTGAACATACCTCAGGAAACACTCCATTGCCTGCTTTGCATCAGGGCTTGTCCACTTGGTCGTGTCCTTCGATATGTGGGGTGAATCTTGGTATCGCCTCCAGATGCCTAAATGCAAGGCTGGCTTATCTGAACGAGCCGTTTCCCCATGCCCATCAGATGCAACACCGGCCGCTTGAAGGTTATCCCATTTGCGAAGGAATTTATCTCTCTGACCTTTAGGTATGACATTTTGGAACTTTCTTGCAAGGATGGTGGGATGTGCCCCATTCAGGATTTTATATTCAATAGGTGCAAATTCTCGATCTTCCCCAGGAGCCCTGATAGTGTTCTGGACAATGTCTGGACATGGTATCACGAGACTTTCATGGCATCCGATGTCAAGTAATTTGGTAGAATCTGTTTCAAAATGGTGACTGGTGACGTTGCTGACATGCTCCTGGCTGCCTGAGAAGCGAATAAAGTCACTGGGACAATGCGGCACATTTGCCACAACTGGTACACTATCAGTTTCTGACCTAATTAACTAAAATTTAGCACTCACAAGCTCGAGCCTCAGCTACCTTTCTATTTGCTTCTGAATATCCTCGTTGTCGTTCAAAATGTCGAGCGCGGCCAGCTGGGCTTCGTTGACCTCGTGATTGACCTAGTCAACGAAGTATTGGTACAATGGCCCAATTACTCATTAAATGATCTGTTACATACCACTGGTTTTTTTTGTCTTCCTGGACCTTGTCATTGTTGACACCACAGAGCACAGAATTCTCAACAGAGATGTGCGAAAAATATTTGACACAAGACTGGACGAGGGTAGTATCGAGCAATATTTTGTGCGCAGGTGGTACAAAAAGAGTGTAGCGGGTCGGCAAAAATGACTGAGGGGCGGTGCTGATAATGTAGAGAATATATACTAGAGCAGTATGGCAGAAAGGGAAGGCTATCGATGTTTCGCGGCGTCGACGGTCTGTAGCATGATGCGCATCACAAAAGTCTATCAGCACATCAGCTGTACCGTCATGTAGGAATTTTGTATTGATGATCAAATCAGCCGTCACTCCGATCATCAACTCCATTTTGAAATCACGGCCCTGCCAAACTGATCCGTGCCGATAAAGTTGTGATGCACAGGATTGCTCGCCTGTAAATGTTTGAACATGATGTGAACCGAGTACATCAGCTGCCGTTGCCCAGGTCGATTTGAATCCGCGATTCCGATGGAGTCGACTGACCAGCCCAGCGGGTTTGCCCCTTCCCATCCACCCGTACTGAGCACTAGCATTCCCTTGCGAGGGCAGGCCCTCATCTGTATTCGTCCCATCTGCTATACATATTGCTAGTCGGCCCTCGTCTGAGCCATTGCCCTCGCGGCCCATGCTGGTTTGCTTGCAGGGATCAGTGCAGGTAGTGTTAAACGTCCAAGTATGGGTCACTGTGACGTTTCCCGCCTACGCACAGCATATTACCAAATTTCCTTGTCCTTGTCAGCGAAACAATGTCCACCACGGAGAAGCACTGAGAAGCGGACCTCGTTCTTCATCCGACTATTCACGTCTTCAAAACTCTTCCATGACCGCTCAACATCGGAAAGAACTACTACAAGCTCTCACCTGTAGTCCGGATTCTGCCCCTTGCCATTACGACGACCTGTTATATATGTATATCGTGGTCTCCAAGTAACCACCCATAACTAGTAACCGTCAGTTTGCTTCGCTCGGTCTCTCGATTTTCAAATGCTGACCGTCGTTTGCCAAATGTTTAGGCCGCGCACCGGCATGCCTGTGCCCAGTGCCCATCTACCTGCCCCTTTGCCTGCTCCCCTCTCCCTCGTTCACCGCCCGCTCCCTCCTCCTATCACTGCCGCGCTCCCCCTCTCGCAAAGGAGACTTGAAAGAGGGAGTTCTGGAATGGTAAAGGGAGAGTTGGAGCTTCTGGTAAGCCAGAGTTGCGGGTGATGGACGGGAGCGCTTGAAGACCGTCTTGAAGTGAAAATCAATCGGCTACGCAATCCCACTGTTGGTTTATATGGTTGAAATGGACGACCGTCCTTTCTATTGTGCTGGGATTAGTGATTTCTCAGATGATAAGGTTCCTGAGGGATGTACCTGAAAGGGAACCGACCAAGACTATGCATAGTATGCGAGCCTCATGGAGATGGGTTGTATTGCGTTGAATGCGGCAGTTCATTGGTCAAGGGCATCGTGCCCTAGTCCAGGGGGAGTCTGGCAGTGAAACTCGACTCAGATCGTGATAGACGTGATTCAGACTAACCTGTGAAAGCCGTTGAGAACGAAAATGTCAACGGGCGGGAAGATAACTTGCCAGAAGAGCCGCAATCGGCATTGGGCGTCAGCAAACAGTCGGAGACGTGAAGACGATAGATCGTCTTATGGCCGTTGAGAATGAGTATGGCGATAGGTGTGGGATGGATCGTGTCATGGACGACGCATATTTTGCAAATCCGGTGCGAGTTGTGCTCTCGGACCTGTCGTTCAGTGTGTTTGACGACGAAAAGAGGAAAAGTGAACCCACGATGAGGTTACCGCTCAGGCCCAGGATTTACGCCACATCGTAATGTCATTCGCCAGGCCAATCAAGTGAACTGACGGTTGCCAGTTATGGGTGATTACTTGGAGACCACGATGTACGGTTGAGACTTGAAGGGAAGCGGAGGGCGACAGAGGCAGGGTCCAAGGTGCCGAGCTTGTTTGAGGCGTCAGGCGTCAGGTCTCGGGTGGCGCGTGCATTGCTGCGTCCGCGCCTGTATATTGGACGACTATATATAAAGTGATGGTAACGCGCATCAGGCGATGGAATTACTCTTACATATTAATTATTCCATGGGATTTCACGCGAGGAAAGGGCATTGAGCTTGGGAACTGGTCTGGGGAACTGACAGGGAGGTGGAAGTACGAAGACAAGCAGCGCGGGATGACTAGTGACTAGTGACTAGTGAGTGACCTGTCACGACTCAACTTCGCTCATCAACTGAGACGCTCAACTCAATCTGAGAATTCGATGGATCAAGATATTTTTCATACGCGCTTGGACGAGGGCCGACTAGCAACATGTATAGCAGATGGGACGAATACAGATGAGGGCCTGCCCTCGCAAGGGAATGCTAGTGCTCAGTACGGGGAAATGGGAAGGACAAACCCGCTGGGCTGGTCAGTCGACTCCATCGGAATGCGGATTCAAATCGACCTGGGCAACGGTAGCTGACGTGCTCGGTTCGCATCATGTTCAAACCTCATTTACAGGCGAGCAATCCTGTGCATCACAGCTTTATCGGCGCGAGCCATTGGGCACGTAGGTGATATCAAGCAGGTCAATAGTTAGAAGGAGGACAAGTGGAGGATTTTTGATTTGAGCGCTGCTGCCTCACGAATTGTCACCTGTCGCACATCCAGTCGGTTCCCTTCTAGGTACGTCCCTCAGGAATCTTATCGTCTGGGAAATCACAAATCCCAGCACAATAGAAAGGACGGTCGTCGGGATTGTGTAGCCGATTGATTTTCTTTTCAAGACGGTTTTTCAAGCGCTCCCGTCCATCACCCGCAACTCGTGGCTTACCAGAAGCTCCAACTCTCCCTTTACCATTCCAGAACTCCCTCTTTCAAGTCTCCCTTGCCTGCAGGTCCCGTCTTTACCGCAACATACTCTGCTCCCTCTGGTATAGTTCCTAGCGCCGACATGAGCCTAGAAACAGCTCATCTCATCTCACGAAAATCTTGAACGAAGGCGGCAGCGATGACTACCTCTTGCCGCCTTGTGGTTCTCGTAGTCTGCCTCTCACATCGTCGATAACGGTCTCTCCTGCATCCCATTTTCCTTC
The DNA here is from genome assembly GCA_023014475.1 of Amanita pallidorosea. Lineage (NCBI taxonomy): Eukaryota > Fungi > Basidiomycota > Agaricomycetes > Agaricales > Amanitaceae > Amanita > Amanita pallidorosea. The sequence continues at coordinate 326,400 of JAEBUS010000058.1, forward strand.
CCCCGACATCTCCACTCTCCTGCAGCGCTGACACTGGTGTTAAGCACTAATGCGCCGCTCAACCACATCAAGCCCTTGCCCTTGCCCTTGCCCTGGACTCTCGCCTCGCCTGCTCCTCACACTCTTGTCACTTCTCCCACCACGCCGCCTGTAACTCATTCATGTCTCCCGGCGCCATGCTACGTCCGTATCCCGTACGTCAAGCCGACAACAAGTCTCCCTCCCGTTAGTAAAAGTGAAACGCTCAGCCTGCAGGTGAGCTTTTGGGCGGAACGCGAGCTTGAGCAAGGCCGCGCCGACAATTGCAAGCTGTCGATTACATGATAATGGAATGCACAAGTTCGGTCACAGTCTGACTCTGTCGGTCCGAGCTTCAGATAACATGTGTCCCTCTGTTAGCAAACAGCTGTTCATTTTGCCCTCGTCACCCTCGAGCGGCCTCCAATGAGGCTATTCATCCAGTACAATCATCGTTGCATCTGCCACCAACGCACTAACGATGGCTACCGGACAAGTGAGACTAACCCAACCCCCACGATCAACTGGCCGTGCGTAGATGGTGCGGGTTGTCTGCTACATCATCACCTCCTTGTACTCAAGGCAACGACTAGAATGGTATACGACCGCCGCGTACTCAAGATTTAGCATGCCCGTAACCTGCGCAGGTTACTTGACGCCTGCCTGATTTATCTCAGTGGTAGTTTCATACAGAAGGACGACCACCGAGTGCGGATGTCAAGCTCAACCGTAAACGCCTTTTCTGCCGCGCTCGTGAGCACGCGTGCCTTCCCCACCGCTCAGCGCGCAGCTCCGAACTTCCAGGCGGTAGGCATTGGATTTGCCTTGCACTGCAAGTTGGAAAAAGTTCCGAAGGGGAGACGTAGCGACGACAATCTTGGCGCTCGATTCCATTACTATAATAGATAGATGCACTTTTTTCCCTTCAAAAACCACGTCGGCGGGGTTTGGGATCACAACCAGGTTATGGACTTTGTGATACAACAATGGCGGTGAGCTTGAATAACATTTTCCATGTTATTATCAAGTCTAAGGTTCCGCTTTTGCAATATAACATTATTTGTCGTTGACATGATGACAGCGTCAATGGAATCTTGCAGGCTGCCAAAGGAAATCAAGCTTATAGTACTGCCTTCAGACCGCTGTACTACGAGCACCGTCTAGCGCCAGATGTGCTCGCCTACTTTCGTGGATCTCTCACAGATATGCTCGCATACTTTCGCGCATTGGTACTACATTCATGGGTACTAGTATTACATTATTCTGTTCACAGCTAGGAAGAGTTTTCATATAAGGACCTGAGTGGTTGAAGATGGCCTGTTGGCACCGAAGGCAATTGAGCTATCTATGGATGATGCTAAATGGCAGATTATACATTTTAGCAATGAGTTTAACTTACGCGTGACAGGGATATTGCAATCATGATTCTCTGTCCCTTCCAGGTTGTGCGAAGTTCCGCGAAATGACAAATAATCTGTTCTGGCTTAATAACTGACAATCCTCCCACCCCACGTCCCATGCAGTGGTCATGAGCACTGGATAGCAGTTGAACAGATTACTAGCTTGACTGGTGCTGCGTAGGTGGTACCGAACAAGAATTACTGTCTGGTTCTTGAAGTGAATAATATGAACAATTTGGCAGGACGACACTGTTCTTCCTCCCCATCCCTTAATGCAACAAGGACATTTGCATTTCCTGTATGATTCGCTGCTGTCGAGCATACCAGGCCTGGACGGGATATTTTCTGTCACTTTTTCGCACTAATTTGGGAATAGTATAGTGCACGAATGCAAGTCAAATTAATGGTAAACATACCCAATCTAATAAAGCGCTAGAAAATGGGTTCTCTCAGCTGTTTCATAGCACGTATTGGGTGGCAGAAGTTTGAGTTCTTCACAAAAAAGTGAAGGGCACGTTTATGGCACTGTGAGTCGATTGAGCCATTTGAGTCGCTCTGCCGGTGTGCGCAACTGGTCTACCATGGGCTTTTGCGCCCATTTATCCGCACGCTGATGATCCTTTTGAGTTCGTGTAGTAACATCTCGACCACCAAATGTGCCGCATCCTGCTGTAGTGCAGTGACAGGTGGGCATCCTAAGTCACCGATGGAAGCTTGCGGAATATGTGACCCTAACTCGCAGTAAGAAGACTTCGGCTATAGTCCACCTGGAATAAAACGGTCGTGAACATCCGATCTTGAGAAGAAGCAGCCCTCTGAAGTCTGTCCGGTACAGCCGGGAATTAGAACCTACAGTTGATCTGAGAGAAGCAAACTGAAGTTTTGCTGAGACACGCACTTCTCCTTTGAGATTAAATATGAAAAAGGCCTAAAATTGCAGAGAAGAGAGGATGGATAGGTCAACGGGTCCGACCGCGCGACGGAAAACACCAGGCTTACACGGAAAAACCCGACTGCGTCCGGTAAAGTGGGGCACAGAAAATGCCAGCTAAGAGGACGGAGAAACCGAGTTATTGGCGTCCTTCACCGATCTACTAGTAAGGTTGCACGACTCTGCTACCGCTACAATCTCCAACCTATCAGACGGCGTCGCGGAATGCAGGAAATTCGCAAACGATGCACTGAGAAGTAAGTTTCAACTATGCCTCGGTCCTCAAGCTTTATTTCGTACATAACAGAGATTGAAATGACATACCAAGATCCCAGCAAGATCACGGTGGCCGTGCAAGTTAGAGCTGTGCTCGGCGACCTTCGAGATACCTTAGGAGAGTAAGCGACGCTCTTTGTCTCGTCTTTCCTTGTTGAACGGAACAATACTGCCAGTCGAACCAATGACCTTTTGCGAGACAAGCTGCATCATCATCGTGGCCAAATCGTCGAGCTGAATGACAGGATCAAATTGGAGAAGCGAGAACTTTTGAAAATTCTCGTCGTTCAGAAGGAGCAAGAGACGGTTGGTCAAACACTAGGTGTGTGGGGGTCTTGTGATGCCCTAAGTCGTTGGTTTTGTTGAGCTACAATGAAGATATCCCTGCCGAGCTCCTCGCACAACGGTTATGCGATCTGAAGCAGAGATATACCCAATTCAGAGGTGAGTTTGGCCTCGTATCGTTCATCAAGACCGTCTTCCCGCGTAAAACCATTACAACGGTACGTTTTCAATTTACATGGAGATTGTCGTTTTCCTAAACCGTTACGCAGGTGAGAAGTTATCAATTCCGTTTCGTTAATCGCGCCTTCAACCGTTTTTCAAGACCGTCTTCCCGCGTTATTTTTCAGAACCGGTAAGCAGGTGAGTTATACATCCCGTTTCGTTAATCGTACTCTCACCAAGACCGTCATCCCGCGCTTGTTTTCCTAAACTGCCTGAGTTATCAATTCCGTTTCGTTAATCGTGCTCTCACCAAGACCGTCTTCCCGCGCTTGTTTTCCTAAACCGTTACGCAGGGGAGCTATCAATTCCGTTTCATTGATCGTGCTCTCAACCGTTTTCCTCGACCATTTTCCCGCGCCCTCGACCGTTATCCCGCGCAAAACCATTACAACGGTACGTTTTCAATTTCAATGATGTCTGACTATTCATAACATCATTTAGATGAATCGCCATTACCCTCGCTACTCGCTCGGTTGCCCTCTGTGTTAATCCAGCTGCGGCAAAACCTCTCGCAACAAAGCCTCTTGTCCGACCAGAAAAGGATGCTCACCACGAGAGTCTTTGTCTGTCGCTTGCTTGACTTCGTGTGTCATATCTGAGTTTCTTAGGTTAGTCTATCCAATAATAGTGACCTTGAATTTGACACCACCAATGTCGAGCACAAGTCGTCACTTCGTCAATGACGTGAAGGTTCTGAATTGCATGTTCCTTTGATCTCAATTTTCCAGTACTAACACATCCTCACAAGACCTCAGACAGAATAAACGGGGACTTGCAGCTTGATCTGATCGGACCTCAGTAACAGGAATTCAGAGAGCATAACATGTTGACAGTGGAACGAACAAAGAGGGAGTTTGTCATGGGCCGAAGGAATTAAGGCGAATACATAGTGAGGTGACGCAGAGTACTGTCTTTGACTCGTTCGAGACTGTTGGGTTCTGGACAACGTCGCGAAGTGGCAGATAGCCGTCATGTCTCATCGCATTGGTATCCTGAACAATGTTTGGGCCATTCTCCAAACAACAAAATGTCAAGGGCGTTGCAGGCCAGCATGCTCTCGACGAGGGGTCAAACCAAGATTGCGGTAAGGCGAGGGAGATGGGTTTGGTAAGCGTGCGGACGCAGACTTGAAGATGCTGACTGTGATTACCTTTATTGATCAATGGAAGAGTGAGTTCGACTCAAGAGTACCATGGTTTGGACTGACTTCGGTCAAGGGGGCAGGCATAGATGGCTCAAGGATTTCATTAACTTGCTCTCGAAAGAGGTGTTTGACAGTGACCGCGGACTGGTTGGCAAACAAGAAGAATGAGCTGTACCCTAATCGACATGTGAACGTAAGTGGCAAGTTTGTTGGACGGTTAGTGAACGAACTGATGTTTTTGGTAGTGCTTAGTCTGAATTATGTCGGGTCATGGGGGGAATTTGGGCAAGGTGATGTACGAGAATATCCTTGTGGACGTGGCTTTTGCAGAGTTTTTCCTCGCCAAGGTAACGAGCGGTCGTTTCCTTTGTGCGTGGACGGTTTCTGACAGGTGACAGTGGCTTGGGTGGCAAAAGTTTTGCCTCGCTCGATCATGATCTGTACATGGGCAAGAAGTCAGAGACGAAGATCGGAGTGGGGACGTTGGTCAGTTTTTGAGTGAGGTGGTGATGTAGGGAGGGACGAGGAGATTGCGATTAATGGGTGACAGTGCGAATCATTACCCCAACCTTAACCTTGACCAATCCATCAGCACTGTTGAATTTGTCTTGTCTTAGTGTGAATCGGTGTTTCTGGGAGATGTATATTCGTTCGGTGTAACACTTGTTAATACACGTGCTTCAATCGGTCGTTCAGCGCCAATCAGCACAAGGAGAAGCGTCAAACTCACACCGGGTGAACGGGCGCCTCTTTCCCATCGACTACATGAACAATAGCCGGGTCGAATCTGAACTGGAGAGTAAACACTTCGCTCTGCACAAACGT